>CM076581.1:1385140015-1385675515 GCA_034641835.2 Pinus albicaulis
TTAAACCGAAAATTTTAGCCCTCGATATTCGTATCCGTTCGTTTTTCACAGATCATCCGAAATGAGGTCCGAACTCAATTCGTCACTTTGTGCATCTGGGGCCACGCTTGCATCTCCAAAATGGATATCCAAATATGCTCTCGGATATCAAAACCGAAAAGTTTAGCCTGCGTCTATTCCTTTTTAACGAACTATCTACGTTTAAAATGTTTTTCAGACATTATAAAGCTCTTTTAAAATATTTTGAAAACTTTGTAAAACATTTTAAAGGATTTTTAGAACATTTCAAAGTATTTTAAAATATTTCAAAATATTGTAAAACGCTTATCAAGTTAAGCTTATAACTCTGACATTCAATAATTTTTATAAATGGTTCGAAGATTTTATAAAATATTCTAAATTTTTATTAATATGTTTAAATCAAATATTTAAAGTGTTTAATCATTTTTAGTAAATGTTTTTAATGAAATCGTAAAAAAAAATTGTTTTAAAAACATTATAAAAACTTTTTAAACTGTTATAGCGTGCTTTTAAACACATTTAAATGTATTTAACACATTATAAAACTCGTTTAAAATATTTTAAAAATTTTGTAAAATGTTTTTAAGGATATTTATAACATTTCAAAATATTGTAAAACACTTCCAAGATATTTTAAAACACTTCTAAAATATTTTGAAACGCTTCTAAAATATTTTGAAATGCTTTTAAAATTTATTTTAAAATGTTTCAAAACACTTCTAAAACGTTTTAAATTTATTTTAAAATGTTTCAAAACACTTTTAAAATGTTTTAAAACGTTTTCAGAACCTCTTGAAGAACTCGTGAAGCATTTTAAAATGTTTTAAAAGTGTTTTAAAATGGTTTTAAAAATATTTCAAAACACTTTTAAAATTCTCTTAAAATATTTAAAAACATTTATTTCATTTTTAAAAATGTTTATAAATAACATTTAATAAAAGTTAAACTAATAAAGTTGACATTATAAACATTTAATAAATTTTATAAAGGTTTTATAAATGGTTTAAAGCTTTTATTAAATATTCTAAATTCTTATTAATATGCTTAAATCAAATATTTAAAGCGTTTAATCATTTTTGATAAAATCGCAAAAAAAACGTTTTTAAAAACATTATAAAACACTTTTTAAAATGTTATAACGTGCTTTTAAACACATTTAAAATGTTTTTAAGACATTATAAAACTCGTTTAAAATATTTTTATAAATTTTTAAAATGTTTTAAATGATTTTTATAACATTTCAAAATATTTCAAAATCATTCAAAATATTTCAAAATATTGTAAAAAACGCTTTCAAGATATTTTAAAACACTTATAAAATATTTTGAAACGCTTTTAAAATGTTTTAATTTATTTTTAAATGTTTCAAAACACTTCTAAAATATTTTAAATTTATATTAAAAGTGTTTTAAAATAAACACATTTAATAAAATCGTAAAAAAAACGTTTTTAGAAACATTATAAAACACTTTTTAAAATGTTATAATGTGTTTTTAAAATGTTTTGAACACATCATAAAACTCTTTTAAAATATTTTAAAAATTTGTAAAATGTTTTAAAATATTTTTATAAATTTCAAAATATTTCAAAATATTGTCAAACGCTTAAGATATTTTTGAACACTTTTAAATATTTTGAAACCCTTTAAAATAGTTTTAAATTTATTTTAAAATGTTTCAAAACACTTTTAAAATGCTTCCAAAACACTTTTAAAATGTTTTAAATTTGTTTTAAAAATGTTTCAAAACACTTTTAAAATGTTTTAAAACATATTTAAATCCTTTTTAAAAACTTGTAAAACATTTTAAAATGTTTTAAAATGGTTTTAAAATGTTTTCAGAATGCTTTTACAATGTTAGAAAAACATTTCAAAACACATTTAAAATATTTGAAAGCATTTATTTGTTTTTAAAGAAAATTTGATAAAAGTTAAGCTTATAAAGCTAACATTATAAACATGCAATAATTTTTATAAATGCTTCATAAATGGTTTAAATCTGTTATAAAATATTCTAAATTCTTCTCAATATGTTTAAATCAAATATTTAAAGCGTTTAATCTTTTTATTAAATGTTTTTAATAAAATCGTAAAAAAGAAACGTTTTTAAAAATATTATAAAACCCTTTTTAAAATGTTATAATGTGCTTTTAAACACGTTTAAAATGTTTCTAACACATCATAAAGCTCTTTTAAAATATTTTTAAAAAATTTGTAAAATATTTTAGAGGATTTTTATAACATTTCAAAATATTTCAAAATATTTCATAAAGTTAAGCTTATAAAGCTGACAGTCAATAATTTTTATAAATGTTTTAAAAATGGTTTAAACCTTTTATAAAATATTCCAAATTCTTATTAATATGTTTAAATCAAATATTTAAAGCGTTTAATCATTTTTAGTAAATCTTTTTAATAAAATCGTAAAAAATAATATTTTTAAAAACATTATAAAACACCTTTTAAAATGCTATAACATGATTTTAAACAAGTTAAAAATGTTTTTAAGACATTATGAAACTCTTTTAAAATATTTTAAAAAAGTTGTAAAATGTTTTAAAGGATTTTTATAACATTTCAAAATATTGTAAAACACTATCAAGATATTTCAAGACACTTTAAAGATATTCTGAAACGCTTTTAAAATATTTTGAAATGCTTTTAAGATTTATTTTAAAATGTTTCAAAACACTTCTAAAATGTTTTAAATTTATTTTAAAATGTTTCAAAACACTTTTGAAATGTTTTACAATGTTTTTAAATCCTTTTTAAAAACTTGTAAAGCATTTTAAAACATTTTAAAAGTGTTTTAAAAATGTTTTTAGAAAGCTTTTACAATATTTTTAAAAAGGTTTAAAATGTTTTAAAACGTTTTTAAATCCTTTTCAAAAACTTGTAAAGCATTTTAAAACGTTTTAAAAGTGTATCCAAATATGCTCTCATATTTCAAAACCGAAAAGTTCAGCCCCCGATATCTGTGTTCATTCATTTTTCACAAATCGTCTGAAATGAATCCCGAAATCAATTCGTCACTTTGTGCATCCGGGCCACACTTGCATCTCCAAAATAGGTATCCAAATATGCTCTCGGATTTTAAAACCGAAAATTTTAGCCCTCGATATTCGCATCCGTTTGTTTTTCACAGATCATCCGAAATGAGGTCCGAACTCAATTCGTCACTTTGTGCATCTGGGGCCGCACTTGCATCTCCAAAATGGGTATCCAAATATGCTCTCGGATATCAAAACCGAAAAGCTTAGCCCCATCTTCCACGTCTGTTCTTTTTTCACGAACCATCCGAAATGAGTCCCGAAATCAATTTGTCACTTTGTGCATGCGGGGCCACGCTTGCATCTCCAAAATGGGTATCCAAATATGCTCTCAGATTTCAAAACCGAAAAATTCAGCCCCCGATATCCACGTCTTTTAATTTTTCACGGATCGTCTGAATTGAGTCCCGAAGTCAATTCGTCACTTTTTTCATCTGGGGCCACGCTTGCATCTCCAAAATGGGTATCCAAATATGCTCTCAGATTTCAAAACCGAAAAGTTTAGGCCCCGATATTCGCGTCCGTTCGTTTTTCACGGATCGTCCAAAATGAGGCCCAAACTCAATTTGTCACTTTGTGCATCCGAGGCCACGCTTTCATCTCCAAAATGGGTATCCAAATATGCTCTCATATTTCAAACTCGAAAATTGCAGCCCCCGTTATCTGCGTCTATTCGTTTTTCACGGATCATCCGAAATGAGTCGCGAAATCGATTTGTCACTATGTGTATGCGGGGCCACACTTGCATCTCCCAAATGGGTATCCAAATATGCTCTCAGATTTCACAACCGAAAAGTTCAGCCCCCGATATCCACGTCTTTTCATTTTTCACGGATCGTCCGAATTGAGTCCCGAAGTCAATTCGTCACTTTGTTCATCTGGGGCCACGCTTGCATCTCCAAAATGGGTATCCAAATATGCTCTCAGATTTCAAAACCGAAAAGTTTAGCCCCCGATATTCGCGTTTGTTCGTTTTTCACGGATCATCCAAAATGATGCCCAAAATCAATTTTTCACTTTTTGCATCCGAGGCCACGCTTGCATTCCAAAATGGGTATCCAAATATGCGTTCTCGCATTTCAAAACCGAAAATTTTAGCCCCGATATTCGTTTGTTCGTTTTTCACGCGATCATCCAAAATGATGCCCAAAATCACTTGTCACTTTTTGAATCCGAGGCCACGCTTTCATCTCCAAATGGGTATCCAAATATGCTCTCATATTTCAAAATCGAAATTTCACCTCGTTATTCATGTTTATTCGTTTCTCTACGATCATTTGAAATGAGTCACTAAATCAATTTGTCACTTTGTGCATGAGGGGCCACACTTGCATCTCCAAAATGGGTATCCAAATATGCTCTCGGATTTCAAAACCAAAAAGTCCACCCCCTGATATCCGCGTCCGTTCGTTTTTCACGGATCGTCTGAAATCAGTCCCGAAATAAATTTGTCACTTTGTGCATGCGGGGCCACGCTTTCATCTCCAAAATGGGTATCCAGATATGCTCTCGAATTTAAAAACCGAAAATTTCCACCCCCAATATCCGCATTTGTACATTTTTCAAGGATCATCCAAAATGAATCCCGAAATCAATCTGTCAATTTTCCCCGCGGGGGCACACTTGCATCTCCAAATGGGCATTCAAATATACTCGCATTTCAAAAACGAAAATTTTAGCCCCCGACACATCCGCGTCCGTTCGTTTACGGATCATCCAAAATGAGTCCCTAAATCAATTGGCCACTTTGTGCATGTGAGGCCACGCTTGCATCTCCAAAATGGTTATCCAAATATGTTTCCCGGATTTCAAAACTGAAAAGTTTAGCCCCCGATATCCACGTATGTTCGTTTTTCACGATCATCCGAAATGAGTCCCGAATCAATTTGTCACTTTGTGCATGTGGGGAAACGCTTGCATCTCCAAAATGTGTGTCCAAATATGCTCTCGGATTTCAAAACCGAAAAGTTCTGCCCCCCATATCCACGTCTGTTCATTTTTCACGGATAGTCCGAAATCAGTCCCGAAATAAATTCATCACTTTGTGCATGCGGGGCCACGCTTGCATCTCCAAAATGGGTATCCAAATATGCTCTCGAATTTCAAAACTGAAAAGTTCAACCCCCAATATCCCCTTTCGTTCAGTTTTCAAAGATCGTCCGAAATGAGTCCCAAAATCAATTCGTCACTTTGTTCATGCGGGGGCACACTTGCATCTCCAAAAGCGGTATCCAAATATGCTCTCGAATTTCAAAAATGAAAATTTCAACCCCGATATCTGCGTCTATTCGTTTTTTATTGATCGTTCGAAATGAGTCCCTAAATCAATTCATCACTTTGTGCATGTGGGGCCACGCTTGCATCTCCAAAATGGGTATCCAAATATGCTCTCTAATTTTTAAACCGAAAAGTTTAGCCCTCGATATTCGCATCCGTTCGTTTTTCACAGATCATCCGAAATGAGGTCCGAACTCAATTCGTCACTTTGTGCATCTTGGGCCACGCTTGCATCTCCAAAATGGATATCCAAATATGCTCTCGGATATCAAAACCGAAAAGTTTAGCCTGCGTCTATTCCTTTTTAACGAACTATCTACGTTTAAAATGTTTTTCAGACATTATAAAGCTCTTTTAAAATATTTTAAAAACTTTGTAAAATATTTTAAAAGATTTTTATAACCTTTCAAAATATTTTAAAATATTTTAAAATATTGTAAAACGCTTATCAAGTTAAGCTTATAAATCTGACATTCAATAATTTTTATAAATGGTTCGAAGATTTTATAAAATATTCTAAATTTTTATTAATATGTTTAAATCAAATATTTAAAGTGTTTGATCATTTTTAGTAAATGTTTTTAATGAAATCGTAAAAAAATTGTTTTAAAAACATTATAAAAAACTTTTTAAACTGTTATAGCGTGCTTTTAAACACATTTAAATGTATTTAACACATTATAAAACTCGTTTAAAATATTTTAAGAATTTTGTAAAATGTTTTTATGGATTTTTATAGCATTTCAAAATATTGTAAAACACTTCCAAGATATTTTAAAACACTTGTAAAATATTTTGAAACACTTCTAAAATATTTTGAAGCGCTTTTAAAATATTTTGAAACGCTTTTAAAATTTATTTTAAAATGTTTCAAAACGTTTAACCTCTTGAAGAACTCGTGAAGCATTTTAGAATGTTTTAAAAGTGTTTTAAAATGGTTTTAAAATGTTTTTAGAAAGTTTTTACAACGTTTTAAAAATATTTCAAAACACTTTTTAAAATTCTCTTTAAATATTTAAAAACATTTATTTCATTTTTAAAAATGTTTATAAATAACATTTAATAAAAGTTAAACTAATAAAGTTGACATTATAAACATTTAATAATTTTTATAAAGGTTTTATAAATGGTTTAAAAGCTTTTATAAAATATTCTGTAAATTCATTAATATGCTTAAATCAGTCATTTAAAGCGTTTAATCACTTTTGATAAAATCGCAAAAAAAAAGGTTCTTAAAAACATTATAAAACACTTTTTAAAATGTTGTAACGTGCTTTTAAACACATTTAAAATGTTTTTAAGACATTATAAAACTCGTTTAAAATATTTTTATAAATTTGTAAAATGTTTTAAATGATTTTTATAACATTTCAAAAAATTTCAAAATGTTGTAAAAAACGCTTCCAAGATATTTTAAAACACTTGTAAAATATTTTGAAACGCTTTTAAAATGTTTTAAATTTATTTTTAAATGTTTCAAAACACTTCTAAAATATTTTAAATTTATATTAAAAGTGTTTTAAAATAAACACATTTAATAAAATCGTGAAAGAAAGTTTTTAGAAACATTATACAACACTTTTTAAAATGTTATAACGTGCTTTCAAAATGTTTTGAAGACATCATAAGACTCTTTTAAAATATTTTTAAAAATTTGTAAAATGTTTTAAAATATTTTTATAAATTTCAAAATATTGTCAAACGCTTAAGATATTTTTGAACACTTTTAAATATTTTGAAACCCTCTTAAAATGTTTTAAATTTATTTTAAAATGTTTCAAAACACTTTTAAAATGCTTCAAAACACTTTTAAAATGTTTTAAATTTGTTTTAAAATGTTTCAAAACACTTTTAAAATGTTTTAAAAGATATTTAAATCCTTTTTAAAAACTTGTAAAACATTTTAAAATGTTTTAAAATGGTTTTTAAATGTTTTCAGAATGCTTTTACAATGTTAGAAAAACATTTCAAAACACATTTAAAATATTTGAAAGCATTTATTTGTTTTTAAATAAAGTAATGGAAGCATGAATTTTTTTTCCTGTAGGCACTGGAAAATGATTTTCCAGTGCCTACATGAATTTTTTTTATATGCATATCAAATATCTAGTTACCATAATCCAATTAAATTTAAACAAAAAATTATAGGAATCCAATTAGTGAAACAAAAAACATATGGCATATTCCATGTGATTGAAATTTTGTATACAGTGGATTATTAGCTGTAGATTTCCACTAATTATAATTATCATTATTAAGGATATATTTCTCTATTTCGAAATGTTTTATTTAATTATAAGTGTGTATTTTTAGAGATAATCAATCTCTTTAAAAAAATAGAAACCAAAACAAAAAGCTATTTAATTAAAGAATTCCAAAAGAATATACATGTCGTACAAAATAAAAGGATGATTAGCAATATGGTTAAGATGACATGCACAAAAATCAAACCAAATTAAGGGAGAATATTACCAAATACAAGTGACATTGAACAAACTCTGCATCAAAACTCTCCATGCACAAATAAAAGCTCTACTACATCTCATAATTTGTAGAAACATCAGTAAACCTGATATAAGTCATGTAGGATTAGGAACTAATAATTGGATATTTCCTACCTCTGAAATAAAAATATCTTCATTTAAGTTTCGTAATGAAGTTGAACCTCATGAATCAATTGAAATAATCAACATGATATTCAGGACATAGAAATCTTTGTTGAAGAAAGAAATGGTGCATTGCTCTAATTTATAGATGGACCACTCCATCCATGGGGAACAAAGTGGTAGGAGAAGGGTTTTGCTCAGAATCTGTTTGGAAATTTCACAACAAAATTTTACCAAAGGGCCTATTGGAAATGGATTACACCCTATGAAATATAACTTGACCATCTCTTTTACAAATGGAATTTATAGTATCAATTTACTAAAAATTTTCAAATCTTAGAATCAAACATAGATATGGGGCATTATTAAATCATAATTTTATATAGAAAACTTAATGCATGAGATACCAGTGAAAAAAAGTAAGCCCCTAGAAATATTCAAAGCTGGACAAAAAAATCTCAACACTTAAATAAGGGAATCACATACGCACTAAAACAAATAGTCTTGAAAAAAAAAAAAAAATCATGTCATACATGTGGGAGGGAGACCGTTAACATTAGTAGAAAAATATATATGGGCTAATTAACATTATCTGTAACAAGAAATTTGTATTAATTAAGAATATCCCCAACACTTCAGAGGGCTTGGATAAATCAAAAGACACAATCAAAGCAACTCCAGAGGAAAGCAACCAATGTAATCAGAACATATTGATCACGATTGATCTAGATTACGTTTTTTTCATAAGAACATCCCGGTTGGGATTCCAACATGGCACAAATCAAATATCCTATTTGCATCGCCTGCCATAAATATACCCCTTGTGAATGGATCATCCCAAATGTTGCATTCCAACTTGGTTATTATAGCCTCCAAGATAATTTTACGTGACAGATGTTGGAATCGGGTATGTGTGCACTATGTATATGTTATGTGTACAACAACTAACAACCCTTAAGGGCTATAAATTCACAACGAGAACCACCTCAAGTTGCACAAAACATCGAACAACATACAATAATCAGTGTTCAACCCAAAACAACAATGATTGCAAATCCAAAAGCACACAAGAATATCACATAATCCAAAAGTAAGGGAAGTATGCACTACAACAAACACTACCAGGACGCCACCCCCTAGAGAGATATTCTATTAGATAGAAGACATACATACAGTTCTTATTATATTAACGCAGTGGATTCAACTATGAAGAAAGACAACCATTGGAGAAGCATCAACATATCAAAGAACTAGTACCTGAAAGTGATGACTCCGACTTGGCTGCGTAGCTTGATACAGGACCGAACTGAGCGCTTGATACAGGAAGAACCGAAGGGAAAACTGAAGCTGAAAAAAATTACGCACAGAAGTTTTGATCCAGGTGGATATCGGTGGCCACCCACCTATTCCATTTGGACCAGCACCATCAATTCTTGCAGATTTTCACATTCAGCACAACTTACTATTTTTAAGGTGGTTTTCGGTCCTCCACTTCCTGTGAGTCGTTTTGGGGGGCTTAATGATCCAGGTGGATATTGGTGGCCACCCACCTATTCCATTTGAACCCCCATCTTCGCTCTTTCAATTTTCAAGTTGCAACAAAACTTACTATTTTTAGCAGTTTTTCGGGTCCTGAACTTCCGGAGCCGTTTTGAGGCCCCAAACGACATTTTTTGGGAAAACGGAGAGCAACATGGGTCCATATGGACCGATGTTGCTCGTTCAAAAATTGAAGTCCTCAGATAGATCTTTCTAACGAGCTATTGAACGAGTCAAACGGAGATCGGGTGCCAAAGTTATGCCCCCGGGAAGTTGAACCACCAATTTACCCAAACGGGCGCCCACAATTTTGGCGCCTCATCTCCTACGGTTAGGTTTTTGGACGTTTCAGATTCTACAATTTGGGATTCTACATTGCTTCTCACCACTCAACCACAAATAGGCCCTCGAGCCTCATTGTAACTCAGTTCAGAGGTCTGTAGCCACCACATCTCTTCTCAGAGATTCGCTACCAGCACCTTAGCTATTTTATTTCCATTATGTCTGTAAGCATCTTTCTGTTATTTGATATTAATGAAATGAAGTGTTATTTCCGCTGCATCTCTGTATTTATGGTTATGTGTTTATTCTGTTGCGTTCCGGCATAAAATCCGGATCACAGATAAGAGCGGTCTGCTCTTTCTTTGTTTTTCTTTACATGTCCCCAACGCGGTCAGGGTATAAGGAGTTAGGGCTCGATCTGGTTGAACCCTTGCAAGATCAGCCTCGCAAACCCCGACGACCTCCCATGGCGGAAGAAAAGAAAGACGAGGGAGAAGGAGATCCTATCAAAATACTGCTCGAGGAGGCCCTCGAGAAACAAAGGAACACGATGATGGATAACTTTGCTCAAATCCTTCAACGACTGCCCACATATGGCGCATCTGCATCCAACAACCACTCTGGAGGCGCCACTCCCTTCAAGGTACATGTAAACTTTGACATTCCTATGTTTGAAGGAAAAATAGATGCAGACGCTGTAGATAGATGGTTAAATTTGTTGGAAGGGTATTTCTCCGTCCATGACTTCTCTGACCGAGAAAAGATTATTTTTGCACTCCTCAAAGCCGCCCCCCATGTCAAAGACTGGTGGGAAACCTACCGTGAGCAAGAGGGCGAAGGGGAACCCTCTCTGTTCTCGACCACACCCACTTGGAATTCGTTCCGAGATGGCATCAAGGAACAATATTACCCTGTGGGGAGCTATGAGGACAAATACATCCAATGGACCACGCTGCGGCAACAAAAGGATCAAGATGTGCACGAACTGACGAATTTGTTCCATACCCTGTGCACAAAGTTGGGTATTAAAGATTCAGAGAGACATTTGGTGCTCAAGTACCATGGTTTTCTGCACAAACACATTTAGGAGGAAATGGAGTTCCTTGACATTACATCGCTTGGCACGGCATATCGCTATGCCGCTAAGATCGAGCAGAAATTTAAGCAAAAGAAGAGAGACTTTGGATCTGCAAATCTGAAAGGTGCCCCCGAATCGAAGAACAAGGGGCAAGGCCAAAGCAATGCGACTCAAAACAACACCACAAATCCAAAGAAGGACACAGAGAAGTGGTGTGAATTTCATAACAGCCCCACTCACAGCACAAATGAGTGTCGGGCCAAACAGTCTTTGGTGGTCGAACTAAAGGCACCCGAATCAGATGCATTTTCTAATCCTGAGTTAGAACCAGACAAAGGCAATGACAAAGGGAAGCAGATCATTGATGCGGATCCCAGTGCCATTGTTGCCACCACCAAGATCCAGAAGGAGGGTCCATAGGATCCAGAGGAGGGGGAGCGCCTCTTCCAGTCGCAGATGTGGGTGAAGGGTTCTCCGCTGCAATTTCTCGTCGATAGCGGAAGCCAAAAGAACCTCATTTCAGCAGACGTCATGAAGCGGCTCGGCCTACCAACCATAGCACACCCGCAACCGTATACCATTGGGTGGCTCCACCCAGGGAGAGATCTCCGCATCCGCCAGCAGTGCCGACTTCCATACAGTATCAAGCCATTCACGGATGAGGTATTGTGTGATGTTGCTCCTCTTGATGTAGCTGATGTATTATTGGGCCAACCATACTTGTAGAGGCGACATGTTGTGTATGAGTCTAGGCCTCGTGTTGTTATTATTACTTTGGGAAATAACTTGTACAGGATACCGGAGGTAGTACCGCCTCCTGCCATCTCTTTGACTACTGCAAAACAACGCAGTAAGATTGTTTCCCAAACCAGGAAATTCATTTTCCTTACGACTCACTCACATGGAAAGAAGAATATTGTGGCCACAACCTCGAAACAGGGCTCCCTTTCACGGCTGCAGCAGATGGACAAAGTCATGGAGGAATACGATGAAAATTTCTCCTCACTCATAGAGGTTCCTCTACACTGTCAGGACAAGCACTCCATTGATCTGACTCCCAATGCACCACCACCTGATGTTGCCATACATCCTACAACTACACATACAGAATCCAAACATGTACTGTATGAGGCTGATAAAGAAACCAAATTTACTAAACGCATCCAACATGTCCACCCGCAGGTCCATGACATCTTCAACACATCTAATACTCAGTTCAATAGAATTTGCCTCATCTCATGGAGGATCTCAACGCAATGGGGACCATTGCTTCCTAAGGAGGGAGGAATGATCCAGGTGGATATCGGTGGCCACCCACCTATTCCATTTGGACCGGCACCATCAATTCTTGCAGATTTTCACATTCAGCACAACTTACTATTTTTAGCAGGTTTTCGGGTCCTCCACTCTCGGAGCCGTTTTGGGGGCTTAATGATCCAGGTGGATATTGGTGGCTACCCACCTATTCCATTTGAACCCCCATCTTTAGTTCTTTCAATTTTCAAGTTGCAACAAAACTTACTATTTTTAGCAGTTTTTCGGGTCCTGAACTTCCGGAGCCGTTTTGAGGCCCTAAACGACATTTTTTGGGAAAACGGAGAGCAACATGGGTCCATGGACCAATGTTGATCGTTCAAAAATTGAAGTCCTCAGATAGATCTTTCTAACGAGCTATTGAACGAGTCAAACGGAGATCGGGTGCCAAAGTTATGCCCCCGGGAAGTTGAACCACCAATTTACCCAAACGGGCGCCCACAATTTTGGCGCCTCATCTCCTACGGTTAGCTTTTTGGACGTTTCAGATTCTACATTGTTTCTCAACAATAAATAGGCCCTCGAGCCTCATTGTAACATAGTTCAGAGGTTTGTAGCCATCACATCTCTTCTCAGAGATTCGCTACCAGCACCCTAGCTATTTTATTTCCATTATGCCTGTAAGCATATTTCTGTTATTTGATATTAATGAAATGAAGCATTATTTCCGCTGCATCTCTATGTTCATGGTTATTTCTGTATTCTGTTGCGTTCCTGCATAAAATCCGGATCAAGTTTCAAGCTGAGCGATCCAACATTGATTGTGGTAGGTGGCTCCTGGTTGTGGGGTGGCGTCGTGGGGGTGGCGGATGGGAGAGAAGCGACGCGGAGGGAGAGAGGTGGTGGAGGCAGGGGCGCGGGGTCCACCGGAGTTTGTTTCCGTCGCCGTCCGCCGGGGATTTGTTGTCATCGCCGTTAGCCGTCAGAGTTAGGCGGGGTCCACCTCCTACTCGGAAAGGTGCGGGGGTCGTCGGAGGGGGTAGTCCTGGAGCTTTCCCATCACACTATGTTTCGTAAAAAAAAGACTCTTCCTTGCAACATTTTCTTTACTAATGAGACAAATTAAAGGGCAATGGTAGAAAATCCAGGTCATGATTTTGGGTGCACCTCGGGACTGTTGGAACCCTATCTGGCGAAGGTTTTAATATACTTGTCAAGAATCCAACCCATGATTTTCGGGTCGTCTGGGGACCGTACGAACCTGATCTGCGGGAGGGTTTTAAATTTTAATATGGTTGTCAATAACAGAGTCCAGAGTTGTTTCTAGTGTGATTAAAATTTTTTTTTTCCTAAAATTTGGTCGGAATTTATTGAAATCACAATCTCACAAGTTTGATAAGTAATCTTGCATAATCCTAGTGCTAAATCTATATATACAATCAAACAATCAGAGTGCTGAATCTACATATACAACAAAAAAAAACCAATTTAAAAAATACAAATTCACAATTTAATAAAATTCAAATAAACATACTTCCAACACAATCATCTCTTAAAGTTGATTCCTCTCCGGCTGAAAGAAATATCAAACCTCAATAACATAGATGAGTCAGATGATCCATCAACACAATCATCTCTTGTTGCGGTTGATCCCTCTCCAGTTAGAAGAGGGGTCAAACCTCAATAACATGGATGAGTGGTATGATCTAAATAATATGTTTGCTGCCTAGGACTGGAGGTGGAGGTCCTGCGATGAAAACTCCTCAGAGAAATCTCCTGGTGTGAACACCCTCTACTCATGAAGGCACATACCACGTTCTAGAGAAGGGAGTTTCTCCATTAGAAGAGATGCCGAGGCTCGGCCTTGAAAAAAGGGCCCTTCCCAATACCCTTATGGTTTTCCACAGTTGCAATCGCTAGGGTTTCACAGGGTAGAGCACAACCCAACAGAGTATTTACTGCCCTAGTTGGAAGTTTTGGTAGTTTCAATACTTGTTCGATCTGTCATTTGAATCTACAAAGAAATTGGTCAGAGTCATATAGCTGCACATGCGTGTCAATTGAAATGGATGAGGATGAATTTGCTCTTTGAGGCACAACAAGGTGCATTGTATTGGACTGACAACACCACTCTAGTTAAACTTTTGTTTTTTCGTATGCCTTGCTCTTCCTCTCTCACGTTCCTTTTTTTTTCAGATTTTCAAATTCATTTTTTTCCACTTGCTCTTCTACCCCAAAACTATTTTGGATTATCCATACTGAAAACTATTTTGGATTTCTTTAATCCATAACCCCAATGACCACTATAGGTTTACCATAATCTCGTTTTTCCTAAATTGTTCCAACCTCCTTCAGGCTTTGTCGAATCCAATTTTATTAACGAATACAGTCAACACTAGTGCTTGTTATGTATCCTGATAATCCACTTAGGAAAATCAATAGAGGAATCACTGATATAATCTTGGGTTAATTGAATCAGGTCAAGCAATAATTCTAATTATCCTATGATCAACTACTGGTCTTTAAAACTTATCCACCGGTTAGATTTGATTTTTTTCGGAGTTGTCTACTGACACAACAAAATAGCTCAACGACAGTTTTTTGCCGGAATCCTGTAAAAAAAAAATTCAAAAAATTAGGTAGTTGGAGTGTTTGAATTGCATTTTTGATAATGGAAATGGATTTAGCACTATCAAAAACCCTTAGGGCACCCTAAATACTAAAGTTTAACAATTGTAAACAAGATTATGATAAATCTTTACTAGAATTTTTCATAATCTTACCGAAATTTCTGAATTAGTCTGTAGGTTTTCTAGACTATGACATTTTTTTCTATATTCTAATAACCTTGTTGAGCAGTTATAAAGAAAGTTTCTAGCAACTGTCAGTTTGGTCAATTTTTGAATGAATCATAAGTGTGTAAATCGCTGAAGTGGCTACAATGGTCTCTTGGGTTATGGTCTATAGCTTCCAAAAGAGGATGTTGTGATATCTTGGGTTACTGAACTGGCTATACTGGTCTTTTCAGTTATGAACTGGTTATAGTGGTATTTCCGGTTATTGACCTCATGATTAGAAAGTAGGTTTAATCATGACTAGAAAGTAGGTTTAATGTATGGATAGTTAAAAGTCACATGGTTAGGGTTCGATAATGATTAGATTAGGTTTGAGTGTTTGTCTATATATATTTTTTATATATAGATTTATTAATTTAAAATGAATTATAAGGTAAAATCGTAAGAAATCAACATCAGTTTACATCAAAAATGTTATCACAGATATGGAAACTGTAACTATAAATTACAACTTTGTGTTGTGACATGAGATTATGAGTTTTGATTTATGGACTTGGTCAATGGCTGTGAGGAACTTTGAGTTGTGGCATGAGAATATGAGTTTTGATTTTTGGACTTAGTCAATGGCTATGAGGTTTCATGAGGTTCGCCAAACCTCAATTTTTTTTAAGGTTACCCAAAATTAAAACCTCAAGGTTAAAATTGAACTAACCTAATCACAAAAAGTATATCAATGAGGAAGTTGGATTGAAGATAATGGTATTCAATTGCACTTCCTATACTTATAAGAAGACTTCAAGAATGTCATTTTACATTGTGATATAACACTTTCATAATATTTTTTTCAATTCTAATTCGTTGCTAAAAGTTTGAGACTTTGATTGTTTTTATGATACCTCAAAGATGTTAAAATTTTTGATGTTTAAGGATATGGCATGTTGGCTATGAAAATAGTAGGGAAAAATATCATTAATTTTGATAATAAAAAAATAGATTCAACAAATTCTACCATCAAATTGAGTATTTAAACATATAGTTGAATTTCAAAATGTCAAAAAGAAAACATGATAAAGAAAGGTCAAGACATAGCCAAAAAAAGACTTTGGAGATGCATCCATTTTAATATATCTCACCTTTCCTTTACGAGCAAAGTCATTCAAATGTCAGAATAATGCATTTGAGAACGTATTAAAGTAGTATTCAAAATCGCGGATATCTGAGTTGCAACACGGTGACGTTTAGTTTCCCACAGAAGTTGCTTTGCCATTCTTGATGCTTGTACACACTTTTCAATTATTTGATAAAATCATTAACTGACTTCTTTTTTTTTTTTTTATATGGTAAATTTTTTTTTCGAGTAGTCTATAATGCGATTTTTTGAAGGCTTTTACGGTAGTTTTTTTCGGTTTAATTTCTCTAAATTCCGGTAGGAATTTATTGAAAATAGAAGTTTGATGGGTAATCTTGCACAATCTAAGTGCCTTAGGGGTTTTTTAAGGTGCTGAATCCATATATACAGTAAAAAAACCTATTTAAATAACAGAAATCAAGATTTTACCTCAATTTTTTTCACCGAATTCCCGCACCTGAAACTCCAAAAAATAACTGTAAAGACAACTCCTTTTTTTTTTCACATTCGAAACAAATTACATCCAAATAAAAGATATGAATCATGATTAGTTAGGTGAACTACATGATTCTTATTATTATTATTATTTATTTTTTAAGAAAAAATATGGATCTTGATTATTTAGATGGTTCATCATACGGAGTCCTCTGTTTTGAATTGCTAGCATGTGGTATTTTTCAACTTGGTTAGACTGAGGACAATTATCAACGAAAACCCCAGAACTCAGAACTCTTTTCCGAATTGGAAGTTTTCAAAAAAATCAATTGGGTTGTAAATAAAAAAATTAACAAACTTGTTACTTACTAGAATATTGTTTTAAAAAAATCAGTTTGGTTGTAAATAAAAAATTTAACAAAATTGTTACTGGAATGTTGTTAAATTATATTATATGGCAAGTTCAGTTTGAAATACCAGGATTTGAGACAACCCTTATAAATTAAATCATCAATTCTTTACTTCTTTGATATATGGATTGTATGTAAAGTCTTGCACCTCGAGTAATGATTTTTCAAATACCAGTACATGTTAGCTTTACTCCTGTATATGTTATATCGTAGGGCGAGTTTTGCTGTGGTGATTTTTCAACTTTTTTAGGATATATATTTTATCTTTTTTACAAATTAAGCATATGAAAATAAATGTTATATAACAATTCTATTTTAAACTATTGGATATGAATAATATGTTATTAAAAAGAAATTATTGATATCATATTTATATATTTCACTGTAAAAAAAATTGCATTAATAACATCAAAAATAACATAAATATAATTAATCATTATAAATCAATCATCCTTCACATAATTAAAATATTAAAAAAAAACCTTGTTCCATAAATAAAAATGTAATAAAATTTAAGACTTTTAAAGTATAAAGATAAATATTTAATAAATGTTAAGAAAATCTTAGCTTTTAAATATAAATTTGATTTAGTAGTTGGTGTTAGAAGTCCTATTAAAATATATTGAAATATATAAGTTTAATGAAAAATACAAAATAAGTTTTAAAAATAAATATAAGTTTAATGAAAAATTCAAAATAAGTTTTAAAAAAACTATAATATTTTAAAGAAAAAGTAGCATTTGAAAATGTAATCAAATTTTATAAGCGAAAATTGAAATCACAATGTTTAAATCAAAACAAATAAAATATAATTAAAAATTTAAATCACAAAATTTAAATCTAAATAATAAAGTAGATTCAATATAAGTGACAACATAGTGGAAGGCATGGACATGCATACTTTTTATAATCTAACTTCCAAAAAATTGAAATTTATTTAAATGTTAGTTATAGAATGACTAATCTTTCAATATGCATCAATTGAATTGTATTACATTTAATTTCAAGGAGTTTTATGTCCACCATAAAACTAGTATTTGCACATTACCATGTAAAGGAATGTCGACGATGTTAAACAGATGGCAGAGACGTTAAATGGAGGGGAGTGTAGCATTAAACAGAGGGGGAGGGACACATGTTCAAGATTCTGGCAGGGACTACGAATCTGGATAGTGTCATGAAGATAAACCTCACAATAAACAAATGATAGAGGCGTTAAACGAAGGGGAGTGCAGTGTTAAACAGAGGGGGAGAGACACATGTTCAAGATTTTGTCAGGGACGACGAATCTGAACAGTGTCATGAGGATAAACCTTACAATAGAAAACACCTTCGGCGTAATCAAATAACCCAAAAACTTATTATTCTAAAACTAGAACAATATTTCTAAAGATTAACAAATTTTTCTATGAATTAAATTGAACTTGCATTTCATGACATATAATAAATTATCTAAATACCAAAATTTAGAAACGATGTAATATTAATTAAAAACTTACATCTCACAAATTGGAAAACTTAGATCCTCACAAATTAAAATGATAATCCTTATATAGTATATATATTTTTAACATTTGTGTATATATAAATAAATTGAGTGCATTTATAAAGAAAAACTAAAAGAATGTAAATGGGGTAGTAAAAGTATTTAATAAGAACAAATGAGAACCATGCAAACTAGAAATGGCAAAGGAAAAAAAACACACATTTTTTTAAAGTCTATTCTATTTGTATGTTAAGAATTAGGTTATAAAAATATATATGAATATAAATAAATATGGGAACATAAATTATAATAAAAAAGTGTTGTATGAGAGAGCAAGAGAGAAACTTAAACATAGTTAAGTATTGACTCAATCTTTGAATTAAATGCAAAGAAATTTTCAGATTGAGCATTGTATCACAAATATAATGCATATGCTATATGTAAAATGTGAGCATTCCAAGTTAGATTTGTAGCAAGTAGAGAAAATTACAACTTTAGAATTGTTTAAATCAACTCAAAATATATTTATAAATAATGACAACTTTAGAAATTGAAGTAATCAATTAGCATGTACTTTCACATGAAGCAAGTCATTACTTGCTCCTTATTCCTATTGAGTTGTGGTCTCTATAGTCAATAACAGATTTCGCTAAAAGCATAAAAAAGAGCTAATAATTTGAATTATTGGTGTTCAATAAATGGAAATCCATTGCTATGATCGAGCATTTTAGTACTTATATATTCTCTGCTGTAATTTATCTAATACTTACGCAAAGCACCAGTGAAAACTAAGAAACTTGGGAAGCATCTTTAATGTAAAACAAGAAACAATAAACTAGAAATTTAAGAAAACATAACAAATAGGAAATCATAAATGTGAGAAATCAGATGCATAATATCAAAGATTAGCAATGACTATTTTGTGTGGAATATTAATGATCAAGTGCAAAAATTGATATAATTGGGTTTCACAAGATTGAAAAAGCCTAATTATCAATCATCACTAATAAACATTATAACACAAAGTATTTGAATATATTAGATATAGTCCATAGGGAAAACATATCCTCTTATGCACATTGTTTCCCTTTATAAAACCTTCATCTAACACCAATCTTAGAATTTTTTTTAAATAGGTCCACACACTTTGCTACAAATAAGCATGAATTGGACACCAATATAGTAGAAAATGGAAACATTTTAAGGGAAATGAAAAGGGAAGCAAACATAAGAAACCTTGCATAAATATTATTGGTATTTGTCAATGTGAAAATATTCAAATGTTACTATTAAATGAAATTACTATTGGAAAATGTAACTAGATTTGGTCTTCATTTAATGTACTTGAGTAATCTTGTAATGTACTTGTCAAAAGAATAAAGAAAATAATAATAATTATTATTATTGTGACTTATTAAAGCATGGGTTTCATGCTTGGGTCACCATGTTTTAGGTCAAATTTCTCATTGAGGACTTCTAAGATTTATTATGAGTTAATAGAGTCATTGTACTTTTAAAGAGACCCTTCTTGGGATTTTTAATCATTAAAAAGGTTTTATATTGAGTCAAATATGAATTATGTAACATCCACACCAAGTCATCCTAGAAGAGATCAAGTTGGCCTAAAGGGGATCATGTAGTCCCAAGAGACACCTATTTGACCTCATGTGGAGCCTATAAAAGGAATCACATCGAATTCATTTGGAGCACACTCTCACACAAGCAATTCAATATCTCTTGTAGCCATGAAGAAGTTTGAAGTCTATTTCTGGGAAGCCGAAAGAAGTGTGAGTTTTGGGAAGTATAAGGAGAAGAAGAAAATCGAAATTTTGGTGCCTCTCTCTCTGTTTCGTGCTCTGGATTGGGAGATCGAAGTATTCCAAGTTTCATTGCAATCGGAAGTTGTATGTTTCCAAAAGATGTTTCCTAGTCGAAGTTGATGGAAAAGGGTTGTAATTATGGAGGTTGACTTGGTGTGGAGGGAAGGTCTGGTCTTTGTCTAGGGTGAAGAGTCTCAAAGAACACTATTGAAAGGAAGAATATCTTGACTGGATTTTCCCCTCGAGGGGTTTTTTCCTACATATGGTGTCTATTATTTTATGTGTTGTTGCTTTGGTAATTTCTTGATGGAAAAAAAGAAAAATTATATAAAGAATTGTAATAACAAGAAACATCACAAGTAATTATCAAGAATAAGAAATTTTTTTTGTCTTTCTGATTTTCTAACATGGTTTCAGAGCTTTGGTGAAGAAGGAAGAAAAAGGCAGTCTTTATCACTTAATCAAGGAACTACTCAAGGGATCATGTCAGGAAATTAATCTACTACACTCTAGGAAGATGTCTAACACAATCAAGGGAGAAAACAAACTTGAAGGAGCCTCAAACTATAGGTCCTAGAAGAAGAGAATGTTGAGATTGCAACAAGATGATGAGCTTAGTGAAAAGATTCGCCTTCACTAAGTGGGCCCACAGGCTATTTTTGGCGCAAGTCTATTTTTAGACATGTCGATCATATTCTATGAGTTGAAGGATGTTATTTGTGGATGGTTGGTCAAGTTGGAAAAATAGATGGACTTCTATTTTTAGAAATATTGGGCGGAATCTATTTTTAGATTGCCAGTCTAAAAATAGATATGTCGAATATTATTAGCTCTTAATAATATTTGGACTTTAAACATTATCTTATTCTCTTGTAGCACTTCAGTTAAGTGCACAGATGTGGCACAGGAGCTGACAGAAGGAATTAATATATTCTTGAGGGTTAAGTGGAGCTATTTCATGGAGACTTCAGTTAGAACTCATGTGAGAGAGTTTGGTGGAGTTGTAGAAGTAGTTGGTGGAGTCAGGTCTGGGCTTTAACTCTGCCTAGGGGATGATGCTGAGCTAGTTGTATCTAGTCTAATCGATTGATACACTAGTGAGAGTGGTGTGAATTAATTAATAATTAATTCACTAAATATTAACTCATTAATCAACTAAAGAATACATCAGTTAACTACAGTGCATGGACAGTTTCAGTGGAGACCAGTGGAGAGGTAGGTGAAAGAGCAAGTGTGACCATCAGTTGTGACTATAATGTTGCATGATTTTGCACCACACATTGATGGAGATGCCAATGAGGATTGTGTGAGAAAGGCTGGACTAATTCGAGTTCATTCAGAGCCATTCTTCAACAGAGATTGCGCAGTAGAGGCAGGCTAGCAGGTGGCAAAGATCGGTGCATGGATTTGCAAGATCTAGCCTAATTAGTGTGTATCGATTGGATTGTACTGAGAGCTTGTGAGAAGCTTTGTATGAGGATTGTTACATGATCTCTATGAAATATATTATATACAGATAGTTGGGGTTTTCAGCTTCAGGATTTCCCATAAATCACTATGTTAATGTGTGTGAATTTCTGTGGTTTTAATGTGTGCATGCAATTGATTTAATTTCCGCATATGATGATCAATGGTGGAATAGATTATGTATTGTGCATGAAGTCAAATATTGTATGATCAGGAGAATCTTAGACATATAACATATCAGTTATATAATTTCTACATGGTATCAGAGCATTGATCATTGGAGCAATTTCAAATCATTGAAGCGGTTGAGTTTTGTGCTGGTGGAATTCAAATTTGCAGTAGTGTTTTCTTGGTGTCGAAGTTGAGATGTATTTCAACGGATTGCGATTGGAGTATGCCCTTGAGGGTAGCTCGAATTATATTGCATGGAAGGACAGGATGGAGGCTATCGGGAGGATAATGGGTTGAAGGAGTTCGTTAGATGAAATTCCAAAACCTGCTTCTAGCTATGCTGCCGCACTTGACGCATGGAAAAAGAAGACAGCAAAATGTCGAAGGATTCTGTTGGAAGGTGTGAAGAATCACATAGTGTCAAACCTTCATGGTAAAGCTTCTCCATTCTTGATGTGGAAAGCTTTGACAGAGTTGTTCCAAAGCAAGAGCGACCAGAGGAAGTTTGCGCTCAAGGACAAACTCAGGAAAATAAAAATGGAGAAGGGCGAAAGTATACCCAAGTACCTCACAAAGTTCGTCCAGTGCGGGGATGAGCTGGGAAGTGTGGGGTTACTGTAGATGAAGAGGACTTGGTGAGATTGGCTCTCCTTGGGCTTCCGAAGAGTTGGAATTCCTACGAGGACTCTGTCAATGGTCAGAAGAAACTACCAGGATGGGAGCGACTTTGGTCTAATCTTGTGCAGGAGGAGATAAGGTGGAGTACCAGGGATGGATATTCATCGAAGAATGAAGATGAATAAAATTTCACTTTGGCTGCCAAAGCAACCAAAGGGAAGGGAAAGAAAAATCCTTCTCAATCTGGTGCGAAAGGGAAGAAGCAGGACATGTCCAAGGTGAAGTGCTTTCACTGTCACCAACACGGACATTACGCCACTAATTTTCCACAGAAGAAGAAAAATAAGCAGGGTGCTGGATCTGCAGCTAGAGAGGCCTTAGCCTCGCAGTTTGAGCTAGATTTTTCACTGATCGCATGCTTGGTCTCAAGTGTGATGGGATCAGTGTGGTTTCTTGACAATGGTACGTCTTTCCATATGACTGGAGACAAAGATTTGTTTACTGATCTGGATGAGAAGGATATTGGAGTGCACATCGAGATGGGCAATGATGGTAGATACAGTGCGACTGGTATCGGGACCATTTCCTTTGAGAGGGAGTCTGGAAAAACTTTCATATTGAAGGATGTCATGCATGTTCCAGGATTGAAGAAGAATCTGATCTCTGTGGCTATGTTGGAAGACAAGGGATATGATGTTGTTTTTAGCGAGGGAAAGGCTTTCCTGCGTAGTAAGGCAACTGGTGAAACCTGGAGGATAGGGGTTCGAGTTAAGAACCTTTATCAATTGCACGTAGATGTTTGCGCAACAATGGTAGGAAAATCAGGAGCAGTGGTGAGCCGGGATGAGGGCGAATTGTGGCACAAGAGATTGGGCCATCTTCACCATGGCGCTTTGAAAATTTTGCAGCAGATTTCTACCGGGCTTCCCAAAGGTGCACTTGCGCGGTCAGATTAGTGCAAGGGATGTACTTTGGGAAAATTTGTGAAAGCCACCTTTCATGAGAAGGATAGTCGCACCACGACGATCCTTGAGAGAATTCACACAGACGTGTGTGGACCTTTCTCAGTAGCTTCGACAGCAAAGCATAGGTATTATGTGATATTTGTTGATGATTTTTCTCGTAGGTGCTGGATCTTCTTCATGCAGAAGAAGAGCGAGAGATTCTCAAAGTTCTATGAGTTCAAGGCACTGGTGGAGAAAGATTTGGGGAAGTAGGTGAAGGCTCTTAGGAGCGATAATGGTGGTGAATTCATCTCTGGAAAATTCAAGGACTTTTGTAGCGTAGAAGGAATTCGAAGAGAGCTCATAGAGCCTCATAACCCACAGCAGAATGGGGTCGTGGAGCGGAAGAATAGAATGATCGTGGGTGCTGCATGGGCGATGTTGCATGATCAAGGCCTTCCCATACACTTGTGGGTTGAGGCATGCAACACTGTGGTTTATGGGCAAAACCATTGTCCTCATAGGATACTTGGCATGAGTACACCCGAGGAGGTGTTTTCTGGTAAGAAGCCTGATATTTATCATTTGAAGATTTTTGGCTCACCTGTTTACATTCATGTGATGAAGGATGCTAGGAAGAAGCTGGAGCCGACCGCAGAGGTTGGGATATTTTTGGGGTACACAGAAACACCCCACAACTATCATGTGTATTTTCCAGACAGTCGGAAGACTGTTGTGCGACGGGATATCAAATTTCATGAGGAGAAAGCCATGAAGTGTTCGCTTGAGAGGAAGCCACACTTGCATGCAGATGAGGAGCTATTAGTTCCTAAGGATGAGCCTCAGGATGTGGATCATCCACAAGAGGAGGTTCATGGAGTGGAAGAAACCACTCATGCAGCGCCAAACATCAGAGGGCAGAAGCACACTACAAAAGCTGAGCGACTGAATCTTGATGCAGAGAAGATTGTAGAAGCACCTACATCACAGTGCAGACAGAGACAATCACCTGACCAATATACTGGATACATGGCTCTGATGAGCAAGTGTATCATGACAGAGCCATCCTCTTTCAAGGAAGTTATGGAGGACCCTGCATGGGTAGATGCCATGGTGGAAGAGTATGATTCGATTGTCAGAAACAGTGCATAGGAGATTGTACCAAGGCTAGAAGGGAAATTAGTGGTAGGTTCGAGATGGATCTACAAAGTGAAGCAAGTTGTTGATGGGAGCGTCGAGAAGTACAAGGAAAGATTTGTTGCCAAGGGCTTCTCACAGATTGAGGGGATCGACTATGAAGAAAACTTTGCACCTGTTGCAAGGTATTCTTCCATACGGAGCATCCTAGCTCTCTCAACGCAAATGGGTTGGCACATTCATCATATGTATGTGAAGACTGCATTCCTCAATGGAGTCATTGAGGACGAGGTGTACATAGAGCAGCCTGAAGGTTTCGAGATCTTCAACAGCGATTCGCATGTGTGCAGGCTCAAAAGAGCGTTGTATGGGCTGAAACAAGCACCTCGTGCTTGGTACACACGGATAGACAGTTATTTCACCGGTCTTGGATTCACTAAGAGTGAGGCGGATCTGAACCTATACCAGCTTGTGGTGGAGGGTAAGTTGTTGATAATTTTACTTTATGTAGATGATTGGATACTGACGGGTGATGAACAGTTGATACTCTCATGCAAGGCTGATCTTGCAAAGGAGTTTGAGATGAAGTACTTGGGCCTCCTTCATTATTTCTTGGGATTGGAAATTTGGCAGCGCAGTGATGGACTGTTTGTGTCTCAAGGCAAGTATGCCCAGGAGATACTAGAGAATTTCAACATGCAAGGTTGCAAGCCTATCGAAACTCCTCTTCCTGGTGGTTGGAGGAAAGAGGATGCTACATCGACAGAGGTAGTGGATGCCATTGTTTATCGACAGTTGGTTGGTTCGCTCATGTATCTAGTCAATACACGACCGGACATATGCTATGCTATTAACCAGCTTTCACAAGATATGGTTAAGCCTACCAAGCTCTTTTGGAAGGCAGGGAAGCATGTATTGAGATATCTCAGAGGCACATCGGGATATGAACTTTGGTACAGATAGTCGAATGAGGTGAAGCTGCATGGCTTCATGGATGTAGATTGGGTAGGGAGCCCAATGGACAGAAAGAGCACATCTGGAAAGATTTTCAGTATCGGATCTACAACAATTTCTTGGTACAACAGGAAACAGAGATCCGTGGCACTCAGTTCAACGGAGGCCGAGTACATGGCAGCAAGTTTGGCTACATGCAAGGCTATATGGATGAGGAAGATCCTGGTCGGGTTGCTCGGTTCACACTTAGATCCTACTGTGATATATTGTGATAATCAGAGTTGCATTAAACTCTCGGTTAATCCAGTATTTCATGATAGATCTAAACACATTGACATCCGGTATCATCATATCAGAGATTATGTGCAGCGAAAGATCATGTTACTTTCTTACATTCCTGCTGCAGGATCGGATGCCGAGATACTCCGACGAAGGCGCTCACCAGGAGTAAATCTTAATACTATAGAGTCTCATCGGGGTGGCAGAGTAATCCCTATATTTGCTGAGAGGGAGTGTTGAGATTGCAACAAGATGATGAGCTTAGTGAAAAGAGTCGCCTTCACTAAGTGGGCCCGCAGGCTATTTTCGCGCAAGTCTATTTTTGTGACTATGTCTATTTCTAGACTATGTCTATTTTTAGACATGTCGATCATATTCTATGAGTTACAGGATGCTATTTGTGGATGGTTGGTCAAGTTGGAAAAATATATGGACTTATATTTTTAGACATATTGGGCAGAATCTATTTTTAGATTTCCAGTCTAAAAATAGATATGTCGAATATTATTAGCTCTTAATAATATTTGGACTTTAAAAATTATCTTATTCTCTTGGAGCACTTCAGTTAAGTGCACAGATGTGGCACAGGAGATGACAGAAGGAATTACACTATTCCTGAGGGTTAACTGGAGCTATTGCATGGATACTTCAGTTAGAACTCATGTGACAGAGTTTGGTGGAGTTGTAGAAGTAGTTGGTGGAGTTATGTTCAGTTTAACTCAGTTAAACACAGTTGAGCTCGTTGTATCTAGTCTAACTGATTGATACACTAGTGAGAGTGGTGTGAATTAATTAATAATTAATTCACTAAATATTAACTCATTAATCAACTGAAGAATACATCATTTAACTACAGTGCATGGACAGTTTCAGTGGAGACCAGTGGAGAGGTAGGTTAAAGAGCAAGTGTGACTATCAGTTGTGACTATAGTGTTGCATGATTTTGCACCACACATTGATGGAGATGCCAATGAGGATTGCATGAGCAAGGCTAGACCAATTCGAGTTCATTTAGAGCCATTGTTCAGTAGAGATTGCGTAGTAGAGGCAGGCTAGTAGGTGGCAAAGATCGGTGCATGGATTTGCAAGATCTAGCCTGATTAGTGTGTAGCGATTGGATTGTACTGAGAGATTGTGAGAAGCTTTGTATGAGGATTGTTACATGATCTCTATGAAATATATTATATACAGATAGTTTGGGTTTTCAGCTTTAGGCTTTCTCGTAAATCACTGTGTTAATTTGTGTGGATTTTTATGGTTTTAATGTGTGCATGCAATTGATTTAATTTCCGCATATGATGATCAATGGTGGAATAGATTCTGTATTTTGCATGAAGTCAAATAGTGTATGATCAGAAGAATCTTAGACATATAACATATCAGTTATATAATTTCTAGAGAGAATTGACCTCATCCTTGAAAATAATAAAGTACTGGACTTGTTCAAAGGAAATGTAAAGAAGCGTACAGAGAATTCCAATGATGATGAAAAAAAAAAGAAAAAGAAATTCAGGGAACAAGAATTGGTGGGCATGACTCTAATGGTAGAAGGAATAAAGGAACACCTTGTCCCATTCATAACTAACATCGACCATGCTCAAGAAATGTATGAAATCTTTTCAAAGCTATTCACTATTAAGAACATTGGTCAAGTAGCAAGTTTGAAGAATGAGCTAAGAACTACAAACATGACTAATGAAGACACAATGGCCTCCTTCTTTGTGAAGACATCAAGAATTAGGGATGAAATTTTGGCCACTGATGAAATTTTTCCAGACAAAGAACTCATGATCACTGCCCTATTAGGATTTCCACCTACTTGGGGTGCATTTGCTACAAGACTTAACAGTTGGAAGGTAGCTCCCACTTTTGAAGAACTATGGGTTGCCTACAATTAGGAAGAATTAGGGATCTCATTAGTTGCCAATCCTAAAGGGACATCAAATGCCTACATTGCTCAACATAAAGGAAATAAACTGAAAGGACCAAGGAAGAAAGTTGACATGTCTAAGGTAGAATTATATCAATGCCATAAGAAAGGTCACTATAGGAGTGATTGTCCCGACAATCCAAGAAACAAGAAGAGAGAAAGGGATCAAGCTAACATTGTTGAAGGAGACTCAAAGAAATTCAAGCCTAAGTAATCTGACATTATCAAATTTCACTACCAAGTCCTTTGTTTGTAGCTTTAGATATATTATTTTATATTTTTGATGTTTTAGAATTTATAAGTCTATAACATATTTTTGCAAAATACATTTTTTTGTTTATAGGTATCCCTCAAGCTTTGGAGGGAGACCTCAAAAACTCTAAAGGTAAGTATCTCATTCCCTTCAGTTATTGGTTTCATGTACTTATTTTAGTTTTGATTATATCAATACTAATCACCTTTCTCCCTTTATTGTCTTGATCACGAAAACATCTGCTATATTATCAAGGTATATTAAGGAGGATCTCTCAAGAGAATGTTTGTCAAGGAACAAAGTTATGTCTTAAATACATTTATTTCTTTATATTAAAGGTTTATTCATTTGACAATATATTACTAACATTGTTATGTCTAGCCATATTGAATCATAATGATTCTTATTCTGGGCGATTCATCACTTGATAAATCTACCCAACCCACTCATATTATTAACTAATTTTTTAGAAGCCTAAACAGGTTCTGGAAAACCCTAACCGAAGGGCATGCTAATGTGAATGTTTGAAACCATAATATGCTTAGGGATATTGTGAAATGATATTTAAATTTTTATTGATGATGTCATATTTGGGATTTTGGTATGATCAGGAAAACCTAACTTTTTAGGGTTGAATGACAAGGTCTAAAATATCGAACCTTTGAAGTTCTGTTAATAATGGGTTTGTTATGTTTCTACATTGAAACCCTAACTCATTAGGTTTTAGTGGAATATATAGGCAAGACCCTTATAATGTCTTAGAAATGTTTTCCTTGGTAAGTGTGTGTTTTTCTGATCAAACCCTAGTCTAGTCTATTATATAACTCATGTCGATCTTTGTGAAGTTGGGTTTGACTAACACATGATATGAAATGCCTATGCATGTGATCTAGTGGATCAAATTTATGCTCAAAATTAAAAATTCTCATAATGGAACAAAACCTATGAGCTTGCATAGATCTCGTCATTATGAATCTGTCGCAATTCGTTTCACGCAAAACTGACACTGTGTGCTCACAGAAACAAGTTCTGATCGATTTGTCAAACATGCAAATTTTGGAAAAAAATTGTGCAGGGCTACCCAGTCAGAGGTCCATACTGCTGATGTGGTTGAATGGGCTTGCTGATTTGAAACAATGACTAGACTACACGAGCCAATCACAGCGTGACAAGTGGAATTTTCTCATTGGGCTGACTCGTCGAATTTCTATTGGTTTGTGGGGTAACCCAATCGGAGACTACCACGTAGCCCAGCCAGAGGCTGCCGTGTGGCACCTTGATGGCCACTGAAATTTTGGGTATAGGCAAAATTCACTCCAACAGACTTGAACCCACAACCTCCAAGCACCAAAACCAACACGCCACACCACTTTTTCTTAATACATATTGTTTAAAATGTATATTTAAGTTTGAATATGGCACTCTTTGTAAATATTAATTAAATATTTGGCCTTTAGCTGTTATTGGGAAAATTAAGTGTCCCACAATTTGCATCGCCTGCTCACAAAAATTTCGCTCAGCTAGCAATTTTGGGGGTGAAATTGTAGGGCGGTTTGTAGGCAGGGTGAAATTGTGGGAAAAATTGTTGGAAAACTTGGAAGGACCATAACTTCTTCAGTTTTTATTTTTTTTGGGAGTAGAAAGAGGCTAGACATGGGGTTTTGAGTGTTGTGAAGCCATTGGACCTATCATTACGATAATTTGAGCACCATAAATGTATGTAAAATCCATTTTATGAGCATAATGAAAGAGGCCCAACCATTGGAAGCTAGACCACGAGACATAGCCCAGGAGGGGTGAAATATTTCATCAATTGTTGTTGTGTGTTTACTATCATGGTGATATTTTCTTATGTTTATGTAAAAAATTAGTTTAAATTTCATGTCTATTTGTTTAATAATTTCACAAAAGTGGCTTAAAACCTAATTGATTCACTTGTAAAATTTCACAAACCTCAAGCAACTTCATATACAGATTAGGTTGGTATCAGAGCTTAGGTTTTCTTGTTGTTGTGAAGGTTTAATTGTTTGCAAGTGTATGTGATGCTTACAAGTTTGAATCTCAAGAGATGAGAAGGAAATCTTGTGGTTGCAAGTACTCAAGTGAGGTCAAGGACAATGAGAGCAAGTTTTCCACAATCTCCACCATAAATTCTACCTCAAATTGTAGTTGAAGCTTCAACAAGTATGCCACATGAAGGAGAGTGTGACAATATGTTAGAGGATGAAAAAATAAGGAAAGCATTATTTGATATGACAAGAATGGTGAAATTTCTCTATGAGGAGAGAAGCACAAGGATGCAAGGTGAGAGCTCCAATACTCCAAAGAGAGATAAGTCTTCAAAAGGAGAAGGGGGAAGAAGGAAACAAGCCTAAAAAAGGTAATGGGAATGGTGACAAACCACCTTTTACACCACCATCATCACCACCACCTTCACCATCGTCTTCTTCCACAACAAGCCCTTCACAAACACCTCCACATTCTCCAAAAGGTCATGGTAAAACTCCATTTTTTGAAGCTTGAAATTAAGTTTGATTTTCCTATGTATGATGGAGAGGTAGATGCTGAAATATTAGACAATTGGGTACATAAAATTGAAGTGTATTATGGGATAGAAAGGATCAAGGATGATGACACCAAGATTCAACTTGCTTCACTAAGATTGGAAAGTGCAAATCTTGTTTGGTGGGAAGCCAAAACTCAAGAGGACATGAAGAAACATGGTAAGGTATTAACCTCTTGGGATGATTTTTTTTGTTGCCTTAAGGAGACAATTTTTTCCATTATCATACATGAAAAAGGCTATAATGGACTGGAAAAACTATAGGCAAGGTAAAGGACAAAGTGTGCAAAGCTATACTCAAGAGTTTAGGAGAAGAGCATTAATTTTGGATGTAGATTTGACATCTCAAGAAATTTTTTTGAAGTACATTGGAGGTTTGCATAGTTACCTTATACACACTATTCTCATGTTTAATCCTTCAAATTTGGATGAAGCATATGTAAAAGACACACATCTAGAGGAAAGAGGGAAACATGTTTAAGAGGAGAAAAGTGAGGATACCTTTGAGTCTGAAGAGAAAGGAAAGGGTAAGTTCAAGGGTAAAGGTAAGAAGAATGCTTCCATCAAGATGGAGAAATAAAAACTCACATGCAAACATTGTTTCAAATATGGACATGATGAAGATCATTGTTGGAAACTTCATCCAGATATGCGACCCAACAAGCTTAAAAACAAGGAGAAGGAGAAGACAATTGCAACAATAGCACATGATTTAGGTTCTAATTTCGAAGATGAAACAAAGATCACTGCAATGGGTTGGAAATGTAAGGAAATTTCAAGTACTAGTTCTTCAAGTTGTCTCAATAGTACTCAAGAGGATGAAACAAGAATTGAACTTTTCCATGTTAGAGTTATTTCAAAGCATACCAATATTGACACCTATTTGATAGTGGTTCACAAGCAAATCTTATTTCAGAAGACGTAGTTAAGAAGTTGAATTTAGAGACCATTCCTCATCCAAGACCTTATCCTTTAGGTTGGATATGTAAGAATGAAAATTTTCAGGTGAGGAGGAAGTGCACACTTAGATTTGAAATCACTGCAAACTTTCTTGATGAAGTTGAACTTGATGTTGTTCTGCTTGATATTTCTAGTATTGTTTTGGGTAACTTGTATCTTTATGATAGGAGAGAAATATTTCATCACCATGAGAATAAGTATCACTTGTTCAAGAATGGGATTGAGTACATTGTTATCGCACATAGTAAGAAGATGAATTTTTCTCTTATGCATGCTCGACAAATAAAGAGAATTGCGAATGCTAGTCAAAAGTTTGATTTGTTAATGTTCAAGCATGATGATATTGTGAATGAGGATTTTCAAGGATATGCATCAAATGAAAAAACTAATTTAATTGAGGTTGATATGGGTGTGATAAGATGTTTCAGGATTCTGACATGTTTCCTCCAAAAGAAGGTCAACAAGATGAGGTAAAATTGCAGCAACATGCATCATTGTTGAGCAGTGATGTGAACAAGATGTCATTGCAAGAGAGTGCAAAGGTCAAAGAGAAAGCGTCAAAGAAATTTGAAAAAGAGGACCTTGGGTTCAAAGTTTCTTCTTGTGGGTTTCACAATGTATTTTCTTTGAAATGGGATGATGCATGGCGATGGTGATCACATTTGGTCAAGGTTCGAGCCAAGCACAAGGCAAGACATGCTAAACATCGTTGTGTCGACAATGTTCAAGATGAGAAGAAATTGAAGTTAATTAAGCTTTATTTTATTGATGATCGAGGAAGAAATGTGTTTGTTCCTTCAAGGACAGGTTTTTGTTCTGCATATTATGGGAAATTGCAGCAATATGGTATCTACAGCAACAATTCAAGATCTCCAAATTCAGGGAAAATGATCAGTTTTCAAGAAAGGCTCAAATTGTCGAATTCAAGTAATTTTCAGTGGATGGGGACTGGAAGGGTGAGGGAGTTGAGCCCTCATCTATTTACTGATAGATAAATACCTTTTGGAGGTCCAAAAGCTTCCAGTGGGGAGGAATGATCCAGTGGATCAAATTTATGCTCAAAATTCAAAGTTCTTAGAATGGAACAAAACCTATGCGCTTGTGTATATATTGTAGTACTAAATCTGGCATAATTTATTTCGTGCAATACCAACACCGTATGCTCCCAGAAACGAGTTTTAATCGATTTGTCAAACAACCAAATTTTGGAAAAAAATTGTGTAGGGCTGCCCAGTCAGCAGTACGTACTACTGACGTGGCATGATGAGTGAGCCTGTTGATTTGGTAAAATTACAGGACTAGACGAGCCAATCACAACATGAAAAGTGGCATTTTCTCATTGGGTTGTATGGGAAAAATTTTATTGGTTTATGGGGTAATTATGTGGACCAACCAGAGGCTGCCATGTGGCGCCTTGGTGGCCACTAAATTTTTTGGTATAGATGGAATGCACTCCAACAAACTTGAACCTGCGACTTCCAAGCACCAAAATCAGTACCTTACCAACACGCCACACCAATGTTTCTTAATACATATTGTTTAAAATGTATATTTAAGTTTGAATATGGTGCTCTTTGTAAATATTAATTAAATATTCAGCTTTATCCGTTCGAGGTAAAATTAAGTGTCCACCTGTTCACAAAAATGTCGCTCCGTTAGTGATTTTTAGGGCGGTTTGCAGGCAGGGCGAAATTGTGGGACGAATTGCTGGAAAACTTGGAAGGGCCATAAATTCTTCAGTTTTTATCATTTTTGGGAGCAGAAAGAGGCTAGAAAAGGATTTTTTAGTGCTCTAAATCCATTGGATCTATCAGTGTGGCCATTTGAGAAGTGTAAATTTATGTAAACACCATTTTATGAGCATAATGAAAGAGGCCCAACCATTGGAAGATGGATCAGGAGACGTAGCCCATAAGTGGTGAACTCCTTCATCAATTGTTGGTGTGTGTTTACTGTTATGGTGATATTGTCTTATTTTTTTTGCAAAAACTCAGTTTAAATTTCATGTTTATGTGTTTAATAATTTCAAAAAAGAGGCTTAAAACCTAATTGATTCACTTGAAAAATTTCACAAACCTCAAGCAACTTGATATACAAACCAACATGATTATGAATTCCTAGTTATGTGTGTTGACCTGGTTATTGATGGTCATAAGTATTAGGATTTAATGGAAGTCCTGCCTAAGATTCTAGGATAGTGATATTTTGAAATCTAGGGTTTTGCAACTAAACCCTAGTAGTAGTTATTTTCTTTAGTATGTGTGATATAATAATATGAGATATATTTAATGAGTGTTGAGGTTGCGAGAATGAAATTCTAGGGTTCTCAAGTTGAACCTTAGTAGAAGTAAAAATATCTTATGAGTAAATGACAATGTGATGTTTTGAGATTTTTGTAAAATTGTTGAAATTTGAGTTTTGATGATTTATTGAAAAATATAGGGTTTGCAACTGACCCTAGTGGAAGTTTGTCATGATAATGACTGAGTTGTGATGGACCTTGATTTATTATTTTGTATAATATTTGTATGAATCCCTAGTGGAAATTCTAACATATAAATCCTGAAAGTTGTTATATTTTTTGTAGATCTATATATAAATTGGTTCTATGGTTTGATACATGTTGTAGTAGGGTGTGTTACACCTTTGAAAGAAACATTGAAACCCTAGATAGAATGAAAGATGTTATGAAGTAGTCTAGGGTTTATGACAAAGTCCCTAGCAAGGTGTTGAAAAGTATATGTTTGGGTATCTGATAGGTATAAAGTTGAAATGCTTTAGTGACTCTGATATGGATAAGTCCATGCTTCTATAGATTTGGTTGTACTTGCTACCTAAGTTGGTGCAGGTACACAATCTTCAAGATGGTGAAGATGATATTTGATGTGATAAGCATGATAAAGATGATGATAACTCTGATGAAATGGTTAGAGGCCATGAAATATTTTTCGATGACAAAAAGAAGAAGTTGATTTCCTTAAGGAAGAATGCATAGAAGAATTGTCCCTAAGATTAAGAGGGAGTTTGGATGAAGAGATGCTTCCTAGTTGAGAGGGAGGGCATAACTTGGTTTTCTTTGAAGAATTAATTTTGGAGGATATGTTGCTGCATGAGAAGAAGGAGAAGGAAATTCTATGATGAAGGAATCTTCTGTCAAAGATTTGGTTGATAGTCCTGCTCTGGTAATTTGAGAAGAAACATATAAAATGACCCCAGATGTTTGTATTTGAGTTTGTATATTTGAAAGTATATTATTGATTGGGGTTGTGTTTGTACAGGTGAATCTATCGAAGGTTTTGATGGCATGCTTGTTACCGGTCAGTTTGATTAGGATACATCTGTTATACTTTATCTATTGGATCAAGGAGTGTTGAGTATTTTCTAGTGAAGCATTGTCTGGAGGACATATGGCCGACACTTTGTGTTGATGTTTAGGCTCTAGAGTTGTCAAGGTGGCGTTGGTCATGGAGTTTTGACCTCAGATACACACCTAGTTCCCTGGGTTGATGGTTAGCAAGTAATCCTGATCGTACCTAGAGTGGATGAAAGCTTGAGTCTATCTTAGTCCCACTAGGATAGATTTCCCTGGTCAAGAATCTAGTCTGTGGCATTACGGTGCCTAAATTGTTGAGTGATCAAAGGATAGATTGACCTGGTCAGGAATCTATTCCATGGCATTGTGGTGCCTAAAGTTCTTCATTTTTCATATAGTATGGGATCTTCCATTGTATATGTATATGATGAATACCTCCCTAGTAAAGAGGGAGCATTGGAAAATGTAACTAAGTTCGGTCTTCATTTAATGTACTTGAGTCATCTTGTAATTAACTTGTCAAAAGAATAACGAAAATAATTATTATTATTACTGTGACTTATTAAATCATGGGTTTCATGCTTGGGTTACCATGTTTTAGTTCAAAGTCCCCATTTAGGACTTCTAGGACTTATTATGAGTTAATAGAGTCATTGTAAGTTTAAAGATACCCTTCTTGGGCTTTTGAATCACGTAAAAAGGTTTAATATTGAGTCAAATATGAATTATGTAACCTCCACACCAAGTCGACCTAGAAGAGGTCAACTCGGCCTAAAGGGGATCATGTAGGCCCAAGAGACACATATTTGACCTCACCTAGAGCCTATAAAAGGAATTAAAGCGAATTCAGTTGGAGAACAATCTCACGGAAGCAGTTCGATATCTCTTGTAGTCATGAAGAAGTTGGAAGTTTGTTTCGAGGAAGCCGAAAGAAGTGCGATTTTTTGGAAGTCTAAGGAGAAGAAGAAAAACGAAATTTTGGTGTCGATCTCTCTCTATTTTTTGCTCTGGATTAGGGGATAGAATTATTCCAAGTTTCGCCGCTATCAGAAGCCGTATGCTGTCATAAGTTGCTGCTTAGTCAAAGTTACTGGAAAGGGGTCGAAATTATGGGGGTTGACTTGGTGTGGAGGGAAGGTTCGGTCTTTGTCTAGGGTGAAGAGTATCAAAGAATACTATTGAAAGAAATAATTTCTTGAGTAGGTTTTCCCCTCGAGGGGGGTTTTTCCCTGGCATGTGCCTACATCTGGTGTTTGTTGTTTTATGTGTTGTTTCTTTGATAATTGCTTGATGAAATAAAAGAAAGAAGATATAAATAATTGTAATAACAAGAAACATCACAAGTAATTATCAAGAATAAGAAAATATTTCCGCCCTTTTGTTTTTCTAACAATTACTAGATACTTTATCTTGAAATTTTTAAAGGGTAATTGACTTATTAAGGAAATAATAAAACAATTATAAACTAGGTAACATGGGGGAAAAATAACATAAAAGGAAATAAACAAATTTTATGGGTAGATACGAATTTAATATGATTTTATTATGGCACAAATACAAAGGAATGATATGGACACGATCTAGTAAAATGATTTTATGTCTAATAACTGAAGTATTTTATGGTGCATAAAGACTAGCAAAAGGTTAAATCATTGTCTATAGTTGAATGAAAATTCAAGAAATAGTTTTAACTATATATATATATATATATATATATATATATAGTTTTCATAAAACTATACATTATCCCAAGTCTTCATCAATATCTTAATATGTTGTAAGTGATACTTCATTTGGTAGTCCACAACTTTTAATTAGAACAACATTAGGTTTACCAAGATATCAACCCACTCTCCTAAGGATTCGTCCAAAGGTAGAAATGGTTAAGAGATAGATGGAATGAAAGAGAAAAATCTCATGGATGGGGTAAAGATGAACATAACCATTCTCCTTAAATTGAGTTGTTATTGTGTCTAGATAGATTGATGACTTACTATGTGATTAGCCTTGTACCATTCACCTATCAGAATAGTGATGTCACCATCAAGAGTAGATAATGGAAGAGGATGAGGGGCTTGCTATATACATTTAACCATTCAAGACCCCTTGTTGTTTTATGCATATACAATGATGGAAAATTATAGTAGATACATATGTATTCCTTCTCCTAAACTTGTATTTAAAGTTATTTCTTAGGGGTATATGGAAAATTGTTCCAAAAACTCCATCTTGCCACAAATTCCCTCATCTACTGCATCCCAATCCTACAATACCAAATGCATGTTAAGGATATAAATGCATTCAAATTACCAAAGAAACCCATGAATCTTAATCAACCAAAACACAAAGAGAATACAAAGATATTAGCAAGATAAGTCTGACCTCAATCGTTGAATACATTCACTACAATGTTATGATTTGTGACACGATCAATCTAGGAATTTTAGGAATTTCCCATTTATAGAATCCTTTGTAACACCACCATAATGGATCTTAGACAAAAGTAGTAAAATCAATATGTACTAGATATGTTGTCATTGAAAGAAGTTTGAGATTTTTTAAAACTATACCTATTGAGGGATGCCAAGAGGCCATATTGTGCCCCATCTAACATTCCATGTCAGTAATTTATTAGGATCCTCTACTAGAGAACAATAAGAAAAAGCTATGAAAAAACACACACAAACCACACAGTGCCTCAAGTACTAATATATTAGAAGAAATCTATACCTTAATCCAACTTTGTTTTATACATAGATTGAGCCTTAAAATAACACATAAAAAATCACATTGATGTATGAGTATCAACCACATGCAATTCATTTTTGTCTAAGCCCCAAGAGGGTCATGAGATTTTCCAAGGGGAAATAAATTTCCCTCAAATGTAATTTTTATAAATTTGAAATAGTGGGTTTTTGATGTAAATATACGTGTCCTAATACTAGAAGAATCTAGGACTGTTGGGTTGGTAGGTTGTTTTGATGAGATGGTATTTTGCCCAAATGGGCCTTAGTAAAAATGACAAATGTCTTGACGAAGTGTTAAGAAATTTTTAGGAGTAGGGACAATTGTCCAAAATAATCCCCCTTTTAGATATTTATGTTGTGTGGAGATTTACAAATGTCCAACATTTTAGGTGGACTCACCAACCATCATCAGGGACAAAAGAAAATCTTGAATGATCAGAAAAGAGTTCCATTTTTCGTTTATAAAGCCACAATTAGGTTGCATTAATGGTAACTTGAATGTTGATGTGTTCAATTATTAAAGAATAAGTAAACTATAAAACAAATATAAAAGAGTATGTAAATACTAAAATAATATACAGCTGGATCAAAGTGTTCTCTAAATGATCACACCTAATCATTTTCCCAACGCCTGAAACGACGTCGATCTCCACCTTGCGGCCTAGCATTATGGCTTGACTCTTTATGTGTAATCACCCCACCTTTAAATATTTTCCTCCTTTGCTTCTTCGGACACTCTGGATTAAATTTCCTTTGGAAACTACCCTATCTCCACTAATTCCACTCGCCATGACTCCCTATTTTCGTGTCCATCCTCTCATTCTCAACATTTTGATCTCCACTCAGCTTTGCAATCACATTCACTCTGCTCCCTTAGCTATTGTTCTGCTTGATTTTTCAATAAGCTCCTCTACCTCCCAAATATAATCAATGGTTTGGGAAAGGGTTCGTGTCTGCCATGGTGGTAGTGGGCGAGGGTGGGGTTATCCACCTACAACATCTGCACTATAAGAGAACCCGAAACTCTACTATACTGACATCCCAGAGAACATCAAGCAAAAATTTGCAGTCATGGAAGTGGCATAAAGTCATACTTGGAAATGAAATTTGGGGGGTTAGAAATATTGTATCCTGCCACCTTTAGACCCAATAAAGTGAAAGAAATAGGGAAGCTCAGAGAACTATTAAGTCCAACACTCACACCAACCACATTCATACTTCTCTCTACCTTCTTTCTCATGAGCTTAGTCTGAATTCCCACAAGAGGTTCCTTCATCACTCTCATCTATCACCTCTAGTTATAATCCATTTTGTCAAATCTGGTCAATAGACCTACAAAATTGATCAATTAACATCCTTTTACCCCTTGACATCATATTTTCACAAATCCCTATGCACGACTCTCCCTAATCCCCGAGTTTCTTCTTGAAACTACCTCATTTCAATCATTTTAAGGAGGTCCAATGCACTTTGTAAGCTTGTGGACCTACGTTCACCAGAAGTTTGTCCCTTCCTGTGGTGGTTTAATCACCTAAAGGTTTCCATATGTTTGGGGTGTCTTGATTCTAGAAATTTTGGTAAAATAAAAAGATCTATGAATTTTCCTCTTCCAGAAGCTTCTAAGATTTGTTACAACTATTTACCTCAAATAAAACTATCGAATCCTATTCTATCCTATCTTGGAGTTTCCATCCCTTATCCCTTGAGCTCATCCTCCCATCAAGGGTGTATCTTAAGCCTAAATTGGTAAATGGATAAGAACTCCCAACTTACCACCCTCTTCTATATATTTGTGGCCATCCACAAGCTAGGGCTTTCCTTTTGGAGATAGATTCTACCCTCATGATGTTGCTGTGAAGAGTCATTATTACATGTTATAGGGTGACATAGAGTTACACTTTGTGGCAAATAAGGACAAGTCAACTTGGAGGAGCTTTTCTACAAGATCAACTCCTATATTTGGTTGTAACTCACTCCATTTATATTAATGCAAATAGGTCTTTGTTTTCCTATATGTGATGTTGTGATTTCATGTATTTCTATGCCATGTTGATCCATTGAATGAAGTGATTAGACGATGCTACATAGATGTCGTAGATCGTTGGCTTGTGTTGTTTGATTGTTCAAGTTCTAATTATAGCAATTAGAGCTAGGATTGGAGCATACAAGCCAAGAGAGTGAAGCATACAACAGATTCCAAGTAGATTTCATCCCATTATCTATTTAGTTTAAGGAAAACATTAAATTATTTGTATTTATGTTGTTCTAGGCTAGGCCATCCAGTCTAGGGAAGATACTTCTGTCTGTAGTCATAGGTTTTATAAAAACAATTTGTGACTCCACTGAGGAACAATGTATGCCCTTGGTGGTTTATTTGTCCTTGGTGTTTTTTTAGCTCTTCTTCAAACCTTCACTGTCACACTAAGTCAAGAACAGACCTAGGAAGACATTTCATTGAGTTTCAATTGAAATTTTTGTTCTGAAAATTTCTATTTCTTTACCAACGCTCCCTCTGGTTTAGGGAAAGAGTGTTGCATCCCCGCAGAGCCTTATTTGTGCCTGTGTTTCATAGGATTGGTGCCTCTTCTATACCTGCATTAGCCCCTATTCATGCATGAATTTTAGTTTCCTTTGATTTTCTCTTTGATCAACATTGTTCCAACTACTCTTCCTTGAGTCTTTGAGTGTCTTGTCTCTCTGAAGCCTCCTTTTGGTTTTCTTTTGTTTCTGAGTTCCCTTGATAAGGATTTCTTTAGATTTTCCTTTGTTCTTATCATTAAATCATTGGAAAACTTATCTTTATTTGATCATTGAGTGCTTGAATGAATTGGTGTTTTAGTCATCATTTTGAAAAGTTTGTTTTAATCAATGATTAGACATGCATATTAGTTTTCATCATATTTTAAAATTAAGAGGATTTGAAAAGAAAAATATTTGCATTGGCATATAGGGCTTTGTGTGTGCATCAACATTGGAATAGTTGCATTAAAATGGAATTTCACTTTGCATATTGTTGTCTACATTTTGTATGTTGCATACTCTTTGTATCTTCCCTCCCTTAGATAGATTTTCATTGAAAGAAAAGATTTTGTTTCTTCATGCTAGATTGCATTTTAGGGAATTTAGGTGAAACTCATGGTGAGCCATACAACTTAAACTTAATCGAAGATAAACATTAAAATTTATGGAATCAACCTAAGGAACATTTTTTACATTAACGCAAACATTTAGAGGTCTATGCTAGAGAAGTGTCCCAACATTGTTAAACGTAGGAGTTGTCATTATTTGCCAGCGTTGTATCCCAAGGGTGATATCCCGTTCCACGTACGTAATTGTATCAGATCATAATCCGCGTACCTTTGGGTATATTGTATGGCGCTCCATGCATGAAAATTATATGGGAACACTCTCATGGAATGGTTATGCATTAGACAACACTACTATGGACTACACTTCCATGTATCGTCAAGTGTATTTTGGAATTCTCCTATAGGTTTCTATCCTCACCATAGGTTACCGAGTTGGACGCCTTGTATATGGTGATATACTAAACAAAACATTAGGGGATATTTCCTCCATGTATGTTAAGTCCTTAGTTCACCAAGGTGTATATTGTAGTTCATGGTTTCTTGGTAAACCTTTATGCCTAGTTCTACCCCTTTTTCTTATTTATTTTGTGCTAAATGTTAAAATTTATTAATCTAACGTGGAAGAACAAACACCCTACATTTACCGCAGTAATTTGTCACCGTCCTTACCATTCCCCATCCCGCACAATGGAGGACCCATTCCGTGACCTGTGAACATTGTCATGCTTTGAAAACATCATCAATGCATCCCTCTGAATGTGAGCTTGATTTTCCCTTGAGACATCTCCTTGCAAAACTTATGAAAAACAACTCTTTTTGCATTGGCGCGGGTAGACAGTTCAGTACTCGCGCCAATCAAGAAAATCCTGTAAAGAGGTCGCGCCACTTGGCGCTCTGTCATAGAGCAGCAATCGCGCCACCCATTTTAGGGACTGTTTTTTAAATATGGATGGCGGAAGTTGAGTTCAAACAAACTCACAACCATTGCCTATCTTGAGTTGGGAGGTTTGGCTGCGGGAGTTCTATGGAAAGGAAGTGGTTTTGCCACCTTCCATGGAACCTTCCTTGTTGATAGGGCCAATCCCATAATAATAGGGATCCCAACTCCCTCCTTCCCCATCTATAAAAGCCTGCTCAAATCCATGGCAAGCTAGTCTTGAAGTGCTGAAGCTTTGCATCTCCCTATTCCCAAGTGCCTTTGTGCTGTAAAGAATCCCTTCTTTCCCTTAAGGCCCATTCAAGTGAGGAGACCATTGTCACGAGACTCTGGAGAGGTTTTCCCTTTCCTTGGCGAGCTTTGCGAGACGTGGACGACCGGGGACCCATACGAAGGAGGCTGCGACGTCAGAACTTGGTTGTAACTTCTATTCGTTTATCACTTAATAGATGACTATGATTATGGTTCCACTCCGTTTTCCATTATGTTAATGCGAGTAATATCTTTTCTGACCGATGTTTAGTTACGTATGCTGGTTTCTATGCTTGTATCTGTTCGTTTCTTCTATGTGCAGGTGTTCATCCGCAGAGATCGTGGAAGGATTGTGATCTGCCAGGGCTGAAGGACGGGGACATCTCTTCTTCAGATCGTAGCGTTGGAATCCAGGTAGGCTTCTATCCCGAGCTCTTTCATTCGTAACTAGGAGTTTGCGTCATAGCATTGTTTGTTTGTTGCTAGACCCCTACTGGGCTAGTAGGGATCGCCTCTGTCCGCAGAGGGGATTTACCTCCTCAACAAATTGGCGACTCCGCTGGGGAGATCGTCCGGTCTTCCTTGTCTCGTTTATGTTGATTCGCTTTGATCGTTTTTCCTTGCTTGATGAACCTTATGGGTTGGATTCTTTCTCTGTTTTAGCTGCTTGGTTTGCTTAGCTTGTATTGATCTGCTTCTGGAAGTAGCTTGTTTTTAATTTTTGTTGAGAAACTCGACTGGTGCGGTTTTTAACCCGACAGTCGCGCCACTTGGCGCGTGTTGCCTTTGTCTAGCCCGCGCCAATTGGCTTCTGGCGCTAGTTTCACTCTCACAGTCGCGCCACCCCTGTGAGTTTTTTGAGTTTCTTCATTTTTTGGCTCTTTGGATCTGATCAATACTTTTCTTCTTGATTTTCTGACTGTCTGAGTCTGTTGGAGTCTTGTTTGGCTGGAATTCACCTCTGTCCTTGGGTTGTTTGCTTCTATCTACCGATTTCACATTTTGAGCCCTAGGGCATCTAGTGGCTTAGTGTATCGAGCCCTCCTTGGGAATTTAGGTGTCTTGATTGTCCTGTCAACTTGTTGATTGATTCTCCACGCTCTCTTAACAGTCTTTGATTGTTTTGTTGCGTTTTTTGGGTGATTGTCCAATCCTTCATTCGGAATTCGTTTGCCTTGCTTTGGACCTAGATTACACGGTCCATCGGAAGCTTTTGAGTCTTTCTTTGCTTTGAGAGACTTTGGGTCGATTTGGGGATCTGATTGATTGCATTGTTGAGTGAATTTTGTTTGTTTCGCTCTTTTGAATATCATCTCTCAAATTGTTCCTTTTGTTTTCAGTGCACATTAGCCATTAAACATTGAAAACCAAAAAAATCTCTTTTGTTTTGATTAATTAGTGCAAATTGTGATCTTTTCCATATCGCTAGTAATTAGTGTTTGAATGAAAAGTGTTCAATTGCATTAGTTGCATTAGAGACATTGTTGTTTGTATTCCGTTCATTTCGTTTGCATAAAAGCTCTCAACTCTTATTTAACTAGTTTTCATCGAACGAAATGTTGCACTGTGGCATATAGCTTGCATTTAGGCGTCTTTCGAGACACTACATACGATAGGGCCTGGAAATTGAAACTTAATTGAAGATCAACTGTAAAATTTATTCAATTAACCTAAGGCAGCATTGGAACTTAACGAAATACATTTAGAAGGTCTAGGCTAGAGACGTGTTCCGGCGTCGTTAAACCTAGCAGCTGTCGTTCGCCTGTTGGCTTTAGACAGCGCTAGTACGGACTTGCGCTCCCCGTACCGTCGCGTATATAACGGGAGAACCCTCTAGGTTTTCAATCCTTTATCCACAGGAAGCCGAGTCTGCCGCCCTATACCCGTGATACACCGAACACAGCATTCGGGGAGACTACCTGCACGTACGGAAAGTCCTTGGTTGATTTTTGTTTCATTATTTGAAACCAAGGTGTATATTGTAGTTCACGGATATTTGGTACACCCTTTGTGCCTAGTTTTTCCTGAGCAGTCATTTGGTCTTTTCTGACTCCTTAAACTTGAAAAGACCGTCAAGCGCTTGTCCTTTCACGCTTGTTTCAACTCTGAAAGAGATAGAGTCATATTTTTATCGTTTCTCGACTCTTAAAACATGAAACGGTAGAATTTCTTACTTTTCAATGTGGTAAAATTAATCGCCCACGATTACACACCCATTTAGACATTGCTTGTTGACTGTTTGATCGTGTGTCTTAACTCGTTTTCAGCCCGTGTGTGTGTTTGCTCTTTCCTTCTAGTCTTTTGCCACGGTGGCGGAACCTTCGGTTTCGTCTACTGGTAGTCCTTACACGGACGATTCTTCAGAGGCTTCTCAGCCCTCTGTTGAACCACAGCAGCCTGTTGTTTCCGAGTTCCCTGACGGGGGACCGGTCCTCGCCGAGCAACCCTTTGGAGAGCCAGTTGACTTCCACTGGCCCTTTTCGGACCCTCTGTCTGAATTGAGATTAGGAGCTGATTTCTTTTCTCTTACATCGGGTTCACCGTTTATTGCTGCTGTTTTTCCTCCTAGTCCTCGCCGTCTTCTGCGTGATTTAACAGCAGGATCAACCATGAGTAATTCTGGTGAGGAAATTCCCGGGTCTGATGACTACCAGCGCATCCCTCGTAGATTGTTTGAGGGAGACGAGTCTGAGCCGGCTACCACATCGTCAGCTGGTCCTTCTTTGCCACAGGGATACAGATCTCTGGGTCAGATTATTTCAGCTGCTGCCTCTATGGGAATATCATCTCCTGCTTCGAGGCCAGCTGCCACTACACCCGGGGTGTCTCCTTCGACGCCCGTTACTTCTGTTCCCGTGCGGCCCACTGTTTGTGTAGCTGCCTCTTCTGCTGTTGTCTCAGCTACCAGGGCTGGGCCAACTCCTGAAGATGTTTATCTAGCTACTGCTATACCGGAGAATATCTCTCCGGAGGAGTATCGGTTGTTTTTGCAACAGCCGAACGCCGGAGCTGGACAAATTCCCCAAGATCCTTATCGATCTTTCTTTTCGCACTACGCACAGGACGACACTCCCGTGTATGGTTTTCCAGGTCAGCTTGACGAGCATGGGGACATTTTGCGTCTTCCTGCTCCTAAGGATTATCTGTATGTTCAAGGTTTACCGTACAACCAGGCTCGCAACCTGCAAGGACAACCTTTCCAAGGCCAACCTGCAGGCCAACCTGGCTATCTGTACGACCCACAGGGACAGCCCATCCAAGGCTACTCTGCGGGCCAGCAAGGGCCATTGTACAATCCGCAAGGACCATATTATAGCCCTGCTGGTCAACCTGCTCAGCCTCAGCCGGGGTATCAACAGGGACCAGCCTATGGTCCTGGGGGGCAAATCTAGACTTCTTTACCGATGCAACCGCAATATCCTGTTGTCTCTAACGTTGCATATCAGCCAGGACCACCTTATGGTTCTGCTTCAGGTCAAACTGGTTTCCAGCAAGCACCTGGTCCTGTTCCACCACCAGGCCAACCGAGTCATCCGGTACAACCTGGCGTCCTGCCTCCAGGCCAACCGGCTTATTCGGTGCAACCTGGGGCTCATTTACAACCAGGTCAACCTGCGCAACCAGCGCCGCCTGTTTATCCGGGCCAACCTGTTCATTCAGGGCCGCCCCCTCACTCGGGTCAACCTGTTCATTCAGGCCAGCCCTCTCATTCCATTCACTCTGCTCAGCAGCCTGTTCATTCAATGCCGCAGCCAAATCAATAGTTGTGCCCTACGCATCAGGCTCCGCAGGGTTCCACTTATCAGCAGTCTACTCATCCTCAGAGTGGTTATTATCCTCATGGTCAGTCTCAATCGAACTATAACCACCCTGGAGGCTCTCAGTATCAACCTCCTCCACCCGGTTCTACCTACGCTCAGCAGCCAAATCCCAACGCTGCTTATACGGGGCAAACGCCTAATCAGGGCATGAACTCTGGTTATCAAGCCCCGCACTATGGTTACCAGAATCCAAATCAGTCTGGCTATACGAATTATGCCCCTCACGGTCAGAATCCTACGGGACAAAACCCATGGGGGCAGGGATATTCACAACCATCGTGGAGCATGGGTACCGGACCTTATTCTGGGACTGGCATGGGAGTTAACCCTCCATTGCCGTTCCTGGCTACCTTGGATCTGCCGGACGTTTCAAAATTGACCAATGATCCGATTTCACATAATCCATATTGGCCTCCGGTTCCCACCAAGATACCAGGAGATTGTCCCAAGTTTGAGGGCAAAGCTGGCGAAGACCCCCAGGCGCATGTGATGACGTACCACCTATGGTGTTCGTCTAACTCTTGGACCGACGATTCGGTTCGTCTACGTCTTTTCCAGCGTACGTTAACAGGAGCTGCTGCTAAGTGGTACATAGAGCTATCCCGTGGTATTTTTCAGGATTTCAACTCGTTATCTATGGCTTTCCTCACGCATTTCCAGTTACCAGTCCGGTATGAGACCGGGACGCACCTCCTGTCTTCCCTGAAGCAGGACTCGGCCACTCACATTTCGGATCACATCCATGAGTGGCGGCGCCGTCGTCGACTGATCAAGTTTCACATACCTGATCAGATTTTGACTCACTGGTTCACCACCTCCCTTGTCAATAAAATCGCTCAGGATATCGCGATGGGAGCGTGTGTGACGGAGGAACAAGCTATCGCGCGTGCCCAGTACCTGGATCTTGTTTATTCGCAATCTGGCACGCTTTATGACATCCTGCCTGATGCTCCACGGCCCGGAGCCACAAAGGCCCCGCCTACCCCCACGGTGGATGGTGTCATTGGTTCCGTCTCTCAAAATTCGAAGAAGTCTTCGAATGGGAAGCAGAAGGCTAATTCTTCCAACAATACCTCTGCTAATCCCGCCTCATCCGATTCTGGTAAAACCGCGGAGGTGAATGCCGTCCAGGCCAATCCTGCGGACAAATCCTCCAAAGGGAAAAAGAAGGGCAAAGGCAAATCAAAATCTGATGCCCCGAAACTGGAATTCAAATCTCGAACTGAGGATGGCTCCCAACGTAAGCCGAAATTTTCTTGCCTCATATGTGAAGGTGACCATTATACTAAGGATTGTCCACGACGGTCCGAAGTTAGTCAACTTCTTAAAGGCTCAAAAGGGACTCCGGCTGTTTTAAAAGAGCCATTTCCATCTCAGCAGACCCAGATGGTCGAACAGGGTTCATCATCTGCACCGTTTGGGTCTCAGGTTTTCATGATGAAGACTAATGCACCTATCACTGTCGCTACGCGGTCGAAGGACTACAATGAATCACGGCAGGCGCCCGAGAAGGCAGTTGCGGATGGGCCGCCTCCTCCACCTGCCTCTGGTCCATTGGAAATCGAGAAGCCGACTCTCGAACCCGTTGTGAAGCCACCTCCCAAGGGTGTTCTTCGGAGATCCTCTTATAATCCAAATGTTCGTGCCGCTCAACATTACAGTATTGTTGAGGATTTGGCACAGGCGCCATGTGTTATGTCCGCACTGGAGGTTCTTCAAAGTTGTCCTTCACAACGGAAGGCTTTACTGTCTGCGATCGGTGGTATCGATCCCGCCGACTCGAGCCTTATCACCTTCGATCTGGAGAATTATACTCCCCGACTTCCACATCAAATCGCTTTGGTTATTCAAGTCGGGATTAACGGTCTAAACGTTCATAGGGCCGTCGTAGATGAGGGTGCATCTACCTGCGTTATGTCCTCCACTTGCTGGAAGGCCATCGGCTCTCCAGCCTTGTCATCATCTCCTAATGCCCTTGAGGCATTTGATGGTCGGGAATCTAAACCCCTGGGAGTTCTCGAGAGTCTTGCGATCACATTACAGGGAAAAACTGTCAACGTGGAAGTGGAAGTGGTTGACGCTAAACTCAACTACAAAATACTTCTTGGCCGCAGCTGGACTAATGCCATGCTCTGCGTGCCGTCTACCGTCTTTCGATTTATTAAGTTCCCTCACGAGGGCAAGATTGTCACGGTAGATCAGTTGTCATTTTTCACCTCTAGCTCTGAGAACAACGTGCCGTATGTGGATCAAATTCCGAATCCCCCAGACAGCATAGGACCTGGTCTTTTCAAAGACCCAGTCCTCATGGGTATTTTCCCCGCACCGCCACCGAATACCGCTCAAGTCAACATGCTGTCCAGGACTGATGACCCCTGGCTCATTCCTACACCTGAGCAGGTATATGAGTTTGGGGAATCCATGCCTTTAACGCCAGTAGAGATCAGCTACTGTGAGATTGTTGCCGCATCGGATCCTCCACCTCCTCAGCATGCTCCGATGAGCATGGCTCTCGACGTCTACTCGCAATCCCCCTGGCTTGGTCAGGCTGATTCACCTGATCCTCTCCGAGAGACTTTTCCTTCAGATGAAGCTATCATTGAAACCATGTCTCTTGAGGAGCTGCCCTGGAGCGATGGACATCATCGCTCCTCGTTTATGCCTAGCTTGGGGGCAATGACTGATTGTCTGGAGCGCTATGCTACTCAGGTTCCTTCCCCTCCTCTTCAAACACCGATCTTGACGCACGAGGTCTTTTCGGAGGGAAATCTAAGTAACATCACTCAAACTGTTCCTATCAACATCTCTGTTAAACCAGAGATTGTTGAGAACATTCATGTGGGTGTGACTTGTTCTCCCGAGGAGATTCAGGTCTATACGGAACTTTTCAAGGAATTCAGAGATGTTTTTGCATGGTCCTACGAGGAAATGCCGGGAATTGATCCTAGTATTGTCGTCCACGAGATTCCAACCTATCCAGGTGCGAAACCCGTGCGCCAACGCTTGCGTCCCATGCATCCTCGGAAAGCCGCCGCTATCAAGGCAGAAGTTGAAAAACTTCTGAATGCGGGGTTTATTTATCCTATCCCCCTTACAGAATGGGTGTCCAATATCGTCCTTGTCGATAAAAAGCAGGGTACCATTCGGGTCTGTGTAGATTATCGCGATATCAATCGCGCCTGTCCTAAGGATAATTATCCCACTCCGTTTATCGACCAGATTATCGACGATTGCGCCGGGAGTGAGATCTATTCCTTAATGGATGGTTTCTCAGGTTACAACCAGATCAATATTGCACCTGAGGATCAACATAAGACCACATTCATCTGTCCGTGGGGCACATTCGCATACAAAAAACTCCCGTTCGGCTTAAAGAACGCTGGTGCCACATTCCAGCGCGCAATGTCATACGCTTTTCATGATATTCGCCATATTGTCCAGCCTTATCTGGACGACTTGCCTGCCCATTCGGGTAAGCGAGAGGACCACCCTGAGCATCTTCGCCAGATATTTCTTCGTTGCAGACGCTACAATATTAGGCTCAACCCTCATAAGTGCGTCTTCTGCGTCGATTCCAGCCGTCTTTTAGGCTTTATAGTCTCCAAAGACGGAATTCGCCTTGACCCTTTGAAGGTTGAGGCCATTATAAATCTCCCGTCACCCTCCTCTTTGTATCAGCTATAGAGTCTGCAAGGGAAAGCGAATTTTCTTAGGCGCTTTATCCCGAATTACGCCGAGGTGGCCAAAGGATTCACTCGTTTGTTAAAGCAGAATGTTCCCTTTCATTGGGACGAAATTGCTCAAGAATCCTTTGAGAAGTTGAAGACATTGCTAGTCAATGCTCCGTTGCTTCGTCCTCCGGACTACCACCGCGACTTTACTTTGTATCTAGCCGCCGCATTAAGCACCATCGCCATGGTCTTGGTGCAGGATGACGAGAACGGTGACGAACATGTCATTTATTACCTATCTCGGAACCTTCTCGACCCGGAAACGCGTTATGCACATGTTGAGAAGTTGGCCTTAGCAGCCGTACACGCCGTACAACGCTTTCGCCATTACATCCTTTTGCGCACGATAACAGTGGTTTCAGACTGCAACCCTATGACGTATATTCTTTCTAGACAATTACTGGGGGGCAAGTACTCCAAATGGATCGTCATCCTGCAGGAGTTTGACTTGGAGTTCACCACTTCCAAGTCAACTAAATCACTGGTCTTCGCGGATCTGATATGTTCTCTCCCTACGGACTCTGTTCCCTCGCACTCAGAAGATCATATACCGGACGAAACGCTGTTTCTTATCGATACTCGTGATCCTTGGTACGGTGACATCATAGTGTATCTTCAGACCGCGACATTTCGGTCTGAGTTGGATAAAACTGCCCGCCGTCGGATTCGGCACCAGTCCCAACCCTACCGGATAGTAGGAGATACTTTATATCGTATTGGAGTAGATTCGGTGCTCCGACGATGCCTTACCTTGGACGAGGCTGAGAAAGTCTTGAATGACTGCCACAGTGGCGCCTGTGGCGGACACATGTCCGGATATGCCACTGCCCAGAAGATTCTGAGGGCAGGTTATTTCTGGCCGTCTATATTCAAGGATTGTATCACTGCAGTCCGAAAATGTCATCCATGCCAGATTTTTCAGTGCAAGATGCGCGCGCCACCGTTGCCTTTGCATCCCGTTATTACCGTTGGCCCTTTTACGAAATGGGGCGTGGATTTTATGACGTGTAACCCTCACTCGGCCGGGGGGCATGCATATATCATTGTCGCCGTCGACTACTTCACTAAGTGGGCCGAGGCGATGCCTACACTAGCTGCTGACGGAAGAACGGCTGCTTCATTTTTATTCAACCATGTTATTGCACGATTTTGGGTTCCTCAAGCTATCGTCACTGATCACGGTACTCATTTCCGCGATTACATGATGGCGGAGCTGACAGCTGCGTTGGGCCTGCGTCACGACAGCTCAACGCCATACTACCCTCAAGCGAACGGTCAGGTTGAAGCAGTGAACAAGGTTTTGGTCACTATGCTTCAGCGAACAGTTGGAATTCACAAATCCAGTTGGCATCTCCAACTGTTCTCAGCTCTCTGGGCGTACCGAACATCTGCTAAAAGTGCAACCGGATTCACACCATTCCAACTGGTGTACGGTCTGGAAGCTACTTTGCCGGTTGAATGTGAAATTCCTTCGCTCAAATTAGCTGTGGAGCTCTTACCGGATACTTCTCCTGAAGAAGAACGTCTTCTGTATCTCAAACGGTTGGATGAAACCCGTCGTCTAGCTGCTTTGATCATCGAAGCACAAAAGAAGAGGGTCAAGACTCATTTTGATCAATCTGTTTCTCCCCGTTCTTTCATCGAAGGAGACCTAGTCCTCTTGTACGATCAGGCACATGACAAGCTTGGTGTCGGGAAGCTCCAGCCCATGTGGCACGGGCCTTATATAGTAAAACGTGTTTTGAAAAATGGGGCCTACGAGCTTATAGACTACGAAGGAGTTCCATTGGCGCAGCCCAGGAATGGGCTGTACCTTAAAAAATACTATGCCTGAATTGATTTCTTGGTGTGGTGTGTGTACATAGGTGTGTGATTGTCATTTTTGTGCATGGTGTGGTGTGCTTTGTAAACATCTTTCTGCTGATCGGGTCTTCCTGGTTGTGCAGATGTCTATTCGTCCATTTGTTGGTTTCGCGGATGGTGCCTCCCGCAGTACCAGGAATCTGTCTTCCGCAGCCTGGGTAATCTACGATCCTGCTGGTGAGTTGATTAACCTGCAAGGTGTGTGCTTAGGACGTACCACGAACAATATCGCGGAATATAGTGCCGTGTTGGAATTATTAACCGAGGCAGTAAACCTTGGTATCCGTGAATTGCTCGTGTACCTAGATTCACAACTTGTAGTGTTACAACTGAACGGACACTATTCGGTAAGAAACCCGTCCATCTTACGTCTGTATTTGCGTATTCGATTACTGGAAAGGAATTTTGACTACATTACATATCATCATATACCTAGGCATTTGAATACATTAACAGATGCAGTAGCAAATTTGGTATTAGACAGACATTTGCGCAATTTATAAATCATCATCACATGTAAAGAAGACTCATCCAGAAATAGATATGCATATATATAGATATCGAAATGTTTACATAAGAGTGTGTCACATAAAACTCAAAAAATATACATAGTCGTCTTAGTACATCCGGAGACGCAATGTCTCTCAAAAAATAGGAGTAGCATAAATCCTAAAGACTAGTCTGCATGGTGCTCATGATAGCACGTCACTGCACGCACTAGGCGCCTCAAGATTCGGTGGATCCGATTAGGGACTCCCACCGTATGGCGCTGGTATGCCATCGGCACGTCTGATAGCCGGGCATAGTCTGGGATCCCATGGGAAATCCCCTCGAGGTTCTGGACCAGTGCCTCTCCTCCGATGCCTTCCCCCTGGATCTCAGGGGCGAATTGTGTCCTTCGGGAAATAGGAGACATTCCGGCTGGTCTCTCAGGTCCTACATTTGCATGCATATAGAATTGTGTTAAGACGAATGTGTGTTTACAAAAAAAAACATATAAACATAAAATCAAAAATATGAGGTCTTACCCAGCTCTTCATCCCAGTCGTCTCCTTCTGGTAGTGGGAGATCTGGGTCCCCTGTAAAGTCAGTTCCCGAATAGGGCCAATCTTCCACAATGATCAGTTGGCGCCGTAGCCACCTAAAGAACTCGGGCTTCCAGGACATCTGTTGGCCACCTCCAGATCTGGGCATCAGTGCTGCCCAGCGAGCCATTCTCGGCTCTCGTGGTATCGGACTCGCCACATGGGCCTCTTGGCCCTGGAAGATTGGTATGCGTTCCAGAAAGAATGTTACCAAGATGGAACCATAGCCGAACTGTTTTAGTTTCCCCTGTTTACACTTGGTGAGCTTCCTTTTCATGTTGATCGTTACAGCTGTTGCCCAATCATACAGCCGGGGACCCATGCATTCTGAGGCCAGTAAGAGTTGAGTCTTTGTAGCCTCATGCGGCACCTGCGATCCAGCAGCCCGCGTAATGGTATGGAGTACTACTCTCAGTGCTAGATCAGGAATGGTGGAGATGTATACCTTCTTACTCCCTGATCCTGTTTGTGCCCCTCGGCACACCCGTGCCATTACTTCTTCCATCTTTTCCCCTGATGGTCTGCTTCCAGTCAGTACAGGAATCGGACCTCTACGGGACAATCTAGTAATGAAATAGATGTCAGTGACCTCCAACTCTAACACCTGGTCTCGTAGCTTGAACACTTGTTCATTTTCATCCCAGATGCTGATTAGATATTGGAGGAGCTCGGGCTGAGCTCGTAAGCATGGCGTGAGGAAGAAATTTTTTAAGCCACAGTCTCTAAGAGCATTCATACAAGCTTGGCTTTGCATGGCCTCTTCATCCTCATCTCCGTGTTCTTGTTCCTTCCATTCGATTGCCATTTTGAGTGGTTTTCTGCATTCACATGGACAAAAACCCCTGATTAGATCTTTGGTGAGCTACAAATTTCAAGAAATTTGGTGTAAATACCGGAATTTTAGGCAAAAATTTGGGTTCGGCCGCTGGCGCGGCTGTTTTGCTAACAGTCGCGCCAGGTGGCGCGGGTCCGTGCCCGATACCCGCGCCAATGGGCCCGGCCCTAAAATTTTAAAAGTGGCCACATAAAGCTGATTTCTATGGGAAAATCATTAAAAAATGTATGGAAAGGAAGAGCAAAGGAGCGCCTCTTACCTGTGACAGACGAGAAGCTGAATGGTTGCCTGGATTGGTCGTAATCACCGACGGAAAATTCTGCTCCAATGGACCACTGTTGCTCTCCACAAGGTAAATAGTAAAAAGTAATTTCATTTTTTACCAATTAGACATATTTATAACTTTTTCGACGTTAAATGAGTTTTAAAAGTTATTTTTATCAAATATTTGCATATGTTATGTCGAAAATGGGTTTTACGCTTGCTTGGTATGTGCAGCAGCAGGTTTTTGCGACTTAAAAGATGGAAACGAGTTGTATTTTATACTTTTTCGGACTCGGTAAATACACGAAAAAGTCACTCTGGAGTCATCTTTCAGCTCTTTTCCGACTCTCTAAATATGAAAAGATCGCCGAGGCCCTTGTCGTTTCGATCTCGTTAAAATGGACACGAATCGACATTCACCCAGTATAAGTTTAACCCTTTTTCGGGCTGGGCTGGATCGATTACGAAAAATGAATACCCTAGCCTATCGCGACTAGGAGGTTTTCCCGGATATTGTTTTCTACCTTTTCGGATCTGGGGAACTATTTACGAAAAGGGACCTCTGGAGTTTTCTTTTCCGCTGTCTTTTCAAACTCTCTAAACATGAAAAGACGCCGAGTTCTTCCTTTGTCAGACTCGTTAAACCCTGATGACATTGGATTTTGTCGAAATGACGTTCTCCGAGTTTCTCCTTCCTAGGACTCGTTAAATGCACTAGGATGGATTCACCCGAAGGGCGGACTTATATCACAAGCATATGCTATCCCCTTCAAGCTTGTTATCAAAAATAATTGGGGTACTCGCCAGAAATGGTGGGGGAAAAATGGAACCATCGTCGTTGTCGTCGGCAGTATGTCGCTCTTGAACATGGCACTTGTCCGCATTCGTGTCGGGTTGGGGACATCTCATCTCGCTGCTTCACTTTGCTTCCATGGGTTTGGGTAATCTCTTTTGACCTCTCATCTGTTCACTGCCTCGTCGCCATGACCTTTGATCCGTTGATGTCAAATACTTCCAAGTCCATTGTCGTGCCGTTCGTATGTTCAAGAGAAGTTGGCCTCTGAAAATATCAACCTTCCTCTGTTTCTCATATGGTCCTGATTCACAACAAAACATTATGTTCCTCTGTCTCGTGTCGATGATGTGGGAATCATTATGGCCCACCTTCGATTAAGGTCACTTCCTGTCGACTTCAACTCATTATCCAGGAAGTTGGTCTAGAGACTCCTGATGGTACCTTGGAGCCTGCATGCCTCAATGGCAAGTTCGTCGCATTCGACGTGAAGTTTACATCATTGACTTCCGATCGAATGATTCTGCGGGTGTTCGACGTCAACTCATTTATTCGCACGCCGTAGATTGTACCTGTAGTACCTTGAGGACCATTGTCATTATTGGTGGTTTCTCTCGCGTCTGTTAACAGCCTTCATCATTGGCTGGTAATCAGACGATGTTCTTGCATGTTCGACTTCGGCTCACATATTCACATGCTTGAACTTGTACTCTGTTGGGTCGAGATGGAGCGCAAGACCCTGGATTGTGTCTGTTGTAATCCAGGCTGCGATTGTGGATTATTATCATTATGTACATGACTCACTGATTGGATGGCTGCGACCATACCCGAGTCTATTTGTTTGATCTTAGTTGGATGGCTGCGCCCATACCCTGGATCCGGATTATAGCATACTCTGTTCGGATGGCTGCGTCCATACCATATATATACATCATGTACTTGAGATATCAGTTGTATCTTTCTGTGCAGGTTTTCCGACGGCGGGCCTTCAGTTGGACATGTTCTCGTAAAGCATTTCACCCCTCTCGCTCTCGGGCCTCATACTTTAGGGGGCATCTGTTACACAGTAATTTGTCACCGTCCTTACCATTCCCCATCCCGCACAATGGAGGACCCATTCCATGACCTGTGGACATTGTCATGCTTTGAAAACATCATCAATGCATCCCTCTAGGCATGAGATTTATTTCCCCTTGAGACATCTCCTTGCAAAACTTATGAAAAAAAGCTCTTTTTGCATTGGCGCGGGTAGACAGTTCAGTGCTCGCGCCAATCAGGGAAATCCTGTAAAGAGGTCGCGCCACTTGGCGCTCTGTCATAGAGCAGCAATCGCGCCACCCATTTTAGGGACTGTTTTTTAAATATGGATGGCGAAAGTTGAGTTCAAACAAACTCACAAACCACTGCCTATCTTGAGTTGGGAGGTTTGGCTGCGGGAGTTCTATGGAAGGGAAGTAGTTTTTCCACCTTCCATGGAACCTTCCTTGTTGATAGGGCCAATCCCATAATAATAGGGATCCCAACTCCCTCCTTCCCCATCTATAAAAGCCTGCTTAAATCCATGGCAAGCTAGTCTTGAAGTGCTGAAGCTTTGCATCTCCCTATTCCCAAGTGCCTTTGTGCTGTAAAGAATCCCTTCTTTCCCTTAAGGCCCATTCAAGCAAGGAGACCATTGTTACGAGACTCTGGAGAGGTTTCCTTTCCTTGGCGAGCTTTGCGAGACGTGGACAACCGGAGACCCGTTCGAAGGAAGCTGCGACGTCAGAACTTGGTTGTAACTTCTATTCGTTTATCACTTAATAGATGACTATGATTATGGTTCCACTCCGTTTTCCATCATGTTAATGCGAGTAATATCTTTTCTGACCGATGTTTAGTTACGCATGCTGGTTCCTATGCTTGTATCTGTTCGTTTCTTCTATGTGCAGGTGTTCATCCGCGGAGATCGTGGAAGGATTGTGATCTGCCAGGGCTGAAGGACGGGGACATCTCTTCTTCAGATCGTAGCGTTGGAATCCAGGTAGGCTTCTATCCCTAGCTCTTTCATTCGTAACTAGGAGCTTGCATCATAGCATTGTTTGTTTGTTGCTAGACCCCTGCTGGGCTAGTAGGGATCGCCTCTGTCCGCAGAGGGGATTTACCTCCTCAACAAGTATGGTTGGCCCAATAATATATCAACTACATCAAGAGGATAAACATCATACAATACCTCATCCGTGAATGGCTTGATACTGTATGGAAGGCAGCACTGTTGGCAGACGCGAAGATCTGTCCCTGGGTGAAGCCACCCAATTGTATATGGCTGCGAGTGTATTATGATTGGTTGATCCGGATTTATGCAGGAACGTAACAGAATACAGAAATAACCATAGACATAGAAATACAGTGGAAATAAAGCTTCATTTCATTAATATCAAATCACAAAAATATGCTTACAAACATGATGGAAATAAAATAGCTAGGGTGCTGGTAGTGAATCTCTAAGAAGAGATGTGGCAACTACAGACCTATGAACTGTATTACAACGAGGCTCGAGGGCCTATTTATTATGGAGAAACAATGGAGAATTCTAAACGTCCAAAAACTTAACCCTAGGGGATGAAGCACCAAAACTATGGGCCTCTTTTGTGTAAATTGGCGTTTCAACTTCCCAAGGATGTAACTTCGGCATACTATCTCCGTTTGGGGCTTCAAAATGGCTCCAGAAGTTCAGGACCCGAAAAACTGCTAAAAGTAGTAAGTTGTGAAAAAAACTGAAAGAGACAATGGTGGGGCCCCAAGTGGAATAGGAAAGTGGCCACCAATATCCACTTGGATCATTCCTCTCCCCTTAGGAAGCAATGGTCCCCATTGCATTGAGTTCCTCCATGAGATGAGGAAACTTCTGTTGAACTTGGTCCCTGGTGAACCACTTGCCTTGGTGCAGGAGTTGGCCAGCTTTGACAACCCGATACAGTTGGATCTTCTATCGTTGAGTGTTCTTGATTTGCATGTCCATGATAGAGTCTGTGGTGGCCTACTCCATGTAGTCTGGGTTTAACTCTTTTGGTGTGATTTCTTCTGCAATGTCAGAGGTGGGAAGTAGGGACGAAGGTGGTCTACATTTAATACTGGGTGCAGACCAAGGAATGGTGGAATACTGAGCTTGAAGGTGTTATTCCCTGCAGCCTTGGTGATGGTGTATGGCCCATATCAGAGCGAGCGAATATTGCGATGGGGTCCAGTAAGGCGCTCCTTCTGCAAATGTAGCCACACTTGTTCGCCCGCCTGGAAGTTGTGTGGCACCCAATGTTGATCATGTCGTTGCTTGTGCTTAGCATTGGCTCTGTCCAATATGTCATGAACCTGTTGGAAGATGTGTTGAATGCGCTCGATGAAGTTGTTTGCTTTGTCAGCTTCAGACTGGACATGAGCCGAATCGGCCTGAGTAGTAAATGGCATGGCTTTGTCAATGTGACATAGTGGCTAGAATCCCAAGCCCACCTGAAAGGGGCTGTGGCCGATTGAGCTGTGGAGAGCCCAGTTATAACTGTGTTGTACATAGGGAAGGCTCTCATCCAATGTGCGTGGATGCTTTGAATTGTACATGCGTAGAATGTGTACAATCATCCTGTTGACGAACTCTGTCTGGCCATCAGTTTGGGGATGGAAAGCTGTGGACTTGGTGAGCTTGGTGTCCAACATTGACCAGAGGCTAGACCAAAATGTGTTGAGGAACCTGCTGTCGCGATATGATATGATATATTGTGGGATGCCAAAGTGCACTCACACTCATTTAAAGAAGAGTTTAGCAGTGGCTTCTGCTGTGATATTTTTTTTGCAGGCCGCCATAATGGCCATCTTTGAGAATATGTTGACGACCACAAAAACACAGTCGTTGCCATGCTTAGTAGAAGGAAGGCCTGACATGTAATCCATCGAGATGGATTCCCAAGGTCGACTAGTGGTAGGTAGCGGAGTATAGAGCCCTTGTTTCTTGATGGTCGGTTTGGCTATGGCACACGCAGTGCAGGATCTGATGTACTTCCCGACATCGTGTCGAAGGTTCGGCCAACGGAAATACTACTATAGTACTGCCACTATTTTCTCGACCCCAAAATGCCCAGCGACTCGACTGTAGTGCGCTTCCCATATCATCTTGGCATGCTTGATTGAATGAACACAAAGATGTCCTAGGTGACATAATAGTGCATCTTGTAGGTGAAAATTTGGAACTTTCATACCCCCCAAGAGTGCCTTGTATGTGTGGTTGAATTCTGGATCGCTCTTGTAGAGAAACGGCCAATCAGCAGTCTCATGCCCACAAGAGTTGAGAACAGTGGTTATGGCCATGATCGGTGGTCAGCTGAGGCAATCTGCAACATTATTGGTGCTACCCTTCTTGTACGTGATGTTTAAATGAAATTGTTGCAGATATGTGGACCACTTCTGATGGCAATCGTTCTGCAACTTCCCTTGTGTCTGTATGAACTGCAAGGGTTGGTGGTTCGTGCGGATGATTGCCTCCTTCCCCAAAATGTAATGCTTCCATTGTCAACAAGCCTGCACAATGGCATACATTTATTTTTCATAAGTGGGATACTTTCGAACTGTGTCGGACAATGTCTCACTGTGATATGCCACTGGATGCCCCTGTTGAGTAAGAACGGCCCCAATAGCATATTCAGAGGTATCTGTCTCGATCTCAAATGGTTGTTTCAAGTCTGGTAATGTGAGCACTGGGGCAGAACAGAGGCGATGTTTCAATTCTACGAATGCCTTCTGTTGAGATTCTGACCAACATAATTTTGCTTTTGCTCCTCCCTTAATGACTTGACTCAAGGGCCAAGTGATATGAGAGAATCCCAACACGAACCTGCGGTAGAAATTAGCAAGAACCAGAAACCTGCGAAGCTCTATTAGGGTGGTTGAGGCTGGCCAATCCCGAATGATCCAGGTGGATATTGGTGGCCACCCGCCTATTCCACTTGGGCCCCCACCATTGTCTCTTTCAGTTTTTCAGTTTTGGCATAACTTACTATTTTTAGCAGTTTTTCGGGTCCTGAACTTCTGGAGCCGTTTTGAGGCCCTAAACGACGTTTTTTGGGTATTAAATTTGTTGCGATTATGATCATCAAAATCGTCACAAAAGTTGTAGTCCTCGGATAGAGCTTTCTAATGATGTATCATGTGCGTCAAACAGAGATAGTATGCCAAAGTTACGTCCCTGGGAAGTTGAAACACCAATTTACCCAAACGGGGCCCATAGTTTTGGCGCTTCATCTCCTAGGGTTAGGTTTCTGGATGTTTAGGGTTCTCCATTGTTTCTCAATAATAAATAGGCCCTCGAGCCTCATTGTAACTCAGTTCAGAGGCCTGTAGCCGCCACATCTCTTCTCAGAGATAGCTACCAGCGCCTTAGCTAGTTTTATTTCCTTTCTGTCTGTAAGCAAATTTCAGTTCTTTGATATTAATGAAATGAAGTGTTATTTCCGCTGCATCTCTGTATTTATGGTTATATGTTTATTCTGTTGCGTTCCCGCATAAATCCGGATCAGTGGTATCAGAGCGGTCTGCTTTTTCTCGATCCTTCTTTGCATGTCCCCAACGAGGTCGGGGTATAAGGAGCTAGGGCTTGATCTGGTGGAACCTTTGCAAGATCAGCCTCGCAAAACTCGACGGACGCCCATGGGGGACGAAAAGAAAGATGAGGGAGCAGGAGATCCTATCAAAATATTGCTCGAGGAGGCCCTCGAAAAACAAAGGAACGCGATGATGGATAGCTTTGCTCGGATCCTTCAACGGCTGCCCACCGGCGGCGCATATGCATCCAGTAGCCACTCTGGAGTTGCGACTCCCTTTAAGGTACAAGTAAATTTTGACATTCCCATATTTGAGGGTCAAATAGACGTAGATGCCGTAGATAGATGGTTGAATCTATTAGAAGGATATTTCTCTGTTCATGACTTTTCAGACCGGGAGAAGATTATTTTTGCACTCCTCAAAGCTACCCCCCATGTTAAGGACTGGTGGGAAACCTACTGTGAGAACAAGGATTAGACAGAACCCTCTCTGTTCTCGGCCGTACCAACTTGGAATTCTTTCCGAGACGCCGTCAAGGAACAGTACTATCCCGTGGGGAGCTATGAGGACAAGTACATACAATGGACCACGCTGCGACAACAAAGGGATCAAGATGTGCACGAGCTGACGAATCTGTTCCATACCCTACGCACAAAGTTGGGTATCAAAGATTCGGAGAAACATTTGGTGCTAAAGTATCGCAGCTGTCTGCACAGATACATTCAGGAGGAAATGGAGTTCCTCGACATCTCCTCGCTTGGTACGGCATACCGGTATGCTGCCAAGATTAAGCAGAAATTCAAACAGAAGAAGCGAGACTTTGGATCTGTGAATCAAAAGCAAGGAAAAGGTGCTTCCAAACCGCAGAACAAAGGACAGAGCATGGCGGCTAAGGACAACCCGTCAAAGCCACAAGACAAGAACAACACCGTAACGCCAAAGAAGGACACGGGAAAGTGGTGTGAGTTCCATAAGAGCTCCACTCACAACACAAGTGAGTGTCGGGCCAAGCAGTCGCTAGTGGCCGAGATGAGGGCTTTTGAGTCAGATGCATGCTCTGACTCCGAATCAGAACCTGAAAAGGGGAATGAAAAAGGGAAACAGATTATTGATGCGGAGCCCAACGCCACTGTTGCTACTACAAAGGTCCAGAAGGAGGAACCGGAAGATCCAGAGGAGGAGGAACGTCTCTTCCACTCCCAGATGTGGGTAAAGGGCTCCCCTGTACAGTTCATCGTCGACAATGGGAGCCAAAAGAACCTCATTTCAGCAGACGCCGTGAAGCGGTTGGGCTTGCCGACCACAGCTCACCCACATCCATACACCATCGGGTGGCTTCACTAAGGACGAGATCTCCGCGTCAGCCAGCAGTGCCGCCTTCCCTATAGCATCAAGCCCTTCACGGATGAGGTATTATGTGACGTTGCTCCTATTCATGTTTCTGATGTATTATTAGGACAACCATACTTGTGGAAGGGTCATGCTGTGTATGAGTCTCGACCTCGTGCTGTTATTATTATTTTGGGAAATAAGTTGTACAGGATACCAGAGGTACCACCTCCTACGACTATCTCTTTGGTTACCGCAAAACAATGTAGTAAGCTCATTTCCCAAACCAGGAAATTCGTTTTTCTGATGATCCGCCCCCAGGGCAAGAAGAAGACTGTGGCCACGACCTCCAGACAGGGCCCCTCTGCACGACAACAACAAATGGATAAGGTCATGGAGGAGTACGGGGACATCTTCACCTCACCCACAGGGGTTCCTCTGCACTGCCAGGTCAAGCACCCGATTGATCTGACCCCAGGTGCGCCGCTACCCAATGGACCGATCTATCGACGCTCTGTTCTCGAAAATGATGAAATCAAGAGGCAGATTCAGGAGCTGTTGCAGAAAGGTCACATCAGACCAAGTTCATTACCCTGTGGGAGCCCGATCGTGTTGGTACAGAAGAAGGATGGGACGTGGAGACTCTGTATTGACTATCGGGCGCTGAACAAGATCACTGTCCGGAATAGGTACCCAATCCCACGGATTGATGACCTTCTGGACCAACTCCAAGGTGCAAAATATTTCAATAAGATCGACCTGAAGTCTGGGTATCACCAGGTACCAATTGAACCCTCTGATGTGTGGAAGACTGCCTTCAAAGCTAAGGAAGGCCTTTTTGAATGGCTGGTCATGCCTTTCGGGTTGACGAATGCTCCCGCAACCTTCATGAGGATGATGGACAACATCTTGCGGCCATTCACCAACTCATTCGTAGTGGTGTACTTGGATGACATTTTGATCTTCAGCAAGACTTGGGAAGAGCACCTTCATCACATCCGACAGGTCCTCCAAACACTGCGGCAACACAAGTTGTGTGCCAATTTGGAGAAGTGCACGTTTGGCATGACCCAGGTTCAATATCTGGGATACATTATTGATGAAAAGGGGGTGCATGTGGATCCAGCCAAGATCCAAGTCATTCGGGATTGGCCAGCCCCGACTACTATAACAGAGCTTCGCAGCTTTCTGGGTCTTCCTAATTTCTACCGTAGATTCGTGTTGGGATTCTCTCATATCACTTGGCCCTTGAGTCAAGTCACCAAAGGAGGAGCGAGAGCAAAATTCTTTTGGTCGGAACCTCAACAAAAGGCGTTCAAAGAATTGAAAAATTGCCTCTGTTCTGCCCCAGTGCTCACCTTACCAGACTTGCAGCAGCCATTTGAGATCGAGACAGATGCCTCTGACTATGCTATTGGGGCAGTTCTTACTCAACAGGGACATCCAGTGGCATATCACAGTGATACATTGTCTGAGACAGCTCGCAAGTATCCCACCTATGACAAAGAAATGTATTCCATTGTGCAAGCCTGTCGACAATGGAAGCATTACATTTTGGGGAAGGAAACAATCATCCACACAGACCACCCGCCCCTGCAGTTCATACAGACACAAGGGAAGTTGCAGAATGATCGCCATCAGAAGTGGTCCACATATCTGCAACAGTTTCATTTGAACATCAAGTACAAGAAGGGTAGCACCAATAATGTTGCAGACTGCCTCAACCGACCACCGATCGTGGCGCTCACCACCGTGCTCAACTCTTGTGGGCACGAGACTTCTGATTGGCCACTTCTCTATGAGAGTGACCCAGAATTCGGCCACACTTACAAGGCACTCTCGGGGGGCACGCACGTTCCAAATTTTCACCTCCAAGATGCACTTTTATGTCACCTGGGACACCTTTGTGTTCCTTCAAGCGAGCGTGCCAAGATGATATGGGAAGCACACTACAGTCGAGTCGCTGGGCATTTCGGGGTCGAGAAAACAGTAGCAATCCTGCAGAAGTATTTCTATTGGCCGAACCTTCGAAAGGATGTCGGGAAGCACATCAGATCCTGCACTTCTTGTGCCATTGCCAAACCGACCATCAAGAAGCAAGGCCTATATACTCCTCTACCTACCCCTAGTCGACCTTGGGAATCCATCTCCATGGATTACATGTCGGGCCTGCCTTCTACTAAGCAGGGAAATGATTGTGTTTTCATGGTCGTTGACAGATTCTCGAAGATGGCCATTATGGCGGCCTGCAAGAAGAATATCACAGCAGAAGCCACTGCTAAACTCTTCTTTGAACGAGTGTGGGTGCACTTTGGGATCCCACAGTCTATCATATCAGATCGAGATAGCAGGTTTCTCAGCACATTTTGGTCCAGCCTCTGGTCAATGTTGGACACAAAGCTCACCAAGTCCACAGCTTTCCATCCCCAAACAGATGGCCAGACAGAGGTCGTCAACAGAATGATTGTACACATTCTGGGCATGTACAACTCAAAGCATCCACGCACATGGGACGAGAGCCTCCCCTATGTACAACACAGTTATAACCGGGCTCTCCACAGTTCAATTGGCCATAGCCCCTTTCATGTGGGCTTGGGATTCCAGCCACTATGTCCCATTGACATAGCCATGCCGTTTGCAGCTGCTCAGGCCGATTCAGCTCATGTCCAGTCTGAAGTTGACAAAGCAAGTAGCTTCATCGAGCGCATTCAACACATCCGCCAACAAGTTCATGATATATTGGACAGAGCCAATGCAAAGTACAAGCAGCGCCATGATCAACACCGGGTGCCACACCACTTCCAGGTGGGCGACAAAGTATGGCTACATTTGCAGAAGGAGTGCCTCACTGGACCTCACCGCAAGCTTCGCCCGCTCCGATACGGGCCGTACACCATCACCAAGGCTGTAGGTAACAATGCCTTCGACCTTAGTATTCCACCATTCCTTGGTCTGCACCCAGTATTCAATGTGGATCGCCTTCGTCCTTACTTTCCACCTCTACTGGACACCTCGGACATTGCAGAACAACTCACACCAACAGAGTTAAACCCAGACTGCATGGAACAGGCCACCACAGATTGTATCATGGACATGCAAATCAAGAACACTCGTCAACAGCAGATCCAACCGTATCGGGTTGTCAAAGCTGGCCAACTCCTGCACCAAGGAAAGTGGTTCACCAGGGACCAAGTTCAGCAGAAATTTCCTCATCTCATGGAGGAACTTAACGCAATGGGGACCATTGCTTCCTAAGGGGGAAGGAATGATCCAGGTGGATATTGGTGGCCACCCACCTATTCCACTTGGGCCCCCACCATTGTCTCTTTCAGTTTTTCAGTTTTGGCATAACTTACTATTTTTAGCAGTTTTTCGGGTCCTGAACTTCCGGAGCCGTTTTGAGGCCCTAAACGACGTTTTTTGGGTATTAAATTTGTATCAAAATCGTCACAAAAGTTGTAGTCCTCGGATAGAGCTTTCTAATGATGTATCATGTGCTTCAAACGGAGATAGTATGCCAAAGTTACGTCCCTGGGAAGTTGAAACACCAATTTACCCAAACGGGGCCCATAGTTTTGGCGCTTCATCTCCTAGGGCTAGGTTTTTGGATGTTTAGGGTTCTCCATTGTTTCTCAATAATAAATAGGCCCTCGAGTCTCATTGTAACTCAGTTCAGAGGCCTGTAGCCGCCACATCTCTTCTCAGAGATAGCTACCAGCGCCCTAGCTAGTTTTATTTCCATTCTGTCTGTAAGCAAATTTCAGTTCTTTGATATTAATGAAATGAAGTGTTATTTCCGCTGCATCTCTGTATTTATGGTTATGTGTTTATTATGTTGCGTTCCTGCATAAATCCGGATCACCGAATGACTTGGATCTTGGCTAGATCCACATGTACCTCCCTTTCATCAATAATGTATCCTAGATATTGAACCTAGGTCATGCTAAAAGTGCACTTCTCCAAATTGGCACACAACTTGTGTCGCCGCAGTGTTTGGAGGACTTTTCGGATGTGGTGGAGGTGCTCTTCCCAAGTCTGGCTGAAGATAATAATGTCATCCAAGTATACCACTACAAATGAGTTGGTGAATGGACGTAAGATGTCGTCCATCAACCTTTGTTGTGGGAAAGAAATAAAAACTGGAGAAATGTAACTGAATTGGAAACTGAACTGGACAACTGAAGGATAAAACACTTTGAAACTTTATTGATCAAATTCTCCATGCCTTTTACAAGCCTCTCGGGCCATCTTATTAAACCTAGACATATTTCGTTACTCTAACTACATCTCATTATTAAACCTACATTTCGTTATTCCAACTACATAGGTAATTAGTAATTTTACATTTTTGTTGTCACATTTTTAACAAACTCCACCTCGACAACAATTTTCCTAATGCCCATTCATCATCTTTTCTGCAAGCCGAGAGAAGCATGACACCATCTTAGCTTCTCTACTGTAACTGGCTTCTTGAATATATTTGCATGATTCTCCTGTGTGCGGACCTTCTTGAGGAATACTTTGCTGCCTTCGATTACATGTCTCACAAAGTGATACCTTACATCGATGTGCTTGGTCTTGTTGTGATAGGCTGGATTTGTAGCCAAATGAACAACGCTTTGACTATCACAAAACACATTCACTTTCTCCTGTGTCCTTCCAATCTCATCAAGCAGACCTTTTAACCAGATTGCCTCTTTACAGGAATCTGAAGAAGCTATATACTCTGCTTCAGTAGTGGACAAAGCAACTGTCTCTTGAAGCTTTGACATCCAACTGATTACTCCACCTACAAGAGTAAAAACATAACCTATAGTAGACCTCCTTTTTTCCAAATCACCTACATAATCAGCATCCACATATCTGCAGATTGTACCTTCATGACCATCAAAGCTGATGCAATGGTCACTTGTGCCTCTCAAATACTGAAGCACCCATTTCACTGTTTGCCAATGATCTTCCCCTGAATTTGCCATGAACCTGCTGACAACTCGAACTGCATGTGAAATATCAGGTCTTGTAGATACCATCGCATACATTAAGTTTCCTACCGGATTTTCATATGGTACACGAGACATATGCTTCTTTTCTTCATTATTTCTAGGAATTAAATCTGAAGAAAGCTTAAAATGGGAAGTTAATGGAACATTAACAGGTTTCACATGGTTCATACCGAACTTTTCAAGTATTTTCTCCACATACTTTTGTTGTGATAACCAAAGCTTACAATTCTTCTTGTCTCTGTGTATCTCCATGCCCAAGATATGTTTTGTCGCTCCAAGATCCTTCATTTCAAATGTCCTAGACAACAGAGCCTTTAACCTATTGATTTCTTCCATGCTTTTTCTTGCAATAAGTATATCATCAACATACAACACCAAGATAATGAATATGCCATTGAAACTTTTGAAGTATACACAATGATCATACTCACTTCTAATAAAATTCTGGCTCACCATGAAGGAATCAAACTTCTTGTACCATTGCCTGGGTGACTGCCTCAGGCCATACAATGATTTCCTGAGCTTGCAAACTAATCTTCTGCTGCGACCTTGTGCAAAACCTTCTGGTTGATCCATATAAATCTCTTCATCCAAATCACCATGAAGAAAGGATTTTTTAACATCTAACTATTCTAAATCAAGGTCCAGTAAAGCAGATAGTGCTAACACAGTACAAATAGAAACAAGTTTAACTACTGGTGAAAATATCTCATGAAAGTCAATACCTTCAACCTGAGAATACCCTTTTGCAACCAGTCTCGCCTTATACCTTTCAATACTTCCATAAAATTTTCTCTTCAACTTGAAGACCCATTTGCACCCAACAACGTTTCTCCCTTCAGGAAGTTCTACAAGATCCCACGTATTTTTCTTGGCTAAGGAGTCCATTTCTTCTTCCATAGCCTTTTCCCAAATCTTACTATCTGCATCATCAACTGCTTCCTGATAACAAGATGGTTCCCCATCTTCGGTAATCAATGCAAATGATGAAGTAGAGTCTTCATACCTTTTTGGTGTTCTTCTTTCCCTTGTAGACCTTCTTAGAGTGACTGGTTGCTGACTGGACTTTGGAATTTCTCTAGTTTCCTCTGCTTCTCCACATTTTTCAGAAGTCTCTCCTTCCTTTCGACTTTCTGGAAAAGGTATTGTCTCCAATTGAATCTGCTGACCTAGCGATACTTGCTTCTGTTCAAATTTTTCAACATATGATTTTAAATGAGATGATTCATCAAATGTTACATCTCTACTAATGACTATCTTCCGTGAAGTAGGATCCCACAACCTATAACCCTTCACTGAATAATCATATCCAACAAAGACACAACATTTTTACTTTGGATCTAATTTTGAACGTTGATTTCTAGGAATAAGAACATAGGCATCACAACCAAAAATCTTCACATGAAAATAATCACAAGACTGACCCGACCAAACTTCTTCAGGAATTTGACAGTTTATTGCAACTGAAGGTGATCTATTAACTAAATAACAAGCAGTAGATACTGCTTCTACCCACAACTCCTTTTGCAGATTAGCATTACTAATCATGCTTCTGGCTCTTTCCATAAGATTCTGATTCATTCGTTCAGCAACACCATTCTGCTGAGGAGTATAAACATTAGTTTTATGTCTAACTATCCCTTCATCCTTACAAAATTGTTCAAATTCTAAAGAGGTAAATTCACCACCATTGTCAGTTATTAAACATTTGATTGATTTTCCTGTTTTCTTTTCCACCATTGTTTTAAATTGTTTAAACACATTAAACACCTCAGCTTTATTTTTCAACATATAGACCCAAAATTTTCTGGAGAAATCATCAATAAAAGTTAAAAAATACAAGGCACCTCCATAGGACACAGTAGGAGATGGTCCCCATAGATCAAAATGAATGTAGTCCAAAATCTGCTTGCTATTATGATTGCTAGACTTGAATTTTTTTTTACATTGTTTGCCAAACACACAATATTTACAAAAATCCAACTTCAAGGATTTCAAATCAGGAAGTAGCTTGTGGTTCATCAGTACCTGAAGACCTTTCTTGCTCATATGACCCAACTGCTGATGCCATAGACAAGAACCTTCTTCTGCTTTATCTAACACAGTCGCAGCTTCACTAAATTGAGTGCTTCCTTTGAGTCTATACAGGTTTCTGACATTTTCTGCTTTCATAACAACCAAGGCTCCTTTTGAGACTTTTAGCACTCCATTCTAACCTGTAAACTTATAATCATGCAAATCCAAAAATCCCAAGGAAATCAAGTTTTTATTTAGATCAAGTACATGCCTAACATCAGATAAGGTTTTAATTGTACCATCATACATTTTAATTTTCACATTTCCAATCCCAACATTCTGACAAGATGCATTATTTCCCATGAATATAGAATTACCATCTACAATTTCATATGATGAAAACCAATTTCAGTGTGGAATCATATGATGAGAAGCACCAGAGTCTAATAGCCAATAGTCAGCATCTTGTGAGATATTACAAACAGGGAGTGCTTCAACAATTAAAACCTCATCATCCATACCTAAATCGACCTGATTTGCTTCCTTGTTGTTGTTTGCCTCCTTCCGTTTCCAGCAATCCTTTTTGAGATGTCCCAATTTATTGTAGTACCAGCATTTTTCTTTACTCTTCTTGCCGCCCTTTGACTTCGATCTGGAAGAACATCTTGTCTTTTCTCCCCTTTCCTTTGACCGACCTCTAGCTACCATGGCTTCAGGCGCAGAAGTCTCAATGCTAGATTGTCTTCATACCTCTTCAGATAAAAGAGCACCCATGACAGATTCAAATTTTAATGAATCAACAGTGTTCAAACTGACTGAGGTCACGAAGTGATCCCATGACTCAGGCAAGGAACACAACAAGGTTATTGCCTTGTCTTCTTCCTCCATCTTTACTTCCATATCAGACAACTGAAAAATAAGTGTATTAAAAACATTTAAGTGATCTGCAATTTTCGTACCCTCCTTCTTCTGAAGGTTGTACAGTTGTCTCTTTAAATAGATTCTATTAGTCAAATATTTTTTCATATAGAGAGTTTCCAATTTCTTCCACAACCCTGCGATTGTACTCTCTCCAACAATATTGAAGAGTACTTTGTCTACCAAACATAACCGAACGGTACTGAGAGCTCGGGCATCCATGTCCTCCCAGTTCGAATTTGACATGCTTGCTGGTTTTTTAGCTACCCCGTCTAATGCCTTGTGCAACCCATGTTGCACCAACAAATCCCTAACCTTCAGTTTCCACAGAGCAAAATTGTTTTTCCCGGTGAATTTCTCCACCTCAAATCTTGTGTTTGTCATTTTATCCATTTCTCCCTCCTATTTTTCCTCTTCTCTTTCCAACTAGGGTTTCAAACAAATATTTCCCCTTTTTGCTATTTTTTTTAAGATTCAGATTTTCCTTTTTAAAAAAAATATTTTTCTATATTTTTCTTCACAATTTCAGAAAAACTATTCCTTTCCAAAAAAAAATGTTTTTCTTTCCCTTTTATTCAGAAAAAACTGAGCCCTCTAAATGGAAAATAATTTCCCCAATTTCTTTAATTTGCAACCCTACTCAGATTTATTTTTTAAATATCAACAGATTTAATTTAAGAAATCTCGGTACCTCTAACTGTGGCAGTTGCCCTTTCTCTAGCGGCAGTGTAATTCTTTCTGTCTCCAAAAACTTCACTACACATTAGATGGTTTCGATGCACAGATTGACCTCTCTTTCATGACAAATGGCTATTTGACCTCTCCAGCAACAAATGGCTAGTGGCTCTCCCCCTCGATGAATTCCAATCTCCATGGGCAGGACGACCTCTCTCCTGGCGGTTGGCTCCTTTGACTGCTTCTGGACAGACTCCTTGGCACACCGCTTGACTTGTCAGCTCTTGTGCGGACAACCTCTCTCCTGGTGGTTGGCTCCTTCTCTCACGGCAGATGGCTCGAGGCAAACAGCTGGCGGTTGGCTCCTTATCTCTCGATCTTGGAGTGGTTTTCTCGATTCTCTATCGATGGCTTCACTTCCCTCAACAGTCACGGTAGAAACACAAAAAAAATCGGCTTCTGCCTTATGCTGGCATAATCTTCAAACACCACAGCAATGAACAGTGGGCCTGCCTCCTTTTTCTCTCTCGACAGTCGGATGTCAAATGACCACAGACTTCTCAAACACTTCAAAAAAATGGCTCTGATACCACTTGTTGTGGGAAAGAAATAAAAACTGGAGAAATGTAATTGAATTGGAAACTGAACTAGACAACTGAAGGATAAAACACCTTGAAACTTTATTGATTAAATTCTTCGTGCCTTTTACAAGCCTCTCGGGCCATCTTATTAAACCTAAACATATTTTGTTACTCTAACTACATATCGTTATTCAACCTACATTTCGTTATTCCAACTACATAGGTAATTAGTAATTTTACATTTTTGTTGTCACATTTTTAACAACCTCATGAAGGTTGCGGGAGCATTTTTCAATTCGAAAGGCATGAAGAGCCATTCAAAAAGGCCCTCCTTGGCTTTGAAGTTAGTCTTCCACACATCAGAGGGTTCGATTGGTACCTACTGATACCCAGAATTCAAGTCGATCTTGCTGAAATATTTTTCCCCTTTGAGTTGGTCCAGAAGGTCATCAATCCGTGGGATCGGGTACCTATTCCGGACAGAGATATTGTTTAGCGCCCGATAATCAATACAGAGTCTTCAAGTCCCATACTTCTTCTGTACCAACACGATCGTGTTCCCACAGGGTGATGAACTTGGCCAGATGTGACCTTTCTGTAGTAGCTTCTAAATCTACCTCTTGATTTCCTCATTCTCCAGAACAGAGCACCTATAGATTGGTCCATTGGGTAGCGACGCACCTGGGGTTAGTTCAATGGGGTGCTTGACCTTATAGTGTAGAGGCACCCCTGTGGGTGAGGTGAAGATGTCCCCGTACTCCTCCACAACCTTGTCCATTTGTTTTGTTGTCCAGAGGAGCCATGTCTGGAGGTCGTGGCCATAGTCCTCTTCTTGCCCTGAGGGCGGATCATTAGGAAAACAAATTTCCTGGTTTGGGAAATGAGCTTATTGCATTGTTTTGCAGTAACTAAAGAGATAGTGGGAGGCGGTGGTACCTCTGGTATCCTGTTCAATTTATTTCCCAAAGTAACAATAACAACGCGAGGTTGGGACTCATACATAGCATGTCGCTTCCACAAGTATGGTTGGCTTAATAATACATCAAAAACATCAATAGGAGCAATGTCACATAATACCTCATCTGTGAAGGGCTTGATGCTATCGGGAAGGCGGCACTACTAGCTGACACGAAGATCTCGTCCTTGATGAAGCCACCTAATGGTGTATGGTTGTGGGTGCGTTGTGATCGGCAAGCCCAACCGCATCACGACATCTGCTAAAATGAGGTTATCTTGGCTCCCATTGTGGACAATGAACCATAGCGAGGAACCCTTTACCCACATCTGGAGTGGAAAAGACGCTCTACCTCCTCTGGATCTTCTGGTTCCTCCTTCTAGATCTTCGTAGTGGCAACAATGGCGTTTGGCTCTGCATCAATAATCTGCTTCCCTTTTTCATTCACCTTGTCAGGTTCTGATTCAGAGTCGGAGCATGCATCTGATTCAAAAGCCCTCATCTCGACCACCAGCGACTGCTTGGCCCGACACTCACTTGTGTTGTGAGTGGAGCTCTTATGGAATTCACACCACTTTCCCGTGTCCTCTTTAGCTTTGTGATGTTTTTCTTTTCTTGTGTATTTGGCAGGTTGTCTTGGGCTACCATGCCTTGGCTTTGTCCTTTATTCTACAGTTTGGGGGCACCTTTCCCTTGCTTTTGATTTGTAGATCCAAAGTCTCGATTCTTCTGTTTTAATTTCTGCTCAATCTTGGCAACATACTGGTATGCCGTACCAAGCAAGGAGATGTCGAGGAACTCTATTTCCTCTTGAATGTATCTGTGTAGACAACAGCGATACTTTAGCACCAAATGTTTCTCTGAATCTTTGATACCCAACTTTGTGCACAGGATATGGAACAAATTTGTTAGCTCATGCACATCTTGATCCCTTTGTTGTCGCAGGGTGGTCCATTATATGTACTTGTCCTCATAGCTCCCCACGGGATAGTATTGTTCCTTGATGGCATCTCGGAATGAATTCCAAGTGGGTACGGCTAACGACAAAGAGGGTTCTGTCTCATTCGTTTTCTCACAGTAGGTTTCCCACCAGCCCTTGACATGGGGGGTAGCTTTGAGGAGTGAAAAAATAATCTTCTCCTCGTCAGAAAAATCATGAACTAAGAAATATCCTTCTAATAGATTCAACCATCTATCTACGACATCTACATCTATTTGACCCTCAAATATGGGAATGTCAAAGTTTACTTGTACCTTAAAGGGAGTCGCGCCTCCAGAGTGGCTGCTGGATGCAGATGCGCTGCCGGTGGGCAGTCGTTGAAGGATCTGGGCAAAGTTATCCATCATTGTGTTCCTTTGTTTTTCGAGGGCCTCCTCGAGAAATATTTTGATAGGATCTCCTACTCTCTCTTCTTTCTTTTTGTCCCCCATGGGCGTCCGTTGGGGTTTGCAAGGCTGATCTTGCAAAGGTTCATCCAGATCAAGCCCTAACTCCTTATACCCTGACCTCGTTGGGGACATGCAAAGAAGGATCGAGAAGAAGAAGACCGCTCTGATACCACTGATCCGGATTTATGCAGGAACATAACAGAATATAGAAATAACCATAAACATAGAAATAAAGTGGAAATAAGGCTTCATTTAATTAATATTAAATTACAAAAATATGCTTACAAACATGATGGAAATAAAATAGCTAGGGTGCTGGTAGCGAATCTCTGAGAAGAGATGTGGCGACTACAGACCTCTGAACTGTATTACAATGAGGCTCGAGGGCCTATTTATTATGGAGGAACAATGGAGAATTCTAAACGTCCAAAAACCTAACCCTAGGAGATGAAGCACCAAAAATATGGGCCCCGTTTGACTAAATTGGTGTTTCAACTTCCCAAGGACGTAACTTCGGCATACTATCTCTGTTTGGGGCTTCAAAATGGCTCCGGAAGTTTAGGACCCGAAAAACTGCTAAAAATAGTAAGTTGTGAAAAAAACTAAAAGAGACAATGGTGGGGCCCCAAGTGGAATAGGCGGGTGGCCACCAATATCCACCTGGATCATTGGTAGGCTGAGTCACTTCATGACCTCTGCTGAAATGAGGTTCTTTTGGCTTTCGATATCAAAAAGGAATTGTAGTGGAGAACCCTTCACCCACATCTGTGAATGGAAGACGCCCTCCACCTCCTCTGGATCCTCGGGATCATACGTCTGGATCTTGGTGGTGGAAAATGATGGCACTGAGATCCGCATCAATCATCTTCTTCTGTTTTTCATTTCCTCTGTCTCGTTCTGACTCAGGGTCAAAACATACATCTGATTCAGGTGCCTTTAGTTGAGCCACCAACGACTGTTTGGCCCGACACTTGTTTGTGTTGTGAATGAGGCTATTATGAAACTCACACCACTTCCTCGTGTCCTTCTTTGGATTTTTGGTGTTGTTCTGAGTCACTCCGTTTTGGCCTTACCCCTTGTTTTGCAATTCGGGGGCACCTTTCCCTGGCTTCAGACTCGTGGGTCCAAACTCTTGCTTCTTTTGCTTAAATTTCTTCTTGAGCTTGGCAGCATAGCGATATTCTGTGCCAAGTGATGTAATGTTGAGGAACTCCATTTCCTCCTGAATATGTCTGTGCAGACAGATGCATTACTTGAGCACCAAATGTCTCTTTGAATCTTTAATACACAAATTTGTGCGCAGGGTATGGAACAAATTCATCAGTTCGTGCACATCTCGATCCCTTTGGTGCCACAACGTGATCCATTGGATGTACTTGTCCTCATATCTCCCCATACGGTAATATTGTTCCTTTATGCCATCTCAAAATGAATTCCAAGTGGGTGCGACCAAGAACAGAGCCGGTTCCCCCTCATCCTTTTTCTCACAGTATGTTTCCCACTGATCCTTGACATGGGAGGTGGCTTTAAGGAGTGCAAAAATAATCTTTTCTTGGTCTCAGAAATCATGGAATCAAAAATACCCTTCTTGCAAATTCAACCATCTATCGACGATGTCTACATCTATCTAGCCTTCAAATACAATAATGTCAAATTTTACCTGTACCTTGAAGGGAGTGGCACCTCCAGAGTGGTTGTTGGATGTAGATGCACCATAGGTGGGCAGCCGTTGAAGGATCTCAACAAAGTTATCCATCATCATGTTCCTTTTTTTCTCGAGGGCCTCCTTGAGTAATATTTTAATAGGATCTCCTGCTCCCTCTTCTTTATTTTCTTGCACCATGGGAGGTCGTCTAGGTTTGTGAGGTTGATCTTGAAAGGGTTCAACCAGATCGAGCCCTAACTCCTTATACCCTAACCGCATTGGGGACATGCAAAGAAAAACCAAGAAAGAGTAGACCACTATTATACCACTGATATGGATTTATGCAGGAACGCAATAGAATACACATATAACCATAAATACAAAGATGCAGTGAAAATAACACTTCATTTCATTAATATCAAATAAAAAAAATATGCTTACAGACGTAATGGAAATAAAATAGGTAGGGCATTGATAGCTTATCTCTGAGAAGAGATGTGGTGGCTACATGCCTCTGAATTGTGTTACAATGAGGCTTGAAGGCCTATTTATTGTTGAGGAATAATAGAAAACCCTAAACATCTAAAAACCTAACTGTAGGAGATGAAGCACCAAAACTATGGGCCCTGTTTCAATAAATTAGTGTTTCAACTTCCCGGGGTTGTAACTTTGGCATCCTATATACGTTTGAAACTCATGATACATCTTTAGAAATATCTATCCGATGACTACAATTTTTGATCGCGAATGTAGATTTCGAAACAGAATCAAATTTTCTAGCTGTGCGATGCCCAAAAAACGTCATTTAGGGCCTCAAAATGGCTCTGGAAGTTCATGACCCGAAAAACTGCTAAAAATAGTAAGTTGTGTCGAAACTAAAAAACTGAAAGAACTGATGGTGCAGGTCCAAATGGAATAGGTGGATGGCCACCAATATCCACGTGGATCATTAGGGCCTACAAACGGCTCTGAAAGTTCAGGAACTGACAACCTGCTAAATATAGTAAGTTGTGCTAAAAGTGAAAAGCTGAAAAAATTGATGGTGCAGGTCCAAATGGAATAGGTGGGTGGCAACTGATATCCACCTGGATCAATCACGGGGTAGATGTAACATAAAAACGTAAACTTAAATGTAAACCTAAACTTAAATATTAATAAGCACAATATAAATTTAAAATATGAAGAGGTTTAAGAACACTCAAAAAAGAGGTATGGTAAATAAATAAAAATATAAATAAACTAGAGGGTATGGTAAGTAAATAAAAATATAAATGAACTACGGGCATGATAAATCAGTAAAAATATATCAAATATGATTGGAAATTAACATCAAATTATATATAAAAACCTATGGGCCAAATACCATGGTAAATAAAAGAAACCTCTTTATATTTACCAACACTAAAAAAAAAGGTTTTATTTAGATAAATCCTATAGACCAAATTATTATTAATACCATGAAAAAAAACATTACGAACCCTAATATTAATATTAAAATATTATTATTATTATTATTATTATCAAATCTAATATTAATAGTATTAAATTTAATAGGTTTGGATTAATACAACGTTAAATTTGTTATATTATAATATATATTAATATATCACGATATTTTTTAACTCTATATGTAGAGATAAGGAGAGCAAAGAGGGAGAATGAAGAGAGAGAGAGGGAGAGGAGTGAGAGAGGTAGAGAAGGGTAAGAAAGCGAGAGGGAGACAAAAAGATAAGGGTTGAAGAGAGAGGAGAGAAGGAGTTAATATTATTAAATTTAACAACTTTGGATTAATACAATATTAAAATTTTTATATTATAATATATATTAGTATATCATGATATATATTAACTCTAGATATATATGGGAGGGAAGAAAAAAGACATAGAGTGATAGAGGTTGAGAGATAGGGGGAATGACAAGGGAGATATGGACATAAAATGAAGGAGAGGGGAGAGGGGGAATGAAGAGAGAGAGAGATGGAGAGGAGTGACAGAGGTAGAGAATCATAAGAAAGGGAGAGGGAGACATAAACAAGGAAAATTTTAGGGGCTAATATGAGAAGGTGGGCTAATATTCAATGCTTTTTCCATAAAACAATTTTCCAATTTCCATTTTTCTAAAAAATAATTCGCCCAAATTTTATAGTATAAAATTATTTTACCTTAAAAATCGTCAATATTATATATTTTCTAATATAAAATAATTATAAATATAAACTTGTTTACAAAGTTATCATCAAACATATTAAAATTTGGATATTAGGGACTAGTGAGACTAGACAAGGTTGCTAAACTTTAAGATAAACTTTGATCCTTAAAATTTTCCCTAGACATAAAGATGGAGATGGGAGAGAGAGAGAGATAGAGAGAGAGAGAGACGACTTGAGAGAGAGGATAGAGATGGAGTTGGAGAGGTATAGAGGGAGGGATATATATATATATATATATATATATATATATATAGAGAGAGAGAGAGAGAGAGAGAGAGAGAGAGAGGGGACTTGAGAGAGAGGATAGAGATGGATAGAGAGATGTAGTTGGAAGGGGAGAGATGGAGGGAAGAATAAAGACATATATAGTGAGAAGTGGAGAGAGAGAGGGAGTGACAAGGGAGAGATGGAGAGAGAGTGTGTATGTCTAGGGGTGAGATAAAGAGACAAAGGAGATATGGAGATAAAAGGTGGGGGGGAGAGAAAAGGATAAAGAGAGATATATAGTAACATAGTTAGAGAGAGAGAGAGACCAATGGACAAAGAAAGAGGATTGGAGGAAAAAGAGAAACAAAGAGGATTGAATTGAAAACAGAGTGAGTGAGAGAGAGGGGAGGGGGGAGATAGAGGGAGGTAGGAGAGAAAGGGAGAGAGATGAAGGATGAGATAGAGGAATTGAGAGAGAGGGAAAGAGTGATGGGGAAGAGACAGGATTGGGGAGATAGAGAGGGAGAGTTATGGGGGAAGAGAGAGGATTGGGGAGATAGAGAGAGAGAGTTATGGGGAAGAGAGAGGGAGGTAGGAGAGAGGGGGAGAGAGAGGAAGGATGGGATAGAGGACTTGAGAGAAAGCATGAGTGAGGTAGGGATATAGGAGGGGATAGTGAGGGATATAGGAGGGGCGAGAGATGGATATAGGAGGGGAAAGGGAGTGATAGAGAGATGGAGTTGGAGGGGGAGAAATGGAGGGAAGAATAAATACATAGAGAGTTAGAAGTAGAGAGAGAGTGTCTATGTTTGGGAGTGAGATAAAGACACAATTAAGGAGATACAGAGATATGGGTGGAGAGAGGGAGAGAGAGAGAGAGAGGAGAAGGAATAGAGAGAGGATGTGAGAGAGTGGAGAGAGGTAGGGAGAGATTGATGGAGTTTGAGGGGGAGAGAGAGGGAGGTAAGAAGAAATACATAGAGAGAGAAAGTTGGAGAGAGAGAGAGAGAGAGGGATTGATAATGAATATGGAGAGAGGGAGAGAGGAAAAATGGAGGGAAGAGAGATATAAGTGGGAGAGAGAGAGAGAGAGAGAGAGAGAGAGAGAGATGGGAGAGGAGGGGGAGAGGAGGAGGGAGTGATATATCGATAGATTGGAGAAATAAAGTGTATGTTTTGGGAGTGATATATATAGAGAGAGAGGGAGATAGAGATATAGATGGAAAGTGAAGAGAGGGAAGAAGAGAGAAATGGAGATAGGGAGGGAGGGATAGAGAGATTGATAGATATGGAGTGAGAGAGTGCGTGTGTGTTTAGGGGGGTGAGATAGAGATACAAAAGAGAGATTGAGGGAGATATAGATATAGATGGAGGGGGGAGAGGGAAGAATATTTCTTGCACTAGATGCATTGATTTCAGTGTAGATGGTGATTTGGAATAGTATTTCATTACTTTCACTAGATGCATTGATTTTAGAGTGGATTTTTATTTCTAATGATATTTTATTATTTGCACTAGATGCATTGATTTCAATGTCGATGATTTCTAATCCTATTTTATTGCTTGCACTAATGCATTGATTTCAGTGTAGATGGGGATTTCTAATCTTATTTGATTGCTTGCAATAGATGCATTAATTTCAATGTATATTTTGATTTCTAATTATATTGGATTTATTTCTTGCACTAAATGCATTGATTTCAGTGTAGATGGAAATTTCTAATCCTATTTTATTTCTGCAGTAGATGCATTATTTTCAATGTAGATGTTAATTTCTAATTATATTGGATTTCAGCGTAGAAGTTAGTTTCTAATAATATTTGTTTACTTCCACTATATGGATTGATTTGAGTGTAGATGTTGATTTCTAATCCTATTTGATTACTTGCATTAGATGCATTGATTTCAATGTAGATGTTTTTTTCTAATCTTATTTGATTGCTTGTATTAGATGCATTGATTTCAGTGTAGATGATGATTTCTAATATGATGTAATAGTATGTATGATGGTACATTAATATTGGAGAGAAAGAGAGACAAGTTATGATATTTAATACAATAGATGGAGCTAAAGGTTTTAATGCTTTACGATTTCAACTAACCTTTTCATATAATCGATATGAAAATATGGAAAAACTAACAAGCGTGATAACTAAAGGTTTTAATGGTTTATGATTTCAACTATCCTTTTCATATAATAGATATGAAAATATGACAAAACTAACAAGCGTGATAACTTGCATTAGATGCATTGATTTGAATGTAGATTTTTTTTTCTAATCTTAATTGATTGCCTGTATTATATGCAATGATTTCAGTGTAGATGTTGATTTCTAATATGATGTAATAGTATGGATGATGGTACATTAATATTGGAGAGAAAGAGAGACAAGGTATGATGTTTAATACAATAGATGGAGCTAAAGGTTTAAATGGTTTACGATTTCAACTATTCTTTTCATATAATCAATATGAAAATAAGACAAAACTAACAAGTTTGATAAGAGGAATAGTACAAGAAAATAGTTTGAGATTGATCATAAGGAAGACCATTTGTAATTTATTACATTATTATTATTGACATTTTCTATCATTCAACACGATTACATTGTCACTTTGCATTTAAAAATTTTATTTCATCATTTTTCATCATTAAAGTTATTAATGATATTTATTATCTCAACAGACTCAGGTATATAAGAAATTTTAAAATTAAAATGACTAGATAAATATCAGACATATTTAGCATATTTAAAATTATTATATTAATATTAGATGTATTTAAATGTTATTCATAAAATTAATCATATGTTCAATATATTTACCTTGGCCACATACCATTCAAACCAGCCTAGATCCATCTTAACTCCAATTTTATGAAGTGCAAAGAGGAATCAAATATCTGGAGGTGCAAACATTTCCTCAAGTTTTATACTAGAAAAATATGTTTTATAGATCCATATTTAAGATGGATCTAGACTGGTTTAAGAGATTATATTGGCTTTGGAAAAGAGTAAGGATGTTTAAAATTTTACCTAATTTGAAATTTGAATATGGTAAAAAAAAATGGTTGAAATTAAATTTATATATTTAACACATGAGATCAATTATTATCTATACAAATTAAACCTATATAACAGAGGCACCATTAAAATCCCAATTAAAAATTTGTTTAATACAACTATGGAGAAGAAGATCAAATCCTAATAGAACAAACATGAATCCAACTAGTGTGAAATAGATAAAATCCAAGAAAAACAAATTCACATAGTAGTTGTTAATCGATATTTACTTGTTTCTTTGAGAGCATTTCCTAGTATATGAGAGAGATTTTGTCACTCACTTCAATTTTCACTTTTAATTTATATCACACAAGTAATTGAAAAAAAATTACAAATTCGAGTTATATATGTAATTCTTTCATTGAGTTTAGATCTAATGCCTATAGTATGCTAAAAATGTGTAATGTAACATAATGTAAACATTTTAATTTCATGAAAATAAAATAAAATAACAAAATAAAACTAACCCTATAAAAATGAAACAATTAAAAGAATTAAAATAACCCATGGTATTAACCCATGGTCTTAAGAATCCATTGTATTGACCTATGGTATTCATGTGGAATATAACCTATTTCACGGTGGAATTAAACTAACCTAGATCCATCTTAGTTTGATGCTATATTTAGATACATAATTAGTTGTAGAAAAAGATGACATTGAATCCACGTAGATATATAAAAAAAATTGAAATGTTCACCCTTGACATTTGTATGGGTATGATCAAAGTTAGGAGAATATCAGGAAAAATGTAATTATTATATTTTATCTCATATTTTAACTTAGCTCCATCCACTTTTGAAAAAGATATATTGAGTAAGCTATAAAATTATAATATTACATTTCATCCAATATTTCCCTCAACTCTTCCAATTCTTATTGTAATTTTTTCTTTATGTTTGAAGTTTGAAAGTAATAATATTATATTTTATTTAGCATTTCCGCCACCCTAGCCACTTTTTATTGGGTGGGGGTGGTAATAAATATTGTAATATTATATTTTATTCAAGATTTTCCCTCACCCAATAATTTTTTTTTTTTAATTCTTCATATTTGAGGTTCATAAGTAAACTTAACTCCTATGTAAACATTTTATCCTACTATGGTAGATATCTTGTAATATTTAATATTTTGACTAGGTTCAAATAATATATATATATATATATATATATATATATTTGTAATTATAATTATAATTATAATTAATAATTAAACCAGCCTAGATCCATCTTTGTTCTAGTTTTACTAAGCACCCAGAGCGATCAAATTTATTTACATGCAAAGCCCTTTTAAAGTGAAAATATATTTGATCCCTCTCAACTCTTTGTGGATTTTTGTTTAAATCGACATAAGCTAAAGTGGTTTTTTTTTTTTTTTTTTTTTTTTTTTTTTTTTACACGGTCAAGTTGTCAATGATGTTCCACGCTTCACCTGTGACTTGAGGAGCCACAAACTAGGAGCATCTATGGCATCAAATTCACCCACGGATTGCACCCAGCCTGAGCAACACATTCCCTTAGCTGACTGGATCTTTTATCATGTATCCTCCCCTATCACATGGCACAACCACTCCTAATTATTTTTTATCACGGGTCACCTTTTTAACAAGGCCCATCCACAATGAGTTATGATAGTGGGACTTGACAACATTAGCTAAAGTTTTTATTTATTTATTGGAGACGAGACATACTTACACATCGCTATCATGTTTGGTTGTAGAAGAAACATAGATCCATCTTAATTATGGATCTAACATGAGCCAAGAGGGATCAAATGGAGTAGTCTTTAAGTGCAACTTTTTGGAGCTTCCACAAGATTTTTGGTGAGAATTAGGAGATTTTTTTGTGGTGAAATATTGATGTGCATTGTTTGAACTAGCTTTTTTACTGCATATATAGATTCAACACCTAAATAAGCCTTGGCACACTTCCATTGTGAATATTTCACCTATCAGACTTGTGATTTCAAAGAATCTCGGTCATATTATAGAAAAATTAGATCAAAAAATAAACTGGAAAAAATTCCAAAAAGTCATAAACCAAAAAAAAATCTAAAAATTCGCACTTAAAGACTGCTTGGGGATCAGATTTCTTGACATGAAAACTTATTTTAGAGTACAAAAAATAATGTGTAAATTTTTATTGTTTAAATTGCATTTTTGAATGTTATAGAGATTACATAATTGATTTGAAAATGGAAAAAATTCGTCCTATGATGCTTTGCAAGCCTCATAAACTTGGGTCTTGAAGCATAAAATTAGTTCTTCCAATTTCTTCAAATATGAGTGGTTAATTTTTCACATGAAATTAAAAGTGAAACAAATTCATATGCAATTCAATATGATAAACATGGAGAGAGGAACTAAGCAACTTATAACTGAGTTCGCCCCTCCTCGGCTACATCTACAGGCCCTGCTCCAATGCTAGCTCGCTTTATTGATATTATTAGAAAAATAATACAATGCACATATTTGACTCTAGAGTAGCATTATTTCTCCTACAAAGAAGTCTCACTCAAAAATATGACCCCTTAGAACATGTCATGATAATGCAAAGAAAAGGAATCTATCACAATAGATCCTTATATTCAAGCTGAGATCAAAAAACATAAAAATTCAACTACTTCAAAACAAAGTGTTGAAAAGGTCTTTACCCATAATCCCACTGAGAAAATATTGAAAATGGTTTCTCTACAGAAGTAATAGTTGATGGAGATGCATTCAAAAGGCTGGAAAACCTCTTTCTAGGCTCCTTCCATGCTAAAAAAATTCTCCATTTGGAATAAAAACAATCTCTTTCAGAAATTCGATGCTTCCATTGAGTTCAGGACACGAAAAAACCCTAATTTATGTTTTTCTTGAGCTCAAACAAGTTTAAAACTGATAAAGATATGCTTATTGGAACCAAGGTCTATTATATCTACTGCAAATATGCAATTTTGTCTATCCATTCTATGAATTCAACCTTTCTTCCAACCGTTGAGCAACAATTTTTCCTGGCGCATGTGAGATTCTTGAAAAAAAGATGTACATTTTCATCTAGTTAAAAGTACCAATAACCCTTAGCGCCAAAATTTTTCCCCTTATAGGCAATCACATTTGCTGATAGGGCCAACAGCCGAGGCTAACTTCCTGTCCCCACCAACTCAAATCGCCATGGCACAATATGGCCAGGGTCTCGGGCTAACTGTCCACCCCGGTCAACTTAGCCCTCACCTATGGTAACAATTTACGCTCAGAACAGGGGACTAAGGTTTATCCACCTACACCCTCGACTATGACTTCTCTGCTTGGTCACGTGGGCTCCCATATTCCCGAGGTTGGAGCTAATGACTCTGTTGAAATCCGCTTCATGTGTGTTGGTGGTCACATTCCACACATTTGGATTCGGGTTGGGGCCAAGTGTCCTATTGATATGAAATTGATTGTTAGTTTATGTTGTGCTAATATCAGTTTCAAAATTAACATGTAAGTGCTTTGGTTTTCTTATCATGCAAGGGTTTATACATGTGTTTATGATTGACAATTCATTAAACTTGATGAGGTTAAGTGTATTTCATGAACTTAAAAGCATGAAAACTCAATCCTGAACAAAAACATAATAAAACATAGAAAACACAAATAACAGAGACAAATACATAAGCTTTTGATGAAGGAGTTCACCCCTCCTGGGATACATCTCCTTGGTCCAGCTTCATACGGTGGGCCTTTGTATTAGCTTCAATTATGCAAAAGTGTTTTTTACAGTCTCTTATTACCTCTGCAACCTACTACAATGGCTCCAAAACATCAAAATCTACGAATAATGACTCTTCCTGAGCCAAAATTTGTCGAACATTTCCTCAGTTATGGAAAACCCAATTTTTTCAAGTTTTTCTCTACTATTCTAGAAGTCCGCCAGTTATCTCCACTACATGTCGAGATTTCGTCGAATCTGGCAGGTCTGCTAGTTCCGTCACTAAGATAAACCATAATTAATTAATGGATAAGTATAATTTTAAGTTTTGTTAGTGAGCATGTTTAGTGCTAACCACATTTCGGCACTAATGGTTGATTATCATGGCCTACACATATTAAACGTAATTAAAATGGTTTAATTCTCATTTCAAAATTTCCCGTCGAACAGTCATGTGGGAGGGGGCTGGCCCGTGAGGTTGGACACCTCTAGACCCCCAAATCTGTCACTGAAAAACTTGAAATAGCAGTGAGATCCTTAGTGGTTAAGGACTGTAGTGGATGGTGTAGTGGTAAGGTGGTGGTGCCATAGGCGGGTGGTCGTGGGTTCGACCCCGACCCTCGCCATAATATTTTTTTTGCACAAATATTTGGATTGGCCATAGTATAAAAAATTTAGATAACATATGTTGGGAAATATATATGTATTGCACCCATGGTATGGTTCAAAGTTTAGAATAAAGTTTGTAAATAATATATGCACCCCCATGCTATGGTTCCAAACTTTGTAATAAAATGTATATTCAACCTTGCATAAAAACTTGATTGCCATCCAATTTTGCTATGGGGGGGGCCACATGGAAGCCTCAAGTTGTGTCACGTGGCCCTTCCCCATTGGCCCAAAAATTTCACCATAATAATAATAATCCACCATAGTAGAATTTCCAACTTAGGATTAGGAGGAAAAATTCAACTTCCCCAAGAAACATTGGCGAATATGATTCTGATATTTTTCAGAGTGTCACTGGTTGAAATTTGGAGAATATTCCCTAAATATTCTTGAGGTGCTGACTGGACTGCCAAGTCATCAGTGTGTCACTGTTCTACACAATTTTTACCTGTTTGGGAAAACGAACAGTAGACCATAACTTACTCATACAAACTCAGATTTTGATGAAATGAGTTGTGTTCAAATCCTAGTGACGAGATCTATCTGATCACTATGGTTTGGAGAATTTCTAAATACTTTCATTTTTTTAGCTAAATACTAATCCTCTATTCATTCCTCCCCACTGGAAGCATTTTATACCCCAAAAGATACTATCAATTGTTTAGAAAGTGAGGGTACAACTCCCTCACCCTTTCACACTCCATCCATTTGGCCTTTGAAGGATTTTGTCCCTTGAGTCTCACTCTAAGGTATTAGACATTACCTCTTCTTCAAGTTTTAATTCTTCTGCAAAGTATGAGATCTTGTTAAATTCCATCAAGATATTCTAGCGATAAATCATCTATTGATGATAGCTGAGCATGCTCTCCTTGATCATCGATCAAAGGAGGCTCCAACAATCTCAAATTCTCAACATTAATGACAGAATATATTTGCATATAAGGAGGAAAATCTAGCTTAAATGCATTAGTACCAATATTTTCCAGAATTTTAAATGGACCATAACGGATTGGCTTGACCTCTTTACCTTCCCCTTGCAATATTTATTTGTTGATATACAACCAAACTTCATCTCCAACCTGGAATTTATGATCAACACAGTGTTTATCATGCCTAGCCTTGTAGCTGCTTTGACTCTTTTCAAGTTTTTCTTGCATTGTGTGATGTACCAACTAAATTTTCTCAATGAACTTCCTTGCCTTATCTATTGCACTATGACCATCTATAGAGAAATATTTATCAAACATGAAGTCCAAAGGTGATATTTGCAAGTACCCAAAACATACCTCAAAAGGCGATGTGTTTGTGGAAGAATGATTTGCCCTATTGTATGCATGTTGAATGTAATGAAACTGTTCATACCAAAACATGGGATGTTTTCTACAATAGCCTCTAATAAGATGAATGATTGTCCTATTTACCACCTCATTCTGACTATCTGTTTGCAAATTAAATGATGTACTCTTCTTCAACTTTGTGTCCATCATGTCCCATAATTTTGACCAAAAATTCCAAACAAACCGGGAATCCCAATCACTTACAGAAGTAGGAAGACCAAAATGAACCCATACATTTTGAAAGAAAATATTAGTGTTTAGTTTAGCTGTAATTATTTTCTTACATGGCATCAAAAGACACATTTTACTGAACCTATCTACCAGAACATACGAGTAATCATGACCTTTCCTTGACATAGGAAGACCACCTACAAAATCCATTGAGATACTCTCCCAAGGATATGAAGGAACCGCAAGTGGAGTGTACAATCCAATTTTCCTATTATCGGGCTTAATTATTGCACATAAAGAACATCCTCTAATAAAACGAGATACACTATCAATCATGTGTGGCCAATAACAATACCTTTGGAGATTCGCTATTGTCTTGCCTACTCCGAAATGTCCACCAATAAATGATGTGTGTGCCTCCCGTATGAAACTATTTCTTTCTCCCTATGGTATACAAAACTTTCTCAAGTGATACAACAAACTCTTATGCACATGATAATATAACTCTTCATTTTGATTTCCTTGACTCAAGCTTTCATACAAATCTTGAAAATCACTATCATATGCATATAGTTCAATGTAAATTTCATGTATAGTTGAATTGTGCTTGAGTATAATAGATTAAGTTACAATAGGCCTAAAGATCATATCAACTACCTTATTGTAGATTCCCTTTTTTTACATGATAGCAAAATGAAATTGTTGTGGAAATCCCATTCATCTGAAATGTCTTGATTGTTGCAACTTTGACTATGATTGTAGGTACTGAAATGGCTGATGGTCAGTATGGATAATGGTTTCTTTCCTGATCAAATAGTGCTTTCATTTCTGTACACTTTGTACCAATGCATATAAATCTTTATCATAGGTGGGATAGTTAGTCACAGCTCCATTAAAAATTCTAGAATGAAACAAAATAGGCTTACGATGCTGCATGAGAACTACTCCCATAGCATAATCACTTGCATCTGTTTGGATCTAAAATGGTTGTTTAAGATCTGAAAGAGCCAATACTGGTGCTGAAATTATATTTTTCTTTAAAGCATCAAATTGTTCTTGCTGCAAATATCCCCAATGGAAACTTTCTTGACACTTGTCAATGCATGTAACGGAGCTGCAATGGAAGAAAAAATAGCAATGGATTTCCTCCAATACTGTGTTGCCCCAAAAAGCTTCTGACCTCTGTAACATTATTGGGCTTGGGCCAATTCAGAATGACCTCTAGGTTGGAAGGGTGGATATTTAGCTCACCTCCTCCAAAATTGTGTCCCAAATACACCAAATAAGTATTTCCAAACTCGCACTTCGACAACTTTAAAAATAATTGCTCTTTTTTGAAGACGTCAAGTACCTTGTTCACATGCATGACATGTTCTTCTCTTGATTTTTTGAATATAAGTATGTCATCTAAGTAAACAATGACGAAGTCAAATATAAATGGTCTAAGTACATCATTCGTGACTCTCATGAAAGTAGCTAGAGCATTTGTTAGACCGAATGGCGTAACTAGCCACTCAAACAATCCTTGTCTAGATTTAAAAGACGTTTTCCAAATGTCATCTTCAGCTATTATAACTTGATGATAACCACTTCACAAGTCTAACTTAGTGAAATATCTTGCATACTTTAACTGATCTAGCAAATCATCACTGTGTGGGAGTCGGTAGCGATTTTTTACAGTGATTTTATTCAGTGCGCAGAAATATATGCACATACACCAAGTCCCATCCTTCTTTGGTACCAAAAGAATTGGTGAACCACATGGCGAAGTAGATGGGTGTATTATAGATTTGTTCAACAATTCTTGGATTTTCTTCTAGATTTCCAAACTCTCCATAATCGACTTGCGATACATACCAATGTTTGGAAGTGGAACATCCTGTTGCAATTGAATCTCATGTCGAATTCCCCTCTTGGGAGGTAACCCATTTGGTTCTTGAAACATCTTGCGATGCTGACTTACCACATCAAACAAATCATATTTTAATTTTTCATCAGATCCTTCAAAGGATTCATAGTCAACATCATCCTTTTTCTTGATCATGAGAAGCACAAAATTTTTACTTGCATTAACTAGCCTCTTCATTTGCCCTGCATTAACTAAAGAAATATTTAGTTTTTTTGCGATGAGCTCTCACAATATACTGCACCCTATCCTTAAGAAAATTATATTTGTTCTCATGGCAATAAAAAAATTTTTTTCATGTCATACAAATATGGACTTCCCAAGATAATCCTAAAAATTTCAAGTGGAACCACATGTAACTCAACTTCATCAACAAATTTTGCGGTAATAGAAAATTGAAATATGCATTTCCTTGTAACCTATAAGTTTTCATTCTTAACTATCCATCCCAAAGGGTATGTTTTATGATGTGGTATAGTTTCAAGGTTAATATTTTTGACCAAGTCTTCTGAAATCAAGTTTGCTTGTGACCCACTATCAAACAATGCATCAATCTTTATATGATTTGAAATCACTCTCACATGGAACAATTCTATCCTTGTGTCTTCATTTGGAGCATCGTTGTGACTATTTGAGGAACTAGTACTTCATATGGATTCCTTCCATTTGTTAACCATAGCTATTATCTTGGTGTCATCCACTGAATCGGATCCAAGATCTTGTTGTGAGGTGGAAGTCATCCTTTGTTTCCCTTTCTTATTTGATTTCTTTGGCCTTATTTCTAGACGTAGTTTACAAAAATGGGCTTCATTATGCCCCTATTTGGAACAATTTTTGCATGTATTTTTCTCCCCTTATTTCTTGATGCTTTCATTCTTCTTTCCCTTCCATTTTCCTCCCTTCTATTTTCCCTTACCCTTGAATGGCTTCTTCTTACTACCCTCTTCCTGAATGTTCTTTCCCCTTACTTCAAGATGTGTTCCTTGCACACATAATTCATCTAAGTTTTTTGGTTTAAACATAAGGATGGTATGTTTCAAGTAGGAATGTAAACCCCAAATATATTTCAAGAGTGTGTCTTGTGAATTCAAGTTTACTCCTAACAACAAAGCCCTCTTTCTAAACTTCTGAATGTACTCTTAAACTGTTCGGCCTTTTAGTTTTCTAAAGTTTTTCCAACTCATTACTTTGTTTTTTGCATATATGCTAATGGATAAAACTATCTTTTAATGGAATAAGTGAATTCAACTGAATAAATGGATATCTTACCATGAATTCACATGTCCTCTTCAGTCTTTGCCTCCCACCAAACTAGTGCTGCTCCTTCTAGCCTTAATGAAGCTAACTGGAACTTGATTTAATCCTCTTGTATATTCTGAATTCTGCAATGTACTTCCAATTGAAGGATCCAATTGTCTAACTTCTCTAGATTTACCTCACCATTGTACATGGGAAGTTCAAACTTGATGTCCAACTTGAGTAATGGAGTTTTTCCTTTTGGGATTTTTGAATCAGTGTGGGTAGTTTTTGTGGTGGAAGTGGAAGATGAAGATGTTGATGAAGATGAAGAGGATGAGGATGGTGGAGATGGAGGTGGCTTTCCTCCACTACCTTCCGAACTCTTCTATTCATCATTCTTACCATCTGAATATCCTTCTCCATGTGTAGGCTTAGAACCTTCTCCTGCTCTTTCTTTGGTGAATGCATCAAACATGATTTTAAACATTATTTGTATGTATTTGAAGTTTCTCTTGACATCCTCTTCTTCTAAATTTCCATGAGTCTCTCCAACTCCTGACATGATGGCTAAGGATTCAAGCTCAAACTCTGATGCTTGTACATCTTCAATCACTCACCTTCTTGTTCAATTTGTACCTCTTCAATCTCAACTGCTGGAGATAGAACTTGAGCTGCTTCAAGTGTATCTTTGAGTGGAACTTTGGGTGAAGATGAATCTTTCTCAACTCTCTTTCTCCTTGTACTAATCTAAATACTAACAACCAATAGCTTCCCTTCTCCTCTCTGCAACTCCAACCTTGTAAGCATCATAAAATTGCAACTATTAAAACCCTTCTTGCACAATCTTAGGCAAAGCAAGCAAATAACCTTTAGCAACCTTATGATCTGATACCAAATTGATCTTAAATGTATTTTTAGTTAATTTTGTGCTAATATTAGTTTCAGAATTAACATGAAATTTGTTTGGTTTTCTTATCATACAAGGGTTTATACATGTGTTTATGATTGACAATTCATTAAAATTGAAGAGATTAAGTGTATTTTATGAACTTGAAAGCATGGAAACTGAATGCGAAACAATGACATAATAAAACATAACAAGAAAAAATAACAGAGACAAATACACAAGTGTTTGATGAAGGGGTTCACCCCTCCTGGGCTACATCTCCTTGGTCCAACTTCATAGTGTGGGCCTTTGTATTAGCTTCAATTGTGAAAAAGTGTTGTTTTTATTCTCCTGTTTTCTTTGCAACCTACTCCAATGGCTCCAAAACATCAAAGTCTACCAAGAATGACTCTTCCTGAGCCAAAATTGGTCGAAAATTTCCTTAGTGATGGAAAAACAAATTTTTCCTATTTTTTCTCAACTAATTCTGGAAGTCCGCCAGTTAACTCCACTAAATGTGGAGATTCTGCCAAATCTAGTGGGTCTGCCAGTTTCGTATTTGAGACAAACCGTAATTAATTAATGAATAAGTAGAATTTTAAGTGTGGTTAGTGGGCGCGTTTAGCACTAACCACATCTCAGTGCTAATGGCGGATTATCGTGAACTATCCACATATTAATGGTAATTAACATGGTTTAATTCTCGTTTTAAATTTCCTGTCGGATAGTCATGGCTCTTGGTCTTCAAAGCATAGTCGTGTAGGAGGGGGATAGCCCGCGAGGCTCGCCCCTTCTGAACCCCCAAACCTGGCACCTAAAAACTTGAAATAGTGGTGATATCCTTAGTGGTTAAGGACGGTGATGGATAGTGTAGTGGTAAGGTGTTGGTGCCATAGGCGGGTGGTCATGGGTTCGACCTTGACGCTCGCCATAATATTTTGTTGCACAAATATTTGGATGGACCATAGTATTAAAAATTTGGATAATATATGTTGCGAAATATATATGTATTGTTCCCATGTTATGGTTCAAACTTTAGAATAAAGTTTGTAAATAATATATGCTCCCCCATGCTATTGTTCTGAACTTTGTAACAAAACATATATTCTACATTGCTTAAAAAATTAATTTCTGTCCAACCTTGCCATGGTGGGGGGGCACGTGGAAACATCTAGCTGCGCCATGTGGCTCTTCCCCATTGGCCCAAATATTTCACCATAATAATAATAATCCACCATAGTAGAAAGTTCCAACTTAGGATTAAGAGGAAAAAATCAACTTCCCCAAGCAACATTGGCGAATTTGATTTTGACACTTGTCATAGTGTCCCTCGTTGAAATTTGGATAATATTCCCTGAATATTCCTAAGGTGCTAACTAGACTGCCATGTCATCAGTCTATCATTGTACTACACAATTTTTACATGTTTGGGAAAACGAACAACTGACCATAACTTACTCGTACGAACTCAGATTTTGATGAAACGAGTTGCGTTGGAATCTTAGTGACGAGCTCTATTCAGTCACTTTGGTTTGGAGAATTCTTGAGAAATTTAATTTTTAGCTAAATACTAAGCCTCTGATTACGTACCCCTTCCCCCATTGTCAAAATAATTACATATCAAATATAAAAAATGACCCATACATATGAAGAACGAAAGTTTTGGCCTAACGGTTATATGTTGGACTTTTTGTGATGAGGTTGATGGTCGAACCCTACTGAGGTCGGTCGACCGACCTATAAAAATTTTAGCCGATGACTGAGGGCCATGTGGCGTTGTAACATTGGGCCACATGGAACCCTCATTGGGCCACTTCACACCAAACCACCTAATAAAACTGTTCCACCTGCCTCAGTACCAAATTTCCACATGTCAAGCTGAGATTTTCCCTCTTGTCTATTGTATTCCCAGTTAACATGTTGACGTCAACAAGAAATCAGTTGTATGGTATGCCTAGCCAAAAACCCAGTCAATCTTGTTGTTTGGATTTTAGTTGTTTGGCCAAAACTTCATAAAATCATAATCTTCTCATATGATATCATATTTAAGTGATTCATGAATTGTTGGAATCATGACAACGAACACTACGATCAAGTGTTGGTTTTGGGAGATTATGAGCACTTTCATTTTTTAGCATCTTTTTTATCTCCAGATCATACCTCCTCACTAGGAACTTTTGGACCTCCAAAATTTTGTCTTCACTCAACATACAACTAGGGATACAACTCCTTAATTTTCCCAATCTCAATCCCTATTTCTATACTTCTTTTAGGGCCTTTGAGCCCCATTCAAAGTTACTCCACATTACCTCTTTGTGAATTCGTTATCCTCCTATCAATAATTATGGCATGCTAAAATTCTTCTAATTATTCAGGATCATTATCTTCAATGGATGGAATATAAACATTCTCTTCATAACCATATTTCCTTAGTGTCTCATACGCTCTTCACATTGAAGATTCCCATTGTCGATACACAAGCAAGCCTGACCTTCCACATGGAAATCATAATCAAACTAATGCTTTACATGCCTTCCTTTGTATGTGGCTTTGATTTTCTCAACCTGCAGTTGTACTCTTTGATGCACATGACTATTTCCATCTTCTGCAAAATATTTACCAAAGATAAATCCATAAATACTTTGGAAAATAACCCAAACAAGCTTCACATAGAAATAATTGTATAGATGAGTGCTTGACACAATTATAGAAATGCTGGATGAAATGCAAATTCTCATCGCAAAATTCCATACAAATTTACTTAAAAAAAATAAAAAATAGCATAGCATGTGAAATACATTGTTGCATATAAGTGATTTATACATGAAATCACTTTAAAAATTACCCAAATGGGAATCTGCAACAAGTAATTACAATTTTACAAAGCAAGCTAACTGTACAAAATAGTCTACCCATTATTTTCCAACACCAAGATTATGGGTTCTCTTTCTACACCTTGTTTGCCTCAAAGGTTGATTCGGGAACTACATCAATTTCCACTTTTCCACATATCGCTTCCCTTGCAGAGGATTTCATGGCCTCTTTTTCCTTCTTGGGATGAAGGTTTGGATGGAATTTCCAACACTTTTCAATTCGGTTCCCACTCATGATACAATGGGTAAAAAAATTCGTGTGATTTCACATCAAAAAGGAAGTCTTCATAGCTGGGAGAGGTTCCTCATGTCTTGTCCCAATAATTTGATCCATCATTTCTTTATCATTTCCTTATTTTTATCACACTCAACCAAAAAATGGTCATATGCATGAAAAAATGTATATGGAAACATTTCCCATAAATGATCAAAAGCACAAACGTTTCTAGAATCCCCATGATGATTATACATATCTTTTAGGATGTGACATTGATGAGGATAATTTTACTTTTCATTTTCTTTGGAACGTTCATCTCTTTGTGAGGACAATTTGTCACTATCACTAACATCATGATGTGTTGTACCATCACTTTGTAGGAGGCCCTTTGGCATGAACTCCATACCTCATGGTTTCTTTGTCTTGGGAATTTTGGACCACCCTCCAATTTATTCATGGCCATAGCCCAATCGTTCATATCGTGGTCATTCCTTCACTTTGATAATATTAATGATGCCTTGGCCATTGAATCTAAGAACCTTTCCAGCATATCTCATCTAATTTAAAAGCTTCATACCAATCCCCTCGGTATGATTTTCAAAAGCTAAAAAAGACGTGTTATAAATATTAACTTAAGGAGTAGAACTGGAAATACTAATTACATCATTTGGCCAACACCCCATCTTTTCTGTTTTAGATGTTGATTAAGAAGTGGATTATATCTCCATCCAACCAATTTTACCAACTAGAACATGGAGAGAATCTTTCAGATGCTAGCATAAATCAAAATCATCATTCTCAATATAGGATCCATATCATGTGTACAAACCGTGCCCAAAAAATGGTTTCATATTTGGGGGACTCTTTGCTGCTTTGAGGACGAAACACTCACGAGTCTATTTGTTTACAATATGTTTCAACTACAAGTGCATTTTCCTTTTATCCTCCTCTACAGCTTTGAGCAATCTTCTAAGCTCGACATTCTCCATTCAAAGAGATAGATTAATATCCTCCAACCCTTGGAGTCTTGCATTCTTCAGTTTCTTTCCCATACTTGCAATCTGGTCAAAAGCTTCTCTCATACCACATGATCTAAAAATGGAAAATGATCATTGTCTGACACTTTTCCAGCATGATAAACTTGGGTATTTAAGGGTAAAATCAATTTTTGAAATTTCATCAAATATGAGTGGTTAAGTTTTCACATGAAGTTAAAACTGAAACAAATTCATATGCAACTCAAGATGATAAAAATGTAGAGAATAAAATCTCAAGTGATAACGAAGTTCAACGCTCCTCGGCCACGTCTCCGGGGCCTGCTCCAATGCTAGACCTCTTTATTGATCTCAGTAGAAAAATAATACAATACACATATTTGACTCTAGAATGGCACTATTTCTCTTACAAAGAAATGTTCTCCAATAAAGAACCCTCACTCAAAAAGATGACTCCCTACAAAAAGTCATGATGATTTCAAATAAAATGATGCTCTAACAATAGGTCCTTGTATTCAAGCTAAGATCAAAACTCATGAAAATACAAATACTTCATAATGAACTATTGGAAAGGCCTTTCTCATAAGAAAAATGAGAAAAGACGAAAAATACTTTCTCTATTGAAGTAATAATTTTGGTAGATAAATTTAGAACGTTGGAAACCCTTTGTCTATGCTCCTTCCTTTCTCAACAATGTATCCATTTGGACTCAAAAAAATCTCTTTCTATAATAGTAAAAGAATTTACTATGCAAAAATTCCATCAAAAAATTCTCAAATACAAAATTTGATGCTTCCATTGAGTTCAGGACACGAAAAAAAAACATATTTAGGTTCTTTTTGAGCTCAAAAAGGTTAAAAAGTGAGCAAGATATTCTTAATATAGGATCCATATCATGTGTACATACCATGCCCAAAAATTGGTTTCGTCTTTGAGGGACTCTTTGCTGCTTCCATGACGAAACACTCATCAGTCTATTCCTTTACAATATGTTGCACCTACAACTTGTGAATTTTCCTTTTCCCCTCCTCTACAGCTTTGAGAAATCTTCTTAGCTTGACATTATCCATTCGAAGAGATAGATTCATATCCCAACTCTTGGAGTCTTTCATGCTTCATTTTCTTTCCCATACTTGCAATCTAGTCAATACCTTCTCTCATACCACGTGATTTGAAAAATGGAAAATGATTGTCCTCTAACACTTTGCAAGCATGATAAACTTGGGTATTTAAGTGTAAAATTATTTTTTCCAATTTCATCAAAGATGAGTGGTTAATTTTTCAAATGAAATTAAAATTGAAACAAATTCATATGCAACACAAGATGATACACATGTAGAGAATAAAAAAGCACATGATAGCGGAGTTCACCCCTCCTGGGCTATGTCTCTGAGCCCAACTCTAATGCCAGATTGCTTTATTGATATCAGTAGTAAAAGAATACAAGACACATATTTGACTCTAGAGTGGCACTATTTCTCTTACAAATAAATGTTCTCCTATAAATAACTCTCACTAAAAAATATGACTCCCTACAACAAGTCATGATTATTTTAAAGAAAAATACACTCTAACAATAGGTCCTTGTATTCAAGTTGAGATAAAAAATCATAAAATATAGCTACTTCATAATGAAATGTTGGAAATGTCTTTACCCATAAAAAAAATGACAAAATACCAAAAATAGTTTCTCTACTAAAGTAACAACTATTGTAGATACATTTAGAACTTTGGAAAACCTTTGTATAGGCTGCTTCCATGCTCAAAAAAGTCTCCATTTGGACTCAAAACAATTTTTGAATATAACATTAAAGGACTTTACTCTAAAAAAATTCCATCAGACAATGCTCAAATCAGAAATTTCATGTACTTCTATTGAGTTCAGGACACTAAAAAAACCACTATTTAGGTTCTTCTTGAGCTCAAAAAGGTTAAAAAATAAGCAAGATATGCTTCTTGGAACCAATATCTATTATATGGCTAGAAAATATACAAATTTGGCTATTCCTTTCGTTATCACCCAAAAAAAAAATTAGCACGTCATTGTGACAAGGTTACAAAATTTCATGGTTCAAAATTGGGTTTAGAAGCCAATTTATGTTTGGTCAAGGGTAGGTTTTAGATTTTTATGGTTTAAAGCTCATCCTTAGGTTCAAATGAAGTCCTTTTTAAAATTATTTCATGTCAAATATTCATTATTTTCATTTGTGGGTCATTTCCTAAAATTTCGGGTCAAAACTGTTCAATTAGCCAAAAAACACTGTTTTCGTAGTGCCACCCATTGAAAAACGTTTTTTTGCTCTACGAAAAAGCTGATAGTTTCGTAGAACAAACATGAAAAATTACACTGCAGGGGCTATGAAAGCACGGATTTATAACTGTCTTGTCAGATGAACTGGAAAATGTCAGAAACTGTTGGGAAAGGGTAAGTTAGTGGTATGGTGAGTTAGGTAATGATGAAATTCGATGTACTCACCCATGTTTGTAGTCATCATTATCATTACAGGTTATGAATGAGGGATCATTCAGTTATGATATGACATTTTAAATTTCAAAATATTTCCTAATTGGTCATTCTCGCTTTCCTTTTGCCTCCATTCGAAATGTCTGAGCTCTAAAGTGTTAAACCAAACCTGTGGTCGGTTCATACAAAGGTTTTCTACACCTATATCAAGCGAGGCTGATAGAAATTTATCAAGTAAGGCTGATTTTACATATATTCAAGCGAGGCTGCTACAATTTATCAAGCGAGGCTGACAAGTTTTCTGAAAAGTATGGTAGAAGAGAAGAAAATACACATAGGAGGACAGTGCTTAAGGCATGAACCTGAAGATATGAGTCAATAATTGAAGACGCAGCAGTGATGGAGGCGTTCAAAAAAGTTGGCTGCATATGGTTTTCTAAAAAGTTGCAGGGCTCTCACACACAGGTATCCAAAGAATTTTCCATGAATTTTAATAGAACAGCTACTAATGTTGGGATGCTAAGTGTATCTATTACACCAGAGACCATTGTTGTTGTTACAGAGATACCAAGAGGTTACGAAGCTTAGTTTAAAAGCCTCAAATTTGATATGGATCAGTGTAAAGAATTTATGAAGCCTGAGCACACAGACTTGGATCTTAATAATTCTATCCCTAGAGGCTGCATCAAAGATAACTACTCAAAGGTGCTGCTCAACATTAAGAATTATTTCACATGTGAAGGCAGATATGACAAGGTTTAATCATATCATTTCAAGTTTCTTCTGCACTTCACTGGTAAGATTTCACTCGGTTTTCCTTTTTATCTACATAGGAGTATTGCAAAGATGGCTGATAAGGTGTAAATGAATTATGAAGGCAGTGAAACATCCTTGTTTCATCATGTTTTAATGAATTTATTGATTTTAGATTAACTTTAGAAGATAGGAAGGGATTGGTCATCTTTCTTGTTTATAAATGGTTTTGAGTTGGAAATCCTAACCCCTACAAGAAACCCTAAAGCTAAAGGAGTTCCATCACCACCAACAACAAAACCAAGTCAACCAGTGGCTGTAAAACCAAAAGAATCTATAAAACTGAAGCCAAGGAAACAAACTGAGAAAAGGGCAGAGCAGATAAAATGATTGATACACCAATTCCATCACCTTCAAAACATAGGTCAAATGTTGTCAAATATGGAAAACAGAAACAAGCTGTTAGTAAGCAAGAAATCAAAAGAGAAACTAGAAGCCAAGAAGTGGCATCAAAAGGAAAGATAGTTGCTATAGAGGACAACCCAGTAGCAAAGGGAAATCTAGAGGACATTATTCATGATATTGACATAGAGGAGACACCCATTATTCAAGCTGAGTTCATTGGGGAAGATGAGCATAATCTGAAAAAGGCCAAGTCTGCCAAAAAGCTAGAGTTCATTGGGGAAGATGCAGCTTTCATCTTTCAAGCAAGAAATCCTATGACTAAGCATGCTAGGAAACTAAAGGAAGGCAGCAAGGAAGTTAAAAAACCCACTGAGACACCTAAAGCTCCTAAAGAATTCATTGACCTCTCATCACCTACAGTGAAGCATACAACCAGCAAAACAAGGAGGGGAAAAGAAGAAATGACAGAGAAAACAGAGTTTTAGCATCTTAAGGAAAAATTGAGGTTGGAAAACTAGGAAATTATTGTCATGAGAAAGAGGGCTATAAAGCATAGTGTCGAGAAAGCACAGTTTAAAATAATGAAGGCACTGTGGGAAGGACAAACTGATTCTATTTCTGAAACTCCAAGTAGTGCAGAGCAATTTTTCAACTGGACAGTTCCAACAATAAAGGAAGCCAAGTTTGTCATAATAATAAATACTCACTTGAGAGCTACTAGCAGAATACTTAAAGATCAAACGGAGGACTTAGAGTAGTAGCTGAAGTTGATTCATGTTGAGTTTAGGAACAGAGGCATTAAAATAACAGTTATAGAAGAGCCAATAGCTAAAACAGGCGCAAATGAGGAAGGAACCTCAGGTAAGCCAGAATGACTGTGTTTTTACAGTTAATATGGTTTTTAAATGTTGCATATGAGTGTATTTCTAGTTGTTGGCATAACTACAATTTTTGTTTTTGAAGATTTTTGAAAAAACTGCACGCTCAGTAGTTTCATAGCGTAGATAGTGTAAAAAGTCAGAAAAGCACTACGAAACTATTGTAGCTACTTATCCTGCTCATTTTAGTCAGTTTTTGAAAGGTTGAAAAATGAGTTAAGGACTAGAATTGATATGGGAGGTGTATTAAACGGTAAATGAAATGATGCAAGTGGAAATAATTCAGTTTTTGGAAAATTAAGACTTAAAATGGTAGTGTTACAAAAGCGCTACGAAACTGTTGTGTTTTCATAGTGCAGTACATTACAGCTCTTTTGAACAGTTTTGGAAGCGGTTTTGGATAGCTGGAGCCTAGGGAGGAGTTTTGGGATGTGTTAAGTCAACTTCCAACAGCTAAAGACAACAAAATAAAGAGTACATGATGGTCAGAATGTTCAAAGAATGCAAAAGACCCTATGACTAAAAAACAGAGGATTGTTTCCTATTTTGGTGGAGGTCAGCAATATGGTCATGAAGAGTTGAAGCCCATCATCCAGATTTGACCATGTGATGATACACCTAGCAATGATGGAAATTTAAATAGATAGGGTTGTTATAGATAACAATAAGTAGTTTGAGTCCTTTTTGGAATAGGACTGTTCAAACTGATTGGGTGTCTTGTTGTAATAAATTCCATGTCTTATGGTTATGCAAGGTGGCAGTAGTCAGAAATTCAATGTATCTAGCCTAGAGGTTGATCATCTCAGGTTGTAAGAGGTCTATTAAAGGCCAGGAGGTCGAATTTGTATAGGGTTGGAAATTTTTGGCAAAATTGTGCTTATTGTAATTCACTGGTTTGTAGCTAATGAAGAGATTTTCTACTTCACCAACTTGAAATTCAGGAGGAGTTTTAGTGCGTTCCTATTCTATTTGCATCTCTTTATTATCCTATTGTGGTGGTGTTTATCCATATTACTCAGAATTCATCTTCTATATGCTTTGACTTCCTATATAAATGAACTGACTGTGTTTTTACAATTTCATATGTGTTTATCTCTTGAGTAAAACTGTGATATGCCTCAACTTCCATGTTAAGTAGATTCATTGGATTGCTAAACTGTTTGACTCCATAAGCCCAATGTGTACATTCTAATGTGATTCTCAACCTATATCTGTCATTTATCTATTCATTACTCAAATGGAGTTAGCCATCTATATTTTTATCCAAATCATTAACCTTTGAGAGAGCCCTCTCGGGCTGAGGAGACTAAGCCTCAGTCAAAATATTAGGTTTGAAATAGTTACATGAAGTTGACTGATCAAGCAACCTAATAGATCCAATTTTTTTATAACACATTCTATGAATTTAGCATTTATTCCAACTTCCAAGTGATATTTTTTCTTGGTGTCGATGGGATTCCTACCGAAAATGGTGCAAATTATCTCCTAGTTAAAAGTGCCAATAGTCCTTAAAGTGCCCAAATTTTTGCCCCTATGGTCAGTCATATTGCTACATAGGACCGAGGTCAGGGCTAACCACCCGCCCCCACTAGATCAGCTCTTTCTTTAGTAGGTTCTAGTATTATAGCGCAATATGGTCAGGGGTCAGGGCTAACCGCTTACCCCCTCTCGGTTAGCCCTTGTCTGTGGTCCCAACTAGCGCAATATGGTCAGCGGTTGGGGCTAACCACTTACCCCCTCTCAGTTAGCCCTCGCCTGTGGTCCCAACTACCATTCAGAATTAGAGGCTACGGCTTTTCTGTCTGCACCCTATGCTTGGTCACGTGGGCTCCCATATGCCTAGGCTTCACCCAACTCCCCTTCGTGTGCCTCGGTGGTCACATTCAATACATGTGGCTTGGGGTTGGGTCCAAGTGCCCCACCCCTTCTGCAAACATCAAAACCATTACATATCAAATTTAAATGGAAAACCATACATATAAATAGCCAAATTTGTGGCCAAACGGTTGGATGTTGGAATTTTTGCGATGAGGTTGAGGGGTCTAACCCCTCTGAGGCACCAATGACTAATGGCCACATGGTTCCCTCTCATTGGGCCACTTCACACTAAACCAACCAATAAAATCATGTAACTTTACTTAGTATGGAGTTTCCACATGTAGACTGTGGATTGGCCCTTTTTCCTGTGATATGCCCAATTTGCATGACATCAACTATACAGTCTATCGAGTCAGCAACCCAATCAATCCTATTTTTTAACTTTTTGGTTGTTTGGCCAAAACTTCAGAACATCATAAATTTCTCATATGATGTTGGATTTAAGTGATTCAAGTGTTTTTGGAATCAAGATAACAAACACTATGATATGGCACTAGTTTCAGGAGATTCTAAGCATGTTCATGTTTGATCTTATTTTTTATCTCCATATCAATAACATGTGCATTCAATCATTTTACTAGTGCACATTACACTAGTTGTTTTTAATTAATATATTTTTAAGTATACATAAATATTAATTCATATTAAAATAGTTTATTCATAACACACATTGGATATTTTATTCTATACAACATCAAAATATTTTATTTTAACATTCTTTCTAGATATATATGAATTTGATATCACATGTTAAAATATTTTTGAAAATTATAATGTTTAAACATCTTACATTTTATTTTTGCTACTAATTATCATACATTAATTTACATGAAATTATATCACGTCTTATGGACAACTAATTAAATGTGCATAACATAACAAACATTACCTTTCTATTTTGAGAATATTTTATTTTTATTTTAAGAGGGATGGACATACTTACACATCTTCTTCACACTAGGTTGTAGAATGAGCCTCAACCTCAAATGCTTTGTGATGGGTGTAAAGTCTATTTGGTGCATAGGTTTCACCATGTTGGTATACAATACGTTTTCATTTTTAATGTATGATGTGGAATGTTAATGTTACCTTTTGAAATATAATGATAAAAAAAATTATGAAAATAATTAGAATTATAGTGTCTTATATTTGGTTTAGCAGGTTCACGTGAGGGCCTCAAAATTATTAAATGTATTTAATAACTAATTAAATATATGGCTACAATATTTGTGCATAAAGGAAATTTAAACTAGCTTAAATTTCACTCTCAAGTCCAATACATAATAGATGCTGTAATATCATTTCTTGTGATATTTCTCAACACTTTAACTCAAAAAAATTGCATAAAAATTAAATAAAAAATTAAAATGTGATTTTCAAAATAATAATAATAATAAAAATATTAAAATAAAAATAACTTCATGATACTCACTCATGGTATTGACCCATGGAATTCATGTGGAATATAAGCTATTTAAATGGGGAAATTAAGCCATTCAAAATATATCTTAACTCTGAATCTACGTGATCAAATCTCCTCAAATGCAAACCTCCTTTAAAGTGAAAAGAGATTTGATCCCTCTTGGAGCTTGGTAGATCTAGAGTTAAGATGGATCTAGGTCAGTCTAGCTTAATTATGTATTTACCAAGTGTCGATGTCGATCAAAACTCTCAATGATTTAAAATTAAAAAATGAAGATTTCATAAAATGGTTTGCAAGGTAGTTTATGTCTTTTAGGAAACATATCGTGATTGCAAAAACACACAAAATAAATTAAATTTTGTATATTTTTAACAATTAAAATGGACAATAAGAAACATCAAAACAAAAAAAATTGATGACAGAGTTCACCCCTCTTGGGCTATGTCTCCAAGGCGAGCTTCCAATGGTGACATTTTTTATTATATACTCAAATGCTAGATTAAATCATCATACAAGTCTAAATTTTCAAAAATAACAATGTTGTTGCATCCAGAATGCCAAAAATCCCTTGTGTAGGTTCTTCTTGGGCTCAAAAAGGCTGAAAAATCACCAATATAGGCTTCCTTCTTCGATTTTCCTTCAAAAACACTCTAAAAATTATTATTCTCTACAATATTGGCATTAAAGTGACACGTTGGGTTTTTGGTATGGCACTCCGTTGGTATCCCATAGGTCTTAGGTTCGATCCACAATCCTCGGCAGCCTTAGTGGTCTTTTGTTATTAAAAAATAATAATAAAATAATACGGGTCAAAGCCCCTTCCGTCTCTCACGCTATTAATTGTGTCGATCCACATATGACCGAGGGGTGCCAGAGATAGGCAATGCACCCTCCCTGAACCAGCTCCTGGTTGCATGGTATTAAGATAATCTAGGCCTGGGGCGCGGGAAGGGTGCTAAGGGCCCCTCCCCATTCGCTTCCGTTGATGGTCGTTGCATAACACAAAACCACAGTCTAGGTCAGTCAGACGTGCCCTCCGACCCTCCCATCTACCAAACCATCGAAGCATATGACTTTAAATAAAAGGTTCCCACCATGGTTAAAAAGAACCACTTACAGCTTAGTTGGTCATGAATTTGTTGCACATTTGAGAAGTCATGTGTTCGATTCCTATAAAGGTTTGTGATTTGGACAAAATATATTTTTTCCTCATGTGGTACCCTCGGATTGGACCACAAGTCAATCTATGATTGCCTATTTCTCAAAACATTCAACCAATAATGGTGCGCCAAGTGTCATCATGAGACTGCCCCAAATGGAAGATTCTAATTGGTTTCCTATGGACACTTGTACCTAAACATGGAGTCATCATAAAAACTTCCACATGGAATTCGTACACTCCACAGACAACCATGCAACTTGAATTTTTAGTTATTTTCCAAAAACTTCAAAACATGATAACTTGCTCATATTGTGTCGGATTGAAGCGATTCAAGCATTGCTGGAATCAAAACAATGAGATATATAATTTGGTGTTGGTTTCATGATATTTTGAGAACTTTATTTTTTATAGAATATTTTTTATCCCATGGATCATTCCTCCCCACTGGAATCTTTTGGACCAAAAAAAATTTGTTTTTACTCACAATAAGTGAGGGTACAACTCCCTCACTTCCCTAATCTCCATCCTCCTTGATTTTCTTGTATTGGTATCTTTGAGCCCCACACAGAGATACGCCACATTGCCTCTATGTGAAGTTCTTATCCATATGTCAAGAATTGAGTGTTCCTACAACTCATTTAAATATTTAGGAGTAAACGATTCTATATATGGAACCTGCAATTTCTCTTCTTGATTAAAAATCATCAGAGGCTCATACAATCTCAAGTTTTCCACTTTCATAACAGAATAAATTTGCATTTGAGCTGGAAAGTGTTGTTACCAATGTTCTCCAAGATTTTGAAAGGACCATATGTTATTGCTTGAGATTTTTACCTTCACCTTGTAGTATTTCCTCTTTGACGTACAATTAAACTTAATCTCCCACTTGGAAATCATGATCACCCCTATGCTTATCATGTTTTTCTTTGTACTTTTCTTTAATTTCCTCCAACTATCCTTGTACCCTTTGATTCACTAGCTTAATTTGTTCAATGAAATGCTTGGATTTTTCCACATCACTATGTCCATCTACTAGCATATCTTTACCAAATATGAAATCAAAATGAGACATTGGAAAATAACCCAAACATGCTTCAACAGGAGATACTTTTGTAGATGAATGCTTGACACAATTGTAGGCATGTTGGATTTAATGTAAATGATCATCCCAAAGTTTATGATGTGATGCAGGATCTTTAGGCCGAGTCCGATAGGTGAAGAAATGGAGTGAGCTTAACAACGTGGTGGATTGGCCACATGTTAATGATGGAAAACAATTTGATTTTTGTTGTTAGAATTGTAAATATATAATTTAGGGGAGTTTCAATTTTTTTTTATAAGTGTGTATATTTTCCTATTGTAAATATTATTTTTTACTCGTAACGTGTAGATAATATGAAATGATGCATCATTGGTGACTCTTGGTTGTCCCATGTGGAGTTTTTAAAAAGAGAATGAATGTCTGGAGAAACAAGAGAGAGGGGAAGGAGAAGAAAGGGCTCTTGATTCTTTGTGTCAATGCAATCATGTTGTTGCATGATATAATTTCATTTTTGTGAAAACAAAGAGGTCTTAATTCCTATGTGAATGACATAGTGTCATAGCAATGGTACTCTAAGCTATACAATTTGATTTGATTCAAAATAAATAGGTTGAAAGAATTTTTTTATATTGTGAACTATGATTAATATTTACTTCGTTCCTGTGTGTTTTTTACCTTTCGAAATCAATGATTATTCCATTTACTTATGCAAATATTATACGCGTGAAGCTTTAAATCATTTTTCTTGTTCGTATTTTGGGTATGCATATTGAAATAGTCACCCAAATTGAAGATGAATGTGCCACGACATTCAAGAGTAGGGATTCATGATAATATCAATAGGTTTGAGCATTCAAAAAAAACCTCTGGTCTGAATGTTATCACTATTTTTGTTGGGAGCGTAAACATAACCCCTGGTGAGGGAGAGGAGGGAGATTATTTCCTGAGTGTGGGAGAAATTTTAAGACATTGAAAGATCATTTTGGAAGAGAACTGAGTCACTTGCCATTCCCAAGAGACAAAAATAGAGTTTTTTGGGAGCGCTACAAAAATATTTCGCAATGCCTATGTGTTTTTTAAAAAGGGCACTATTTGGGTGGAATTTGAGAAGTATCACATTTGACTCTACCCATTTCCATCAATTTTGATATCTGAGTGGGTCTGAGGTAGAGACACGTTTGTTATAGAGCTACATTTGACATTGGTAGTATTTTCTACGACAAAGGGAGATGGTAACACAATAAACTATAACACGAGTTCATCGAGACATACGTAGCTAATGCATAACTCAAAGAATAGATACGGAGGGTGAAATCTCATTTAGAGGCCATCGAGATGAGTACACATCGAGACCCTATGGCTGGACATGAAAACTTATCGACGGAGGAAGCTATAATATAAAGAGAAACACATGTGGATGAATCTATGGAAGTTAAGTTTTTGAGATCAGTGTTAAGCTCAGGTTTGAGACCAAAACTTTATTTGTACACCTATAATGGCAAACTGGTAGCCGAGAATTTGATGGATTAAATTATTGAACTAGATAAGTATTTTGAGTATGAGGAGGTTGAAGAGTATAAGTGGGTAAAATTTGTTGTAACTAGGTTTAAAGGTGTAAAAATTATAATGTATAATTGTAAATTCTCATGAAATTTTAATCTACATCACAAGACACATTCCTACTCTATTTCTTGTCATAATTCAATTAACAATTTAGAAAATAAATAACAAACATGTAGTGATAAATAACACACATTCACACAATATTTTTCCTGGGGAAAGAAATATGCTAAAAAACCCTATGTCTTCTTGCATAAATTTGATGAATAGAGATGTATTACAATTTCTTTGCTCAACTTAGCACATCATGCCAGTGAATAACCTATCTCTCTTCTCACTAAGAAGCTCTAGCCCAAACTTAGTCAAATTATGCCTTTACTTGAGCCCATATTTTGTTGTGTAATTTCTTGAGAAATTAGGCCCCTATTATTTAGGAATTTCTCCAAAATGGATTTTGCAATTACCAAGGTTGATCATCTAACTTCATGCAATACCTGTACACTCAAGGATAGTCTACAGTTGATGTTACACTACCTTGGAATCTCCACCATAGCTGGGGATCTCGAATTCTCTACATGGAATAACTATTTTGGCTCATTGATTAGTTAACTGGATGATCACTGAGTTTTACTAAAGTCCCACTACACAACAGACCTTCCACTAGTTCTTCCAATAGTTAGAACTACCTTAATTTAAAATAACTTGAAATAAATGGCCTTGATTGCTACAAATTAGCAATCACACATGCTTAACTTAACTCTGGCTACTCCAACTTGAATTTATTGAGCTAACTAACTGACAAGATCCATGTCACCTCATTTAACTGCATCCAAGTTACCTGCTAATGTGGAAATTTGAATTTTCTTAATTTAATGAAGGAAAAAAATAAGATTGAGAATTTCTTGTTGCATTTTTCAACAAAAGGCCATGCTACATTATGGTGGGACAATGTATAGGATGAAATAATAAAATAGGGGAATCCATAGATAACAGGTTGGAAAATGATGATAGCAAAGATGAACGAGAAGTTTCTATCAAATTACTACCAGTTATCCCTCTACAAACATGTGCATAACCTGAACCAAAGGTTGCTGACAGTTAGAGAGTATACTGAGGAGTTTTCTAGGGTGAATTTCAGGGCAGGTTATGTAGAAGACACCCTAGAGAAGAAAGCAAGTTATATCAATGGATTGAAGTTAGAGATTCAAGATGAAATAAGCATTCTTTTTCCAAAGATAATGGAAAAATTATATCAGTTTTCCTCGATGGCAGAAGAGAATATAATGAGGAAGTAAAACTCAAGAAGAGGCCATGGTTTTTCTAGATTAAAAGGACATACAACTGGAAGACAGATGACTTGAGCTCAATGGGATGATACCAATAACCCAAAACAACAAGTTCAACAAGATAAAGAAGGTGACTCTAGAGGAGGAAGACCTTATCGAAGAGGTAGAGGTAGAGGAAGAGGTAGAGCGATGCTTTATCAGTGCTATAAATGTGGGAAGTTGGGTCACATATATTTGGAGTGTCCTTAGAATACAAAGGGAGGACAAAGAGATTCTTATGTAGCTTATCTGGAAGCAACAAAAGCACATACAACTTTGGCAGAAAATGCACCAGAGACGAGAAAATATTTAATAATGAATAAGGTCTTGTTGAAACTAGACAAGGTAAGTGTTGAACCAACATAGAGAAAATACTTGTTTAGAATTGTATACTAGGCCGGAGGAAAATGTTGCAAAGTGGTGATTGATAATGGAATCACTAACAATCTGGTTTCCACAAAGATGGTGGAAAAACTTGGATTGAAAAGACTTAAGCTCCACCACCATATCCAGTATCGTTGCTTCAAAGAGTTCCCAAATTGTTGGTGATTGAGCAGAGGGAATCAAAGTTCTAGATACGCTGGTCTAAGTATAAGATAGTTTGTGACATCATGCTAATCGATGCCTGCCACCTTATTTTGGGATGACCTTGTAAATTTGATAGGAAAGTGGTGAATGATGGGGAGAAAAACATCTATAGGTTTGAAAAGAATGGTATCAAGCACACTCTTGTACCATTAAGGAAAGAGATTAAAACTTGGACAAGTAGCTCAAAAGCAGTATTTTCGGGAGGAAAGGAATTTCTCCAACAAATGAAAAAGGAAGAGGTCAGCTATGCGGTCGTCTAAAAATGAAAGGTAATACTTCTGCACACCAAAATTGGAGATTTACCTATTATTATTAGGAAATTTTGTATGATTTTAGTGATATTTTTGTAGATGGTGTTAGCCCCCTATAAATTTCTTGACAAGAAAGCAGGGGGCTAAATTATTTTTGAGCCTTCAAGGAATGCATCTCCCCTGAAGACACATCATCCTTGAGGCCTCTTCATGCCCTCTGCCCTGTGATTTATTTCCACTGCTATATCGATCCAAAAGGCCTTCATTTTCCCCTTGTATCCCTACAAAATGCCCATTTTGACCTTTTTCCCCTTCGTCAAAACTCCCCTCCAACCTTTCTAAATCATACCCATACCCTCCTAAATCGATTCCTACACCCTTTGTTTGCCCAAATAACCCCTCTCCCTATCTCTTGTTACCCCATATTGGCCCTTAATTTCATTAAAAACGGGCCAAAATCCACTTTCCTACCTTTGTAACGAGCCTAGCCCCTTTCGGCCCAGCCCCTGCACCTTTTTCCCCACATGACCCAGCGCCGAGACTAGGCGCCAGCCCGAAAGGCGCTTGCCGCAAATGGTGATTGGGAGCATTTTGAACCATCGATCTGTAGGGATCGGAAGATCGTCACAGATCAACACCGCGCCCATAACGCATTCCTTTCACTGCCCGATAGCATCATCCACCGTTCATTTGGACCGCAGATCAATGGCCCACAGTACATCCGTCCCAATGGTCCCCGCCCGCGCATTATTCAGAAGCCGCCAGTTTCCATCGCACCACTTTTGAAGGGCAGGTGGTTTTTCCCCATTCTATAGCGCTTCCACTCATCCATCGACACGTGTCTCGGGCATTGTTTAAAAACCACTCCCTCATCGCGCATTAAAGATCAGCGTTTTCCCTGGCACGATATGCATATTAACCATCCGATTTACCATCGCCCATCCAGCGGTCATCGCTCTGCGAAGCTGTGCAATAATTAACCCAAGACGTCCGTACCCCTGGCCCACTGTCCATCGCCCTCCGACGTGTTTTCCACCATTGATCTCCGCCCGAGATTGGACGGTCCATATTCAACCACACGCCCACCGTTGACCCCGCACCGCCACGTCATCCTTCCACGCGTTTCCATCGTATATTCACCCGCCCCTTCATATATACTCCATTCCAATGTCGATATTTAAGGTTTTTCATTGGATTGTCCATCCGCGCCACCTTCCAACTGTATTACCTACTGTCTCCACCACACTGCAAGTCTTCCACAGCATTTTTCACCATCTCACCAGTCTGCATTGCCATTCTCTTCATCCCCGTTGCATCCACCACCTCCATACATGTTTTTCTTAACAAGTTTTCGTGTTTTGCAGGGTTATCAATTGGTGAAAACCACCATGATTACACAGTCTTTATTACAACGGCGAAAACACAGAAGGACCAGTTTTCAGAGGCCGAAATCACGAAGAAAACTTGAGAAGAAGCCCTGACAGGACTTGCATTAAGAGGACGAGGTTTAAATTCTAGAAACCTCTCCAGTGCCATTCAAGCTCAGATTTTGCAGATAGAGACATTTATGAAGCAGCAGAGATTTTAAGGCACGAAAACAAAAATCTTTGAGCCTTAACTCAGTGGTTTAGAGGCAAAGTACCAGAATCGAAGACCCTAAGGATCAAGCAGAAAGTCCAATACACGGAAATTAATGATAGCAAGGTTTTCAAATCAGCAGAATGTTTTTCCTGAGCAAGGACACGATACACATTGTTGTTTCAATCTACTTTGTGTCCAAGTGAAGATTTCCCCCCTGACAATAGTCTTGATGCTATTAGAGCATTTGATTCACAGTATGGCAGATCCAGACATCATTTATTTACATTTTTTTTATTCACCAAAATTACTACAGAGTGCCGCAGCCAAAGTACATGAGAGACATACTTGGAGTAAATGGAGGCCTGACGAAGGCCACTCTTTCATCCGAAGAGTACCACAGATAAATGCTTAGAATTTAAAGCAGGACGAGGCCTCGGCCCTCTTCCTCTCCTGAGTTTTAATGTTGCATTTAGTTTTCCACCTACCTCTCTACTCCAATTGAGCTATAAATTTCATGAAGGAACTCATTGTAAAGGTTTTTGATCAATTATCAGAGAATTACAAGCCGTTTGTTTTGAGACATAGTCTCTGTGTAAAGTTGTAATATAGGCTGAGGAAGATGAGTTCAGACTGAGTATTCAGCTATTGGAAATGTTGTACTTGACTGGTGTTGCTTTTTAATATGACAAGCACATTTCTTTGGATCCTGATCTAAAGTAGCGGTGATTTTTTCCTGTCTCTGTGTTTCATTTCATTCCATTTCTACTAGCTTGCATCAGAATATTGGCATAGGATTTACCCTTGTTAGGTACCCTATGTTTATGCTCTCCTTGCCTTTGATGTTTTCTACTAAATGTGTTATCTAATAATTGATTTCAGTTAATTTAAAAAGTGTAGTGGATGTTATTGCCTGCTCTCTGATGTATGAATTAAATGTATATGTTCTTAGATGCTCTTGTTAGGATTTAGCTGGAAGATTTGGGAACACTGGGGATTAGAGTTAGCCATGTCCACTAGGATCCTTGTACGACCAGCTGGCCTTTCTAAGATCCCTCAAGCTGGAGGCCAAAGCATTGAGAGTTCAAAGTCTCTCTTTGATCTCAGGTCTTTAACTTTGTGTGCTAAACATGTATTTTTTCCTCCTCTCCTGCCATTCCATACATCGATCATCTTTAAGATCCAATGTTTTAGATGACTAGCCCAATTGAAAGCCTGCATATTGATTAGCAAGCAAATCCTTTCCTGACTCCATTTCCCAATGGTTTTGAATGCTCCCTGGAATACTTTACCTCTACCTAAACCCTCTTTTCTCATCCTTGTCTTATATTGAACCCTTCTTTCCTAATAACCAGCAACCAAACAAGAAATCAAAAAAACAAACCCTATGCCTATAACTAGCCTAATATCTTAACCTTTGAGCCTCAAAGACACATAACCTGTGATAATCATAGAGAGATCCTGCTCTGGACCTAGGAGGGCTAGATCCTAAGGTCTGAAAGTGGTTTTGATGTTGTCTCATCTTTTGGTCTTGCCAAATTGGCCAAAACATGGGAACCCCAACATAATGGCGACTCCACTAGGGACGGACCTTTGAATAGCCTATTGTTGTGTTTCTCCCACACTCTTAGACAGAGTCTGGAAAGGGCCAGGTAGCCTCTAGATCTCATCCTTTTTCAGAGGTGACACATCTGGTAAATTCCCTCCCAGTCAATCTCTAGTTAGAGTTTGCTGTGTTTGAAAGATATCCTTGAAAAGGGACATCTCATAAGCACTTTGGTGGACAATGTACTCTCCAGAAGCACCCTAAGCCCTCCACCTGGCGACTCCATAGTTCCTAAACGATTAAAAGACTCCACTAGAAGACCAACCTCCAAAAACAATATCAACCACAATAGAAGTAACAAGTAGGGTCAAGCTGCTTGGTCGAAAAACAACATTCTGGCTTTCAGAACCATTCACACAAGAGCTTATCCTAACCCAAACCCACTGAAATATTTGACAACCCTGAGAGAATCCTCAAGAGATCTCCTACACCTAAACAATCAACTATTTCCAGCCACATCCATAGAGCTAATTCTACACCAGAATAATTTACAGCTCTATCTGACCCATTTTTTGACCTAGGCACTCAAAACAGCTTACCAAGAACTAGGTCACTCAGTGTTCTAGACCAGCCAGATCTTGAGCTTCTTGGTTCACCACCTCAAAGAGGTAAACGTCCTTGGGATAGACAGACCCCTCCATCTACACCTCCTGATATTCACTTCATTCAAAACTTGGGGCTCAGTCACCCTAATCAGCTCATCAGTCTTTTGTTGGTCATAATATCCCTGTCATCCATATATTAGCTGCTCAAGTTAACCCGTTACCTCACCAAAACATCATCATGGCAGCTTGGTACGCACCTCTAGTTTTACCTCAGCCTCTAGTACCCTTACCTAATGATTATCAATCAAAGATCCCACACTTCACTGTAAAAGAGTCCACCATAGCCCAACACCATGTAGATAGGATGGAAGATTCTTTTGATTACATGGAAATAGATGATGATACAGTCAAAATGAGAATCTTTTCCCAGAGCTTAGGAGGTGATGTGAAGAAATGGTTCAAAGGCCTACCTCCAAATAGTATCCAAGATCTCCCTGCTTTATATCAGACCTTCATAAACAAATGGGAAGTCAAGGAAAATCCTCGCCAAATCCTAGCATAATACATGAACCTTAAAAGAAACGTAGGAGAGAGTGTCCATGATTACTCAACGAGATTTAATAGCATTTACAATGCTCTTCCTCCACATATGAAACCTCCCCAAGGTATGGCTCTAGTCAAATACCCTGAAGGCTTTGATGCTGACATGGCCTACCAGCTTAGGGAGAGGGATTACAACACGTTGGAAGACATGAAAAAGGGAGCAGTGAGTGTAGAGGCTAATCTGATTGAGAAAAAAGCAAGATTGAGAGCTGAGAAAAGTGTAACATACAGAGATGACAATGTAGCCTCCACATCTGACCCAAATTATGACCATTTATCTAAAAACGTGGAAAGACTACAGCAAATGATGGAAAAAATGGTTGTCACAGTTAGCAATCAGAACAAAAATCAAAACCAGAACCAGAGCTTTAGGAGGAACAATACCACTCCCAACAGGCAAAGAGAATCAGATCAGCAAGTCATTCCCCCTTTTCAAGAGAACTTTCTTGATGAAGACGAGGGAATCATAGAGGAGTCTGAAGGGAATGCAATAAACATGTTTGAAACTAAAAACACAATCCAAAATTGTTCCATAGAGGAATATCAACCCTCACCCTCGTATTGGGATGAGAAATGGTTTGAAACTGAGGATTACATGTTAGGATTTGAAAATTCCATGATGCAGGTCAGAGAACAATACGAACTTAGAAGCAAAAAGAGCATAGACACTTCAAAACCCAAAGCTTCTGAGGTTACCATCAAGAAAAGACCTGAGAAAACTTCTAAAGTGACTGTTGAAAGTAACAAATCAGCAGCTGAGAATTCTGGAAAGAACAAAGAAAAAGACAACAAAAACACTGATAAACGAGGTAAACCAACTAGCAGCACTAGCACTGCAGTTAGTGCTCCTGATAAAACTATCACAAACACTGTACATAGTGAGAATCAGCACATTGATTCAGCCACTAATGTGGTGACTAACAAAATAGAGTTGAACATTCCAAAGAGTCAGTCCACTTTCAGTTTGGAAAGTGAGATCGCAAAAATCAAAATCTCTATCCCACTTTCCGAGCTGGCCACTCAAGATGTATATAAAGGCCAAATTTTGAAAGCATTAAATTTGGGTGAGAACAGTGACACTGTAAATCTGAGTGATGATCAACCTGCCCTTCTGTTTGGTCCAAATATAGAAGGAAAACTTCAGGAAGGGGTAGTGCCTCCTTTTTATATCAGTCTTAATATCCATGATAAGATTCTCCACAATGCAATGCATGATTCTGGGGCGTCACACACCCTGATGCCTAAAGTAGTGATGGAAATATTAGGCCTAGAGATAACCCATCCCTATAAAGACCTATATTCATTTGACTCTAGCAAAGTAAGGTGTCTTGGCCTGATCAAAGATTTATGTGTGGGCCTTACCCAGATTCCAGCAAAATGTATGGTCATGGATGTTGTGGTGGCAGATGTGCCACCCAAGTATGGCATGTTATTATCAAGATCATGGGGCGCCAAGCTGCAAGGAACAATGCAGATGGATGGGGCTTATGCCACAATCCCAATGTTTGGCCAACTTAGAAAATTTTACAGAGAGGCACAAATGAGATTTCTGGTCAGTAGCATCGAAAAGCCTAAGAATTCACCTTTATAATATGTACATATAGACCTTGACTCCTTCATCCTCTGTAATGACAAATCCTTAGGAGGGTCAGAGTCCCAAAACAGGGAACAAACAAGGAAACAGGGCCCATGGGCTTTAACATAATGGCTACTCTAGACTCAGAGGAGAAGGACGTAGAAAACCTTGAGCAGTGCACTCAAACAAAAACTCAAAGTGAACCAGAAAGAAAACCCAATCAACCAACTAGTCACCTCTCTGATTTCCACACCCATGACAGAAAACAAAATAACCCACAGGCTAGTGCAGCTCCTCTAATGCAACATAATGGCGAACCCAGCTGTAGGGGAGGAAGTGATGATAAAACGAAAAATGAACCCTTGTGGGAGATGAATTTCGATGGGTCATGCACCAAGAGAACTGCGGGAGCAGGAGTGTGGATACATAACCCAGAGAGTGACTATGCAGAGAGCCATGCCTGCAGCCTGCACTTCAAATGTACAAACAATATTTCAGAGTATGAGGCCTTTATCCTAGGCTTGAATCTGTTGAAAAAATTAGGAGCCTGTAGGATAACTGTGCGTGGGGACTCTAAGCTGATTATCAAACAGGTGAATGGTGAATACACAGCGAAACACCCTAGACTGAGAGCCTATAGGAATGACACTATGGATTTATTGAAAACATTTGTTGAATACAAATTAGTGTTTGTTCCTAGGAGTCAAAATTTCATTGCAAACGGATTAGCTTGCTTAGCTATTTCATACCCTAAGACTCCAAGCGACCAAAAGATCATCATTCAGACCAAATTCAGACCTGCAGTGCCAGAAAATGAAAAATATTGGCAGGTCTTTAAGGGTGATAAATAGATTGAATATTTCCTGATAGGCAGAGATGAGTTTGAATTTTCTGATTCAGATTCTAAATTTGATAGTAGCTGCCTAAGTGAAGAGTCCTCAGATGAGGAAGAAACACCCTGTAACATAGAAATAAGCATTTTAGATGAACATATTGGAAATCCAAATGAAAAATGTGAAAGCACAGATAATGAAGAAGTAGAGGTGCTGCAGGCCAAAGACAAGAACATACCACGAGGTCTAGCACCTTTAGAGGACCTTTTTGACTTTGATGATGTAGCAAAAAAGCCTACCACAGAGCATGCAGACTCTGATGTAGTGGAATGCAACATAGGCACTGAAGACAAACCTGAAATGATTAAACTGGCTAAGTCTTTACCTGCAAACATGAAGAGGAAATACATTGACCTTTTCAAGGAATTCATTGATGTGTTTGCTTGGGGCTATGAAGACTTAAAGGCCTATGACACGAACATTATACAGCACAAAATACCTTTGAAAGAAAATCAGAAGCCCTTTAGACAAAAACTTCGCAGAATAAACCCAAAGCAATTGCTTGCAGTGGAAAAAGATATTAAGAAGATGTATGAGGCAGGTATAATTGTGCCTGTGAGGTTCTCTGATTGGGTATCAAACTTAGTAGTTGTGAGAAAGAAAACAGGAGAGATCAGATTGTGCATAGATTTTAGGAATCTCAATAGGGCCTCACTCAAAGACAATTATCCTTTGCCAAGAATGGAACACATTCTTTAGAAGGTAGTAGGCTCAAGGAGGATCTCCCTGTTAGATGGATTTTCAGGTTAGAACCAAGTTTTAGTACTCCCAGAAGATCAACTCAAAACAACTTTTACCACTCCATGGGGCACCTTTATGTATGTAAAATGCCTTTTGGACTGATGAACGCTGGTGTAACCTTCCAGAGAGCAATGGACATAGCTTTTTCAAATTAAATAGGACACTTCATTGTCATATATCTAGATGACATAACCGTTTACTCCAAGACTGAAGAAGAACACCTAGAACATCTGAGAAGAGTGTTTGAAAAATGTAGAAGGTTTGGTCTGTCACTAAATCCTAAAAAGACTGTATTTGGGCTGCAAGAAGGCAAGCTTCTTGGCCATATCATATCTGAAAAAGGGATTAGGATAGACCCACAAAGAGTGGAGGGAATACTATAGATCACACACCCGAGAAACGTCAAAGAGCTACAGTCCTTCATTGGGAAAATCAACTTCCTCAGGATATTTATTCCCAATTTAGTTGAACACCTAAGGAATTTGACTAACATGTTGAAGAAAGGTGTAGGAGTTAAATGAACTGTTGGGGCTAAGAAATATTTCGAATCAGTAAAACTTGCACTCACCCAAGCTCTTGTCCTAATTAGCCCGGATTTCTCAAAATATTTCCTGATTTTTTCATTTGCCTTTGAGCATACGGTGGCTGCAGTTTTACTGCAAAAAAATCTAGAAGGAATGGAATAGCCCATTTCTTTCTTCAGCAAAGCACTGAGAGACACACCCTTGAAATACAACATAATGGAAAAACAGGCCTATGCTTTGGTTAAGGCCTTGAAAGACTTTAGGGTGTACATACTGCATTCCCACACCATAGCCTATGTGCATAACATAGTGGTCAAAGATATCTTGTCCCAAGACCCAGATGGGAAGAGGGGCAAATGGATTGTCGTGATCCTAGAATACGACCTTGAGATAAAACCCACCAAACTGATCAAAGTTCAGGGCTTAGCTCAACTAATGGATGAATCAAACTTACAAGCCCTTGACATAAACATGGTAGATGCATTGGATGAGCAGGAAGGATTGCCTGATCTCACTGTTAAGGAGAAGTTTCAGAACTCTCCTTGGTACTCTGATATCCTTTGTGTGCTCACCAACCTCAATGCTCCACCTGAACTGTCAAAGACGAAGGCTAGATTCCTAAGGGTAAAAGCCAAAAATTATTGCATTCTGAATGAAAATTTATATTGGAAAAACCCAAATGGCCTATTGCTTAAATGTTTGCCTGAGTCTGAAGCAGAAAGGATTAAACAAGAATTCCATGCAGGAGAGTGTGGAGGCCACCTGAACTGGAAGGCCACTGCAAACAAAATACTTAGAGCTGGTTACTATTGGCCTACACTCTTCAATGATATCCATAAGATGATAATTTCCTGTCACAAATGCCAAATTTTTGAAGGCAAAAGAAAGCTCCTCCCCTTACCTTTACAACCCATCACTGTTGAAGGTCCCTTTATGCAATGGGGCCTAGATTTCATAGGAGAAATTCACACAGCTTCTTCTGCACAACACAAATGGATCTTAACAGCCACAGACTACTTCACTAAGTGGATAGAAGCCATACCTACTAGGAATGCCATAGATTCAGTCATCATTAGGTTCCTAGAAGGTCATATCCTCTCTCGGTTTGGCTGCCCAAGGAAAATAATCACTAATAATGCTGTTGCTTTTGGATCCAAGAAAATGGTTGATTTTTGTCACAGGTATCGAATAGCACTCGGTCATTAAACTGCCTACCACCCTCAATGTAATGGATTAGCTGAATCATCAAACAAGAGCCTGGTGACTATCATCAAAAAGTTGTTGGAAGAAAACAAAAAGTCATGGCATAACAAGTTAGTGCATGCTTTGTGGGCTAACAGGCTTAAAACGAAGAAATCTATCGACATATCACCATATCAGCTTGTTTATGGAACAAAAGAAGTGTTTCCCACCAGCCTTGGGATACCAGTGATCAAACTTGTCCAAGAGATCCAGTCAGAAGAAAACAGCATGGTGAGGAGAATAAACCAGAAAATTCATCTCCAACAAACAAGGGAAGAGGTTTACAACAGAGCTGTGAAAGTTCAGGAGAACATAAAGAAGTTGTTTGATAAGAGAACCAAAGCTTCTGATTTCAAAATCTGAGATAAAGTTCTGAAGTGGGACTCGAGGAGAGAGGACAAAAGAAAGCACGACAAGTTTGACAGTTTGTGGCAAGGCCCATACATCATCCAGACCACTGTAGGTCCAAATGCCTTCTTCCTATAAGAATTAAATGGTATAGAGCTGTCTGGGGGTCCTGTCAATGGCAGGATTCTCAAACACTACTTCTGCTGATTTCCAATTTCCAGTTTCCATTTCCATTGTACATACCATTGCAGTGTTTGTTTTCAAGAAAAGGGAAAATGTTTCAAAAAACAGAGAGAAAGGAGAGGTTCAGACATGCTCAAAACATGACCCTTTGAAGTGAAAATATTGGCTCTAATATGATCAAAACCTGAGCCAAGGAAGTAAAGATAGCTGATTCAAACAAGCTCAAAACCTGGACCAGCAGAGAAGAAAGAAGAATCAATTCTAACAAGCCCAAAACCAGAGTTGATTGAAGAAAAAGACAGTGACTCTAACAAGCTCAAAACTTGAGTCACAAAGAAAAAAAGGATGCTTCAAGCTTCAGATCTCAAGCCTTCAAAGTTTTGTTTTCAGTTTTCTGCAAATTTATGTTCATGTGCAACTATCTTTATGCCTTGGATCCACAGCAAACTAGACTGTTTAATCCTAGTTTGGTTGTTTTTAAATTTCTGTTGTAGAATGTAGAGAAGAAATCTGCTGGACAGTTTAATCCCAGCAGATATTAGATTAGGTAGAGAAACAAATGAGACCAACAGTCTAATCTGCTCTCATGGAGCAATAAGGGTAGAATTAGAATAGGTTTATTTTCTTGTTTTAAAAATAAATAAATAAATGATGAAAAGGGCCTACAAGTCCAAATGCACCCTAGAAGAAAAAATGCTAGGACTATAGTCTGGGTAGGTAGATTGTTGGGAAATGTTTATGCTGATTAATGTATCTATCATGCTGTGGCAGCTGAGAATCAAAGAAAGAAGATGGCTCAAGGGTCAGGCATCTAGCCTACTCCAAAGATCATTTATGGATTCTTAACTCCTTCAAGAAGAAGCCATCCCCATGTGGAGCCACTATTAGCCCCCTATAAATTTCTTGACAAGCAAGCAGGGGGCTAAATTATTTTTGAGCCTTCAAGGAATGCATCTCCCCTGAAGACACATCATCCTTGAGGCCTCTTCATGCCCTCTGCCCTGTGATTTATTTTGACTGCTGTATCCATCCAAAAGGCCTTCATTTGCCCCTTGTATCCCTGCAAAACGCCCATTTAGAAGTTTTTCCCCTTCGTCAAAACTCCCCTCCAACCTTTCTAAATCATACCCATACCCTCCTAAATTGATTCCTACACCCTTTGTTTGGCCAAATAACCCCTCTCCCTATCTCTCGTTACCCCATATTGGCCCTTAATTTCATTAAAAACGAGCCAAAATCCACTTTCCTACCTTTGTAACGGGCCTAGCCCCTTTCGGCCTAGCCCCTACACCTTTTTCCCCACACGACCCAGCGTCGAGACCAGGCGCCAGCCCGAAAGGTGCTTGTCGCAAATGGTGATTGGGAGCATTCTGAACTGTCGATCTGTAGGGATCGGACGGTTGTCGCAGATCAACACCACGCCCATAGCCCATTCCTTTCACCGCCCGATAGCATCATCCACCGTTCATTTGGACCGCAGATCAATGGCCCACAGTAAATCCGTCCTGGTGGTCCACGCCCGCACATTATTCAGAAGCCGCTGGTTTCTATCGCACCACTTTTGAAGGGCAGGCGTTTTTTCCCCATTCCGCAGTGATTCCACCCATCCATCGGCATGTGTCTTGGGCACTGTTTAAAAACCGCTCCCTCATCGCGCGTTGAAGATCAGCATTTTCCCTGGCACGATATGCATATTAACCGTCCGATTTACCATTGCCCATCCAGCAGTCATCGCTCTGCGAAGCTGCGCAAGAATTAACCCAAGACGTCCATACCCCTGGCCCGTTGTCCATCACCCTCCGACGTGTTTTCCACCGTCGATCTCCGCTCGAGATCGAACGTTCCAGATTCGACCACACGCCCGCCGTTGACCCCGCACTGCCATGTCATCCTTCCACGCGTTTCCATCATATATTTTCTCGTCCCTTCATATATATTCCATTCCAAGGTCGATATTTAAGGTTTTTCATTGGATTGTCCATCCACACCACCTTCCAACTGTATTACCTACTGTCTCCACCACACTGCAAGTCTTCCACAGCATTTTTCGCCATCTCACTAGTCTGCATTGCCATTCTCTTCATCCCCATTGCATCCACCACCTCCATACGTGTTTTTATTAACAAGTTTTCATGTTTTGCAGGGTTATCAGTTGGTGAAAACCGCCATGATTACACAGTCTTTATTAAAATGACAAAAACACAGAAGGACCAGTTTTCAGAGGCTGAAATCACGAATAAAACTTGAGAAGAAGCCCTTATAGGACTTGCATTAAGAAGACAGGGTTTAAACTCTGGAAACCTCTCCAGCACCATTCAAGCTCAAATTTTGCAGATAGAGACATTTATGAAGCAGCAGAGAGTTTAAGGCATGAAAACGAAGATCTTTGAGCCTTAAATCAGTGGTTTAGAGGCAAAGTACCAGAATCGAAGACCCCGAGGATCAACCAGAAAGTCCAATACACGGAAATTAATGATAGAAGGGTTTTCAAATCAGCAGAATGTTTTTCCTGAGCAAGGACACGATACACATTTTTGTTTCAGTCTACTTTGTGTCCAAGTGAAGATTTTCCCCCTGACAACAGTCTTGATGCTATCAGAGCATTTGATTCACAGTATGGAAGATCCAGGCACCATTTATTTACATTTTGTTTATTCACCAAAAGTATTACAGAGTGTCGTAGCCAAAGTACATCAGAGACATACCTGGAGTAAATGGAGGCCTGACGAAGGCTGCTCTTTCATCCGAAGAGTACCAGAGATAAATTCTCAGAATTTAAAGCAGGATGAGGCCTCGGCCCACTTCCTCTCCTGAGTTTTAATGTTGCATTTATTTTTCCACCTACCTCTCTACTCCACTTGAGCTATAAATTTCATGAAGGAACTCATTGTAAAGGTTGTTGATCAGTTATCAGAGAATTACAAGCCGTTTCTTTTGAGAGATAGTCTCTATGTAAAGTTGTAAGATAGGCTGAGGAAGATGAGTTCAGACTGAGTATTCAGCTATTGGAAATGTTGTACTTGACTGGTGTTGCTTTTTAATATGACAAGCACATTTCTTTGGATCCTGATCTAAAGTAGCGGTGATGTTTTCCTGTCTCTTTGTTTCATTTCATTCCATTTCTACTGGCTTGCATCAGAATATTGGCATAGGATTTACCCTTGTTAGGTACCCTATGTTTCTGCTCTCCTTGCCTTTGATGTTTTCTACTAAATGTGTTATCTAAGGATTGATTTCAGTTAATTTAACCAGTGTAGTGGATGTTATTGCCTGCTCTCTGATATATGAATTAAATGTATCTATTCTTAGATATTCTTGTTAGGATTTAGCTGGAAGATTTGGGAACACTGGGGATTAGAGTTAGCCCTGTCCACTAGGATCCTTGTATGACCAGCTGGCCTTTCTAAGATCCCTCAAGCTGGAGGCCAAAGCATTGAGAGTTAAAAGTCTCTCTTTGATCTCAGGTCTTTAACTTTGTGTGCTAAACCCGTATTTTTTCCTCCTCTCCTGCCATTCCATACATCGATCATCTTTAAGATCCAATGTTTTAGATGACTAGCCCAATTGAAAGCCTGCATATTGATTAGCAAGCAAATATTTTCCTGACTCCATTGCCCAATGGTTTTGAATGCTCCCTGGAATACTTCACCTCTGCCTAAACCCTCTTTGCTCATCCTTGTCTTATATTGAACCCTTCTTTCCTGATAACCAACAACCAAACAAACAATCAAACAAATAGACGCTGTGCCTATAACTAGCCTAATATCTTAACCTTTGAGCCTCAAAGACACATAATCTTTGATAATCATAGAGAGATCCCTCTCTGGACCTAGGAGGGCTAGATCCTAACGTCTGAAAGTGGTTCTGATGTTGTCTCATATTTTGGTCTTGCCAACCAAATAATACCAAGAGCAAGCCTTCCAAATAAATTTGATTACCAAATGACACCTAAGGAAAATGAAGAACTAAGGAAGCAGGTTCAAGGACAGTTGGAAAAGGGGTTGATAAGGGAGAGACTGCTTGTCCATGTATTTCCCATGTATTACTTAGTCCAATTCAAGATGGGGAATGGATGATGTTCACACATTCCATAGAAATCAACAAAATTACAATCAGGTACATATTTCCATTTTCACATATGGATGACATGATGCACTATTTGAGTGGGTAGCCTACTTCTCAAAGGTTTATTTGAAGAGTGGTTGTCATAAGATCTAGGTCAGAGAGGGGACGATTGGAAGACACCTTTAAAGACAAATAGTGACATATATGAATTGTTGGTAATGCCATTTAGATTGACAAATACACCAAGTACCTTCATGTGGTTGATGAACGAGGTCTTGAAGGAGTTCATCGATAAGTTTGTTAATGTTTATTTGGATGATATTTATATTTTCTTCCGCACAAGGGAATTCTAAAACCTTAGGCATGGAAGGTATGCTCATGAGTTCTAAATTGGTATATTTAGGTTTTGGAATTTCAAAGGATGCGTTGAAAATGTATCTGGAGAAAATAGAGGTGATAGTAAGTTGGCCTTCACCCAAGAAAATTTTTGAAATTAGGAGTTTTCATGGTTTAGCTAGCTTTTATTGGAAATTCATCAAGAATTTTAGTGGTGTTTGTACACCCATATTTGCAAAAATTAAGAAGGATAGTCAATCATTTTTTTGGAAAATAGTAGCAGAGAAAAGTTTCCGACTCTTGAAGAAAAATATCACTGAGAAAATCGTATTGAAGTTACCTGAATTCAATCAAATTTTCCAAACAATATCTTATGCCAGTGGTACAACCATTGGGGCAATATTGAATCAAGAAGGAAAAGTGTGTTGCATATTTCAACTAGAATTTGAATGAATCAAAGCATAAATACTCCTCTTATGATAGGGTATTATATGTGGTGCTTCAAGCCTTCAAGAATTGGAGGCACTGTTTAATGCTCAAGGAGTTTGTTTTGTTCTTTAAAAATTATGCATTTTAGTATATAACATAGTAACACGAGTTGAACTATAATCATGCTAAGTGGGTGTAATTCCTACAACGTTTTACCTTTTTTTAGAAGCATGTGAGTGGACAAGAGAACATGGTAGCCAATGCGTTAAGCATGAGGACTTTGATCATCCAGGAGTGCCATGTACAGATGTTAGGATTTGATTATTTGAATGAATTGTATGAGGATAATGTTCATTTTCAAGAGACCTTTGAAGCATGAAGGAACCATATGACCAAAGATAAAAGCCCATGGAGAGATTTTATGTTGGAGGGTGATTTGTTGTTGAAGAAAAATTGGTTATATATCCATCATTATTCAATGAGGGAGAATTTGATGTAGGAAAAACACAATAGAGGATTGGCAAGGAATTTTGGTGTGGAAAAGACACTTGGGAAGCTATAACACTTCTACTTCTTGCCATAGATGAGATTTGATGTGCAAAAATATGTAAGAAAATGAAGGTTATGTCAACATGTGAAGGGGAGAAGTTACATTACTGGACTATATACTCCTTTTCCCATTCCAAGCAGATCATGTGACTCAGTGAGTATGGATTTTGTTTTGGGTTTACCAAGGACACAACAATGTAAGAACTCTATACATGTATTTGTGGATAGATTTATGAAGATGGCTCACTTTATCCTATGTTGCACGACTAGTGATGCTACACATGTGGCTCATTTATTTTTGAATGAGATTGTCTAATTCTATGGCTTTCCGAAGAGTATAATCTCTGATAGGGACACTTGGTTCACAGTATATTTTTGGATGACTTTGCAAAATAATCTTGGGAAAAAATTAAACTTCAGCTCAACGTATCATCCACAATCTGATGGGAAAACTAAAGTTGTGAACAAGAGCCTCGGGAGCATATTGAGGATCCTTGTGGGAGAGCATTCACCAAATAGGAGCCACAGGAAGAGATTTTTTTAGATCTTGTATGGAATGCATCTTAGAGGAGTTTCTGAGATGAGAGATTTGGGAAAAATTAACCAGAGTAGTGTTTATGGGGAGGATTTTACAGTAACAATGAGTGACTTGCATGAGGAGATCAAACAAAATCTACAAGGCAACATATACAAGTACAAATAAAGAGTAGATCTAAGAAGAATATAGGTAAAATTTGAGGTATGGGGTATGGTCTTAATACCTAAGGAAAGAGAGATACCCAAGAGAGGAATATAACAAACTCAAAATGATGAAAATAGGACCTTGCAGGATACTCAGAATTTTTTTGTGAATGCTTATGAATTGGAGCTACCTATGGTAATAAGTATCTAACCTATATTCAATGTGGTTGATTTGTACCCCTTTGAGATGGTGATGAATGTGATACCATAGCGAATGGGAGCAATGGATAATTCAATGAACAAAATAGGATTAAGCATATGTCTATGGAATAGGATCTAAAAGCTGAAAGAATCTTGGAAACCAAAACACTAGGTAAAAAAATTATTTGGATTTTTTGGTGAAGTGGAAGGATCATACGATGTAGGATTCTACATGGATGAGTGTTATAGCTCTACAGAAGGCAGGGTACTCTGTAGAGAACCTTATGAGAAAGAGCATTGTTAATGATGGAAAATGAATTGGTTGTTTTTTAATTGTAAATATCTAATTTAGGGGAGTTTCAAATTTTCTTTAATAAGTGAATATATTCCCATATTGTACATATTATTTTACTTTATGAGCTTGTAGAGAATATGAAATGATGCATCATTAGTGAATCTTGGTTGTCCCATGTGTATTTTTTTTTAAATAGAACAAATTCATGGAGAAACGAGGGAGATGGTAGGGAGAAGAAAGGGCTTGTGATTGTCTATGCCTTTGTAGTCATGTTGTTGCATGATATAATCTCCTTTTTCAAAAATGATAGAGGTATTCATTCTCATGCAAATGGCGTAGTTTTATAACAATGGGATTGTAAGAGATACAATTTGATTTGAATTTAAATCCATAGGTTGCATCATTTTTTTTATACTGTCAACTATGATTAATATTTACCTATTCATGTGTGTTGTTTACCTTTGGAAATCGGTGCATATTCCATCTACTTATGCTAATAATTTGTGCATGAATCTTTAAATCATTTTGGTTATTCATATTTCGAGTATGCATGACCAAATAGTCACCTAGCCTACAGATGAATGTTCCACAACATTCAAGATTAGGGATGCATGGGAATCTGAGTAAGTTTGAGCATTGAAACAAAACCTTGGGTCTAAACATTGTCATAATTTTTGTTGGGAGCATGAACATAACCCTTGGTGAGAGAGGTGAGGGAGATCATTCCTTGAGCATGGGATATGTGTTAAGATAGTGAGAGATAATTTTGGCGGAAAATCAAGTCACTTCCCATTCCAAAGAGATGAAAACATATATTTTTCTAGAAGCACTATGAAATTATTTCGCAACACCTACAAGTTTTTTGAAAAGGGAAAAATGAAAATATTTCAGAACATCTTGTGTTTGAGCATTTTTTCCTTTCATTCTGCCCATTTCCATCCGGATCCTTACAACAATATCCTCGAAGAATGTGCACTATTGTTCTATTCACTACTTATGTCTAGTTGTCGGTTTGTGGATGAAATTTTCTACTCTTATTCAACTTTGTGTCTATGAGTTCCCATAAAATTGACCAAAAATTCCTGATAGATCAAGAATCTTCATCAGAAATAATGGAAGTAGGTAACTCGAAATGAACCCATACATTTTGGAAAAAAAAATTAGTTTGTTCCACTGTAACTGGTTTCTTACATGGCATCAACACACACATTTTACTGAAACAATGCACTACAACATATAAATAACCATGACCCTTCCTAGACATTGGTACTCCCCCAACAAAATCCATAAAAATATGTTCCCAAGGATGAGAAGGAATAGCAAGTGGATTTTACAAATTGAATTTATTAATTATTGGCATCATAGTAGCACACTTAGAACATCCTTTTACATATATCGATACAATTTCATTCATGTGAGGAAAATAATAATACCTCTGTAACCAAGCAATTATTTTACCTACACCAAAGTGACCAACAATAAGAGAAGTATGGCCTTCCATTACAACATTGACTCTTTCACCCCGTGGAACACATAACTTTCAAAGATGATATAACAAATTGTTATGAGCATGATAATCCAACTCTTCAAGACGGTTTCATTGACTCAAAGTTTCATAAACATCTTTAACATATTCATCTTGAGAATTTGTTCAATAAAAATTTCATGCATTATTGAATCATACTGAAGAATAATAGTTGCATTAACAATAGGCCTTGATAACATATATGAAACATTGTTTTCTATACATCTCTTATACTTTATTACCAAATGAAATTGTTGCAAGAATCCCATCCATCTGAAATGTCTAGATTGTTGTATCTTGGTTTGTGATTGTAAATATTGCAAAGGTTGATGGTTAGTATGAATAATCATTTCTTTACCCATCGAATATTGCTTCCACTTATTCACGCTTTGTACAAAAGCATAAAAATATTTATAATAATTTGGATAGTTAATTACTACATTAGAAAATGTTTTAGGATGATGACATATTGGCTTACAATGTTGCATCAAAACTGATCCCATAACATTCGCTTGCATTAGTTTGAATTTCAAATGGCTTCTTAAGGTCTAGAAGTGCTAAAATTGGTGTTGAACTTATTTTCTATTTCAAAGTATCAAAGGCTTTTATTTCCTTTCCTCCCTACTAAAACACCTACTTCACACTTTTTAAATCATGTAATGGTGCTACAATGAATGAGAAGTTAGGGATAAATTTTCTACAATATTGTGTTGCTCCCAAAAAGCTCCTAACTTCTGTTACATTGTTGGGTTTAGGTCAATTTACAATAACATCAACTTTGGAGGCATCAATCTTGAATTCACCCCCTCCTACAATATGACCTAAATAAACCAAAGCGGTTTTCCAAAATTCACATTTAGACATCTTCAAATAAAACTTTTCCTTTTTTAAGACATCTAGAACTTGGTTTACATGCTTGACATGCGCTTCACTAGTCTTACTAAAAAATAGAATTTCCTATAAGTAGACTATGACAAAATAATTAAGCAGTGGTCACAATACATCATTCATAACTCTCATGAATGTGGTAGGTGCATTACAAATACAAAACGACATAGATAACCATTCAAACAAAAATTGTCTTATCTTGAAAGTGTTTTTCCAAGTATCATCTTCAACAATATTTATCTGATGATAAAAACTTCTCAAATATAGCTTAGTAAATTAAACAACATACTTTAATTGATATAGCAATAATCAATGTGAGAAAGAGGATAATGATTCTTTACCGTGATTATATTCAAAGATCGAAAATCCACACAATTGTACCATGTACCATATTTCTTTGAAACCAAAATAATAGGACATCTGGAAGGAGATGTACTAAGTATGATGACCCCTTTGTCAAGAAGCTCTTTAATTTTCTTAATTTATGCATTCTCCAAAACTAACATTCTATACATGAAAATATTCATAAGTGGTTCATCCTGCTACAATTGAATCTTATGTTAGATTCCTCATTTGGGAGGTAACCCTTCAAGTTCCTAAAATATCTTGTCATAAGTGTTAACAGCTTCAACCAGTTCGTACTTGAGTTTAGAATCACATAAGAAAGCTTAATGTTTAATAATATCTTTAGCTTTAATCATACACAACACAAATTCTTACTAGCATTCACAAGACTTTTCATTTGACCAATACTAACAAGAGATAAGTTCATCTTCTTGCGATGTGTCTAAAAATATACTTAACGCCATCTTTGAAAAGATGATATTTGTTCTCACGATGATAGAGTATGTATTTCCATTCATATTAGTGTGGACTCCCTAATCCAATCCCATAAATATCAAGTGGTGCAACATCAAGTTTTACCTCATCTATAAAATTAGTAGTGATAGAAAAATTGAGTTTATATTTTCTTGTCACTTGTAATTTGGCATCATCACATACCAAACCCAAAGGGTAAGGTTTTGCATCAGATGTAGTCTCTAAATTTATTTATTTTTCACAATTTTTTTAAAGATAAGATTAAATTGAGATCCAATATCAAATAATGTATCAACCTTTGTATGTTTTGTAATGACCTTGATATGGAAAAACTCACTTCTTTTTTATCATTTTTAGATTCAATAGGCTTACTAGATGAACTATTACTTGAATTAGAAGCTATATCTTTCACTCCCATGACTGTGATTTTGGTTTCATCACGTGAATCAAATCGTAGATAGTTTTGAGTTGTAGCAGAAGTCTTTTGTTGCCCCTTGTTATTGAACTCAATTGTTCTTAATTCTGGAGGTAATTTCCAGCAGTGGTCTTCATCATGGCCATTTTTTGAACATTTTTTACAAGTTTCTCTCCCTCTTTCTTTCCAGTACCATTCATATTACCCTTTAATTTAAACTTCCCCTTTCATTTGTCTCCAAATTTAAAGTGTTTCTTGCTAGAATATTGAGGAACACTCTTGCCTCTTGATTGTAAATGATTTTCTTGAAAACCTACTTCATCTAGATTGGTGGGATTAAACATAAGTATAGTATGTATAAAATAACTATGCAATCCACCTATATACTTAAGAAGTGTAGCTTGTGAGGTCAAATAAACACCCGTTATTAAATCTTCTTCTAAATTATTATGTGTAACTTTAGACACGTTGGCCTTCATATTTTCTAAAATTTTGGCAATCCATAATTTCTTTTTGAATGTAAGCTAATGGATAAAATTTCCTTCTTAATGAAGATATAAAATCACTCCAAGAAGAGATAATTTTACCACTTTTATTCAAATATTTTTTATTTTTGTCCTCCCACTAGATGAGGTCCACAACTTCCAAGAAAAGAGAAATAAATTGGATATTTGTAACATCATCATCAGTCTTTTTAATTTTTCAATAAAATTCATTTTGATGAACCCAATTATCCAAATTTTCATAATTTTCTCCCCCATTGTACATTGGAAATTCAAAATTGACATCAAGATTAATCAAAGGAGACTTAGTATATCATCTTGGCGATGTAGTACAAGTAGGTCTATGGGATGAAGGAGTTGAAGAAGGAGGTGAGGATGGAGGTGTAGATGGAGGTGAAGGAGGAGGAGGACGTGGAGGCTTGCCCTCATTACTATCATTACCTTTTGGTTGATTATAATTTTCTCCTTGAAACCTTGTTGTTCTCTCATTGTACAACACTTTCACCATTTGAGTCATCTCAAAGAAATCCTTTCTGAAAGCTCTCTAATCCTCAGACATCAACTATTGTCCTTATCCTTCTAAATGTGCTATGAATTGTTGAGTGTGTGGCCTCCTTGAGCCAATGTGAGGGTTTGGTTCTTCAAGTGATCCTCATCGTCTTCTTAATTTACACCTTGTAAGCATTCAAAATCCTTCTAAATTTTGTCAAATGCTCACAAAAACCATGCTTGGATACCAAACTAATCCAAAATTAAAATTGAAGGTTTCATAAAATGATTTGCAAGAAAGTTTATGTCATTTAGGAAATGTATCATTATTGTGAAAGCACATAAACTAAACTAAATTTAACATATTTTTAATGGTTAAAATGGATAGTAAGTAGCATGAAAACATAAAACATTGATGACGTAGTTCACCCTCCTCAGCTACATCTCCAGGTCTAGCTTCCAATGGTGGAATTTTTTATTATATGCTCAAATTATCAATTGCATCAACATGTAAGTATCAATTTGTGAAAATAACAATGCTATTGCATCCAGAATTCCCAAAAACCATTTTGTAGGCTCTTCTGGGGCTAAAAAGGCTGAAAAATGGCCAATATAGGCCTCCTTCTTAAAATTTCTCACAAAAACGCTCTACAAACTATTCCGCTCTGCAAAGTTGGCAAAAAAGTGACTCGGTGGTGTGTTGGTGTGACACCCCGTTTGTGAGGACTCTTAAGTTGGGAACATCCAAGTGGTTTTGAAGAACCGAAGTCATAGTACGGGTGCACTCTTGATGTGCGACGAGCACCCGTGTTCGGTTAAAACTGACTCAGCTTGGTTAAAGGCAACTCAGATGGAGGCGTTCGGTTAAGGAAGACTCATGTGCAGATGTTTGGTTATGTGAACCCCACCATCGGTTAAAGGCATGCACGGTAATAGTAGATAGTTAAATGCTACAGATGGGCAAGCGCATCATAGTGGGTGAGTTGTGTTGGGCAGGAACCTGCCCATCGTGAGGAGCTACCAAACATAGAGGTGAGATGGGTGACACGATTCAAGCACCCAAGGCAGGCGAGTCACCAGGAGGTGAGACGAGTTTGGCGAGTTATGTAGCGGTGAACAAGTCGAGAGAGTCGTGTAGCGGTGGAATAGTTTTGTTGTAGTGGATGAGTCATGGGCGAGTTGGCAGACAACATGGGTGGGTTGAACCATGACCAAGTGACACAACAAATGGATGGCTATGTGTCAAGGGATAGCAGGTTGTCTGCATATTATAAAGGATGTTTGATCCATATGGAAATCCAAAGGACACAACCCATGGAAAATATATATGCGATAGGGACATCGTATATATATGCGATAGGGGTGAGCCATTCAATCATCGAACCATCGAACCATCAGACATAAATTCAGAGTTTAGACGAAGTGCGAAGGGTCGAGGCCTACGGGAAGGGGTTCGGAGGAGATGCAGGATTGTGTATTTTTAGCAGAGTGACTTTGGGGTTTGTGCAGGTCGAGTGGAATGTTGTACGCCGAGTGAATGGGTCGCAGGGTGACGTAGTAACTGGTGGCAGCATGACACACAACCGAGATCACTGACAATGCGGGTTGGTCACGACACAGGGTCGTTTCACGTGTTTGGATAGAGTTAAATTCTGGTGGGCCATCCTTGTGTAGTGGGGAAGTTTTTGTCATGACAAAATGACAAAGTCAACAAGTTTAACAGAGGATCAGTTTGCAACATGGCGGGGTGACACGGTAGTGTAGTCCGAGAGCCACATGACTGTGGTAACGTTTGGGAAAAGCACGCAGAAGTTGCACAGCAGCAGGAACATTCGGATAGAAATGTGCATGGGTTGCACGAGAGTATTTTTAAAGTGCATGACCGATGCACAGGGTTGAACAGAAATTGTGCAGTGTCATTCACATATTGCATGAATTTGATAAAGTTTCAAGTAAAATTGTACATTACTGGATTATATTTGAGTGGGCAGACTAATTCCAGGTTTTCCCCTCCCATTTATGATATGTGGGTACACTATTTAATTATACTTATTTCTACTTCATATGAATATTAATTGATGAAACATAAATTAATTAATTTATGTTGCATGATAACACTTCGTGAAAATTGGTTAATTGTTCAAGTGGTGTAGTTCATGAACTCAAGTAATGGTGAAATGAAAAATCTCAGTGATGCCACACCCACCTATTTGTGTTTTGAAGACACCACCAGAGTATGGATGTGACACTATTGGTACCTCAGAGGTCTCTGGTTTAATCCATGATCTTTTATGGGCTTGGCGTTGTTTTGGTTTACCAAAAAAAATAAAATTTTTAAACGATATGGGTCGAAGTCCCTCCGATCTCCCGCATTGGTGGTTGTGTGGAGCGAAATATGACCAAGGAGTGTGGTCCATAGCCCACGCACCCTCCCAAGCCCTGCTCCTAGTCACATGGCATTAATATAAACTAGGCTAGGGGCGGGGGCACGGTGCCTCACACCCTCCCGACTTCGTTTCCTTTGGTGGTCGTCACATAAAAGAAAATGTGGGTCAGACCACTCGAGTGCACCCGCCGACCCTCCCATCGCCCAAACCATCGAACTATGCAATTTTAAATAAAATATACCCACCATGGTTAATAAGAACCACTTGCATCCTATTTGGTTGGGTGTATGTTACGCCTTTGAGAAATCATGTGTTTGATTTTTGCGAAGGTGTGTTGGTATACCAAACCAATTTTTTGCGTCGAGAGTGTCACATGGTGCCCTAGGATTCGACTATTTTTCACTATGTGATTGGCCCATTCCTCAAAACCTTCAACCAATAATGGTTCATCAAGTGTAATCACGAGACTTCTGATTAGATCTTCCTGACACATGTACCTAATCAGTCCGCAAATGACATCAGTATGATGTCATTGTATGAATTTGCACATGGAAATTGTACACTGTACAATCAACCTAAAAGTTGATTTTTCAGATGTTTATTGAAAACTTCAAAACATGATAATTCAAGTGTCATTGGAATCAGAATGACAAGATCTATGAATTGGAGCCAATTATAGGAAATTTTGAGCACTTTCTTTTTTTAGCATATTTTTTATCCCCTAGATCACTTAAGGCTCAAACATCTTTAAGATTGAAAAAATATTTGATCCCTCTTATTCTTGGTAAATCGAGAGTTAACATGGATCTATGTTGGTTTAGTTATTAATAATATTAATAATTATTAATTATAATTAATAATTTATTTTTTTATCATGTTGAGAACTTCTTCTGGAATACTTTGTAGACTTGTTGAATTCACTCATGTTCAAGGATTGGAAGCTCAAATTGATTTTTTTAAAAGTGTTAGGGCATGAATATATAGAGAAAGGATGTGACCATTAAGGAGCATAAATAGGATGAGAATGTCCTAGATCCATCTTAACTTCATATCTGGGTAGATCTTGACTTAAGATGGATCTAGGTTGGTTTAATTTCTCCCTTTACATAGACTATATTCCACATGAATACCATGGGTAGATACTAAGAAGTTATCTAGGTTGGTTTAATTGCCCCCTTTAAATAAACTATATTCCACATGAATACCATGGGTAAATACTAAGAAGTTATTTTTTATTTTTAACATCATTTTTTTATTATTCCATGGGAAAAACGATGGGTTGTCAAAACCTATAGCCAATAAACAACAAATGCTTAATTTAATATTGTACCTCTACTTTATTTTAATTATTAATTATATTTAATATTTTATATATATTATTATATTAGAATACCATGGGAAAACCCATAACTTTGCAAAACCTAGAACCAAGAAACCACTAACTATTGTACCTCTATTTTATTTTAATTATTGATTCTATTTTTATTTTATTAATTTTGTTTTATTTTTATTTTATTTTTATAGAGTTATTTTTATTTTTATTTTGACCTAGTGAAAATGTTTAACTTAATTATATTAGTATTTTAATTTAATTTAATTTATTTAATTCCAATTTTATTTTTATGTAATTTGGTTTAGTCAAAATGTTAAACATTGTATTACAACATCTCTTTCATATTGGGATGGAGAGAGCGAAGATTGGTTCAAGAATTTGGTCAAACTAATATTAATATTAATGAGATAAGGGTTAATTATATATATTAAAAATAATAAACTAGATTTTGGTCAAATTGATACTAAAGAGATGATGATTGATAATTTCTATTAAAGAATTAAAACAAGGTTATTAAATTAAATTATGAGGTTAAAAAAGATAAAAATAAAATAAATTAGAAATAGATTAAGAAAGAGTAAAAACAATATAAAATATATATTAATAAAGTGTGAAATAAACTAATTAAGAGATTTTGGGGAAGGGATTAAATTAAATAATGATAATAAAATAATAGATTTTGGTAATATATATATATATATATATATATATATATATATATATATATATATATATATTCAAAATGTTTTAATTAATAATTATAATTATTAAAATTCTAATTTAATCTAATTTTAATTTTAATTTTTATGTAATTTTATCGTGTCAAAATGTTTAGATACTATAATACAACAATACATTACAACATCCCTTCCATACTTGGAGATTGCCTCTAGGGGAAATAAATATTATAAAAATATATATGAGTTTACTTTTTTTTATAAAAATAATTTTTTTATTTAGATTTTTATATGAATAAATTAGTATATCTAATAAAAGCATAAATTAAAATTAAAATATTTAAAATATATTTATATTGATTAATTTTTATACATGGTGAAATAGAGATTAAATATGTGAATTTAGGCTTTTGTGATCCATATCATGAAAAGCAAGAAAAGTTTCTCTAAAAATCCATTTTGAACCATCGGTTCATCATCTTAAGGATAAGATGAATAACCGATATTGGCATCAAGTTAAGAGAAAAATATATTGGCATCAAGTTAAATAGATGAAGAGAAAAAAATTTAGCTCTTGTAATATAAGAGTTAGATTTGACTAAATAAATATTATTTATTAATAAATAATAAATTCACTACGATTAGAACTAAACTGTGAGGTGACCTACTTTGAAAACTCTGTTGAATGATAGAATCTCTTCCACTCTTCTTGACTTATTAAGCCAACCCAACTATAGTGACCTTAAAGCACTTATTTCTCTTCTTTTTGATCAAAGAAACAAGATTTTTGAGAATCACAGTTAGATTATTTTTCTTTTCTTCAGGTCCCGTAGAAGACATTGGTCTTAGTGGACGTTAATCATCATCATCAGCATCAATATTTTAATATAAGGAAAGAATTTATAGAATATTATGAAATGAATATCTAAAATAAAAACAATATATTAATGAAAACAATATACAATTAATAAAATAAAATTAATATTTCGGTCAAACTTAAATAATCAAAACAATTAATTCTAAAAAATTAAAAATAAATAGAAATAATAAATTGTTATCTTTAATAAAGAATATTTGGGTCAAACCTAAATAATTAGAACACTAAAACAACTAATAAAATAAAAAATAATATTTGAGCCAAACTTAACTAATCAAATCAATTAATTCTAAAAACTTAAAAACAATTAATAAATAATAAATTGTAAAAAATAATAAAATACAAGTAAATAAATAAATTAATCAATCAATAATGAAGAAAATAAATAAATAAATCATTTATTAGTAGTCAAAAAATAGAAATAAATAATAAAAATTAAAAATCAAGATATATATGTATATGTATATGTACATATACATATACATATACATGGGTACATATACATATACATATACATATACATTTCTTTTTTCGTGGGAAAAAAATCTTTATTTTATGATAAAATAATAGACCGGTCCCTTAATGGGGTTATTACATTGCTCCTTTAGTTGTTTGTACTCTTTTTAAGATTTTTTTCATGCACTGATGGTTATTTAATAGTACAAACGTTACCCCTACTTATTTACATCCAAAAAATCTTCCTGCTTCCTTTTTTCCTTAAAAAAAAATTAACTCCAGCCTTGATGTAGAATGGCTTCCAAATCTTCACTTTGAATGAATATTCGCAACAAGCTGTTGTACTCCCCGAACATGCATGTTAATCACGTCATTAAAAAAGACTAAAATCTTGTAGTATAAGGGATTGCATGTTTGAGTTTGATTTGTCCCTTCCATACAAACTGCTTCTCCCATTGAGATTTCGCAGATTTTCTGAGTTGTAAAAACTGAAAGAATAGATGAGATCCTCTGTATATTTTAAACTAGATGGATTTCTTCCAAGTTAGCAGAAGTATCCATAATTTTCAGTGTGCCTAGAGGGAGGGTAAGAGCCGACTTTGATAGACCATTTACTTCCGAATTTAATTCCCGGTACACATGTTTGAAAGAGAGGAAATGAAAACCTTGAGATAAACATCGAATGTTTCGGAGGAGGGCTTGTAGATGAGGAGAATGAATTTGAGATCTTTGAATGGCCTGGTCAATAACCATTTTGGAGTCTCTGAAACATTGTAGTGAAGAAATATCTTTGGATTTTTCCACATGTAGAACAGCCCATAGTGCAGCTAGCTCAACCTTTCTATTACATCCGTGGCCTGAAGCAAATAGAATGTGAAATTTGGAAACTGGTGAAATGTGGAGGACTACCCCTGATCCTATCAAAGGAGGAGAGCCTTGACAAGCACCATCGAAGAAAGCCCATGCATCATTCTGATTGATTTCTGGAGGCACCACTGATCTAATTTTGGGAGTTTTTGGAATGCATTTGTGCTCGGATGCCCACTGCACAATAAGTGTTGCAGTCAACTCTTCAGGAATAAATTTGTCACTGAAAATAGCCATATTTAGAGCCCATCAAATTCCATAAGAGAATAAAGCAGGAAAAGCTTAATAGGATTTTCCCCGAGGCTCCTTCCACCATTGTTTTAATCTTGCTTCTAAAGAGTCTATCGGGGACATAAGAGGAGCATCGATTAATGTCGAAGAAAGGTTCCAAACTGAATCTACATAAGAGCAAGAGAAGAAAATGTGAGAAATAGATTTTGTTGTTCTTCCACATAGGTAGCACTGACTTGGGCCTTCCCAACCCCGACGTTGTACATTATCTTAGGACAGAAGTCGATTTTTAAGTGCGAGCCGCAGGACTAACTTGGATTTTTTTGGGCCTGGGGATTTCCAGAACAGATTAGACCAGAACAACGCTTCTACGTTAAAACAGGCTTCCATCATTGCTTTGTATTCGAGATTTTCTGTGTAAGAGCCATTTGAAACATTTTTTTACTAGGCCAGCGTATCCTCAACCTCCAATTCTAAATGAATGAAATTGTTTACGAGCAGAGAAATGAAAGAGGTCCATTCGGCTGCCAGAATTTGTGGCAAACCCAAAAAATTTGTGTTTTTCCATCCTGGAGTTCCCTAGGCTTGAGGCAAGGCTTCAACAACGTCCGCAATTGAATGGATGTGTTTTTCTGAGAGGATAGAGCACAGGCTTTCTGAAAGTTTGTAATTTTTTCCCGCTCCAACCCACAGATCTATCCCAATGCGAACCAAATTTCCATTTCCGATAATCCAAGTGGTCCACTGAACAATGAAAGGAAAAGCTGATACCATTTCCTTCCATCTGATAGAAGCTTTTTTGTGCAATTTTTTTGGATTTTGAAACCATGAAATAATAGATTGGCCAGGAAAATATTTTTTGCACATGACTCTATTCCAAAGGAAATCCGTATTTTTTAAAAGCCTCCAAAGGGATTTTGCGGCAAGGGAAAGATAGAAATTTGGAAGGTTCTTTATGCCCTAGCCTCCTAAATCTTTAGGCCTGGCCAGCATTGTCCATTTTACTAGAGGGATCCTTTTAGCTTTTTTGCTAGTAGTCTAGAGGAAGGAAAAACATTTCTTCGTAGTTATGTGAAGGATTCCTTTAGGGATTGAAGAAATGGTGGCCCAGTACATAGGGATGATTTGGAGCACGGATTTGAGAAGAACCAAATGGCCTCCCCGAGAAAGAAAGAAGTTTTTCCAATGAGAAATATGATTCTCAACCTTCTGATAAATCCATAAGCAGTCCTTAAAACAATAAGAGTTTGGTTTTAGAATGAATCCCAGATATTTAAATCCCACCTCCCAAGCACAAGTAGGTGCTGGGTGTGGAGCCTGATTATCTTGTTTATTTTGTATCACAACGTTGGACCCCTGTACCTTAATAGGGGCGGCAACGCCACCTATAATTAAACGCTGCCTGGGGGGTCCAGGGGGGGCGACTACGACTTTATGGAGCCCCCACCCTTGGTGGGGGGTTTCGGGGGAAACACCCCCGAAGCTAAAAACAAATGTAAAATTTCCTTGTAAAACTATAGTAATTTCTAGTCAATCTAGGCCATTCATTAGGCGGATGATCTGACGGTATAAGTTATGTTTATTTTAGGGTTTTTTTCCCTAGAAGGAAACCCCTCGCTTTTATGAGGGTATTGTATTGTGGCTGTGTATTATATGTGTATTCTCGGAGCGAGAAACAGATAGGGAGACAATGACATAGAATAGAGGATATTGCAGTGAATCTATTGTAGGTTGTGTCTCTTCATTTTGTTGGATAATAGAACGGAAGGACTGGCTGTTTGAGGAGGACGTAGCCCAAACAGGGTGAACCACCTATATTTGTGTCTCTCTGGTTTTATGCATTTTGTGTGCTTGTGTTTTCCACATATTTTATGTGTTTCATTGCTTTGTAATATTTAATTTTCTAACAGTGGGGAAGGGGAGAGAGAGCTTTATATGGGATAGAATATTATCGGGAAAATTATTATGAACCAGAACTGACTTATTTATGGTAATTTGCATCCCAGATGGTATTTGAAAGAGCTTAAGGATATCCTTCACTGCTCTAGCATTCTCAATGGACGCACTGTAGAAAAGCAGGAAGCCATCCATGAAAAGGATATGGGAGAGCGACTCCAGTCTGGAAATATGGATTCCTTTTAAACTTCCAGAGGATATGAAGTTTTTACATAATCAGCTTAGGGCATCAGCAATCAGCAAAAACAAAAAGGGAGAGAGAGGGTACCCCTGTCTAAGGCCCCTAGATGAGAGAAAGAAAGCAAATGGGGAGCCATTAATCATAACTACAAATGAATCAGATTGAATACATCCCATTATCCATTCTACTACTCCAACACCATTCCAATTTGAATAAGTAACATCCCGAGGAAGGTCCAATTAACTCTATCATATGCTTTTTTCAAATCCAGTTTAAGAGCGAAGGAAGATTTTTTGCTCAGATGGACAGAATGAAGATATTCCTAAGCCAAAGATACTGCATCATGGATTGGTCTTCTGTCTAAGAAACCAAATTTTTCTTCAGAAATGATGCAGCTTAAGATGGGTTTTAGCCTCTGAGCAATAATTTTGGCTATTAACTTGTAGATCAAATTGCAATAGGATATAGGTCGAAACTCATCGAAATCCTTTGGCGCTGAATTTTTTGGGATTAATGTAATGAAGGTAGAGTTGATTGAGCCCATCACTTTACCATGTCTTTGTGACTCCTTAATTACTAATAATAATTCATCTTTTAGTAACTCATAAAAACCAAGGAAAAATTCGATCGTTAAACCATCCGGGCTAGGACTTTTTCCTTTCTGGAAACTTTTAAGAATGAGTTCGAGTTCTGATTTGTTCACTTATTTAGTAAGAGAAGAATTCATTTCATCATTGATCATACACGGGAACAATTTTAACACGTGAAGGATCTCTTGGATGGGGCACCCGTCAGGGGCAATGAAAAATTTCTTAACGTGTTCGACCCCTGCCTTGGCTTTTTCTTCAAAAGAACGAGCCAATTCACCACTCCCAGATTTTATTTCAACAATGGTACTTTGGTTTCTTCTATGAGCTGCAAAATGGTGAAATTATTTTTATTACCGTCCCCTTCTTTAATCCAAATTTCTCTGCTCTTTAGGCGCCATAATTTTTCTTTCTTTTTTAGGATCTCGTGACGCTTTAGCTCTAGGTTTTTCAGGGTCTCCATCTCTGTTTCATCCATAATACCCAAAATGTTCTGTTTAAAAAGCGCACTGATAGCAACCTCAGTGGATTTTAGGATTTCTTGTTGTTTTTCCTGAAAAGCCCCTGCCCACGCCTTAGTAACCTTATTGATTTTTTGAATATTGTTGGCCCACATCTGCATGAAGGATCGGGACTGAGAAGGTACCAAATGGGCCCAAGAGGATATCACCAAAAATTTATAATCATCATCCAATAACCATTAAGGATTGAATTTTAATGGAGAAGGGGCTTAGATTCGGGATAATCCATAGATAACACAACAGGCCTGTGGTCAGAGATGCCACCTAATTCAACATAAGCCTCCACCTGAAGATCAAAATCTAATAAAGCTTCATAAATTATTAAATGATCTAATCTTTTGGAAATGTCATCCTAATTTTTCCTATTATTGTGTCATGTAGGCTCTAATTTAGCTGGTCGAACATTGACTGATCCGATTCTGTCGCAGAAAGAATTCAAAAAATGGGCAAGAGGATGAGGTCTAGCAAATGACTCCCAAATTTCATCCAGAGATAGGGTAAAATTGAAATCGCCTCCCAATATCTTGATGTCAGAGGTCTCCAACTCTAAATTAAAAAAATTCCCCCAAAAACAGTGCTTATCATTACTTGGCCCATGTACATTGTAGAGGGAAGGGGACCCTCCAGATAAAGGATCAGCAATGGTCGTCTTAATAAAAGATGAAGAGATATCTAAGGAAATTATAGGGATGTATAGGCTAATTGCTGTGATTGGTCCCGCTGCTGGCCCCGAGGCATTCACGGAGTAAAAAGACCACTTCCATAGCCATTTAGATATAATTTCTTAAGCTCGAAGACCAGACACATTTGTCTCCTGGAGAAAAATAATATCAGGTGTGATAGATTGACACAACCTTTTGAGGGCAAGCTAGGAAGGGGTGCCCCCAAGACCCCTTGTGTTGAAAGATAGGATAATCATTTTAGGCCCTTATTTAGGGCACTCCCTGCTGTAAGAGCCCGATGGATCTTATTTTGTTTTCCTTATTTTATATCCAAGGTAGCTTGATTTTGTACTTTTGACAGCGCGAATTTCCTCCCACGGGTGATCTTGGGAGCAGCATCCGTAGCTATTCCACCTTTATTTGACTGATCAGGACTAATACAAGAAGAGGACCAGGAGCGAATTTTTGTAGTGTAGGGGCTTGGGGAGAGGGGCATTCATTTCGTAGAAATGGGTGCCCGAGGGGAGGACTTAAGGGAAGGAAAACAAGACGAGGGAGCATCAGATAGAGGGAGCATGGGAGGGGGAGACTTAGGAGGGTAAGGAGCCAGATTAGCACAATCCATCTTATCATTAACATGAGACTGAATAGAGGAAATAAGGGGAGAAGAAGAACCTCCAAAGGGCGTACCTTTAGCAGAAGAGGAGGCATCCTCCTCACCCGTCCTCTGCTCTACCCGTAATTCATTATGTGCGGAAGATTCTGGCTGGAGCTGTTCAGCCACATTATCATCAAGAGGGGCTAAAAACGGGCCGGGAACATGTGAATTGGCCATTTTTTTGAGCTCATTTTTCTTCCATACCTTTTTTAATCGAGGATGCGATCGATCTGGCTGAGAACAATCCTGAGCTATGTTGCCAACTTGACAACATAGAAAACACCTAAAAGTAAACTTCCAATAGTCTAATTTCTGTGTCTAGGTGCTGCCATTCATCTCCAAAACGATTCCTTTATAGAGGCCATCACACACATCTAACTCGACTTGGATTTTGGCACATCGTCTGTCAAATTTTGTTTCCCAATATTCTTCAAGCGCAACGAAGGAACCCAACTTATTACCTATAGCTTCGAGGATGTGTTGTTGCCAAAACATTTGAGGTAGGCAAGGTAAAATAACCCATAATGTTTGTAGATGTTGTGGCGATCGATCAACATTAAAGATTATATCCAAATTTTGCAGGATTAAACCAGTCGGTCCCCAGTTCCACACTCATTCAACTTATTTGATTCTGTCATTACTAGATATGCTTTAAACAGAAGCCACCCTCAGGATAGTTTATGAAACACAGGTACATAACCCAGCATAGTCTTCCATTTCTCTTCCAGCCATAATTGAATTGATTCTTTGGTGGCCATTCTTCTGTAGAAAAATCCAACCAGAGCCTTTTCCAAGTAGGATGGTATATCAGAAAATGGTATGTCAACCCCAACCACCAGCTTCGCTATGTTGATTTTTTTCTAAATACCCTTTTGTTTGTGCACAGGCTAAATCGGAGAAGTTTAAGTATCAACGTTCACAAAAACTGCTTGATTAGCATGGAGAGGTTTGATGGATAGGCCATCATTCTCGCGATTGGCGAACGGAGTGATATCAAAGTTTAGCAAGCCCTACTTTAGAGAAATAATGGCCTGCGATTCCCATCTCATAAAATCATATTTTCCAGGCAAGACCTATCCCATCTCCGGACTGTTTGTGAATTCTAAATCATCATCATTCATGGTGATATGAAGGCTAGCATATGAATGGTGGCATGCAAGGGAGCAGACGGCGGGCAAATAAATGAGGGATGTGGCATCAAATGGAGAGATATCAAGACGCAAGTATGAACCCTGACCTAGGTGGAGAAAATAATACCCCACCCACCGATCAGCTCCAAGGAGGATTACATGTGAGGTCCGCAAGGGACCTCACTGCAGAAAGGTGAGCCTCAGTAGTGAAGCCGAAGAAAACACCAAAAAACTCAGAGCCACTTTTCCAAACATACATACATATATATATATATATATATATATATATATATATATATATATATATATATATATATATATATATATATATATACATAGACATATACATATACATATACATATACATATATGATGATGATGATGATGGTTAGCATCCACCGAGAGCAAACTTTCATCTATTGGACCTAAAAAAACGAATTAGTGAGTTTGATTTACAATTGTATTCCTATGCTCAAAGAGCTTCGAGAGAAGCATCCCGAGCTCACTATAATTTTGTCATGTTAAAATGCTAGGAAGGTTGGTATTGAAACAAATATTACGAAACTAAGATCTAATGTGGGTGTACGCAGGGCACTCTAGGAGGAAGTGATATTCATCCTCAATGTTCATATTCTCATAGAGATGGCATATCCTTTCCACCCATGGTGTTTTAGGAACTGCCCAACGACCTCTTTCACGATGGAGCTCATGAGAGTTCATTCTTATCTTGGCTATATTAAATTTTTTCTTTGATCTAGTTAAAATAGATAGATACTTTTGATCTTCTAGAGTAGGGTTGATGACCTCCTTATAATATCTTAAATTTCTTTTAGCTTCTAAATCTTTCTCACGCCACATTTTCTCTTTATAGTTAGAAGTAACAATATTTTTAATGTTATTAATATTTTTCAATGCAACATTTTCGTCGATCTCCCAATGATTTTGTTGACACCTAATCCTATGGGATGGGTGTGGATATTTAATTTTGTATAATAAATAATATTGGGAAATAAGGAAGGCCAAGAGTCATTGGGAGATGAATCCCAATAGCCTCGCCTCCATGTATAAATGTATGTTCATTCTTCATTTAATAACACATTCTGATTTGAGGAGTTACCTCCTGGTTTGACATGGTATCAGAGCCAGCCCCACTATTGGAATTTCTGCCTGTGGTGTAACTCCCTCTCCTTTGCTCAGTCAGTTTTTATTAATAGTTTTTTGCTTCTCCTAAATTTCTATACTGTTATTCTGCATTTTTTTTTCTCTTCAATTATCCACAGGTCTGACATTTGCAGCTCCTGCAGCTCCTGAAGATTCTGCAATTCTGCAGACCCTGAAATTCTGCAAATTGCAGCCCCTGCCACTCTGCAATTCTACAGTCTTGCACTCTGCCATTCCATATTTTTGTAACGGCCTCTTGGCCTCCCTCTCTCCAACGCTTTCTCCCCATTCATACCTGCTATCTCTCCCCTCTTCCCCATCGCCTTCCCCAACGCCTTTTTCCTCTACACCATTTGCCCTACACGCTGCATATACCGCCCTTCACGCTGCATATTCCACTGCACCTACTTATCACTCCAACCCACGCCCTCACCATACCTCTCGTCCCTCCACGACTGTTCCACGCATACACTCATATCAACGCCCATTCAATATACTTATATCAACGGCTCGACTCCTAGCTCGAATCCTGGTTTGACATGGTAATCCTCTTCGTGGCCTGTCGACCCTCCAGCGCTGGCTACCATTAAACCACTGCATATATAAAATCGCCCTCCATTTATAATCCGCCTCATACGTTTTGTTCGCCACTTTTTTATATACGACCTCCACATATATACTGTCTCTGTCCATACGCTACCCTCCATATATAATACGTTGTCATGGTGCATATATGGTAATACGCCGTGTTTTATTCGTTTTATACCTCCCTCCACGCAATATACCAGTGCTGTCACATATATACAACACGCTGCCTCTGTCCATTTCGTATACAACGCTGCACTTCACATTAAGGAATTACGCCCTGGCTGCACTCCATATACAATTCGCATTAAGGAATCTCCACGCTGTCCAATACACACCGCCCTTGTCATACCATTTATATATCACCGCATGCATACATACCCCACCTCCCTGCACCTCTCGCGGGCTTCAATGCTGGACAGACCCTTGACTCCTCGAGCTTCGCACTCCCCAACGCACATTTCATACAACTCCACAATATGTAATAACATTTACGCTGTTTATGACTTGTGGTGATACCACCCTTCCATTGATACATTTTTAATATGCTGTCACACTATTACTGCCCTCCCATTACCACACTCCACTATCAAATTACCGCCCCCTCCCATATTCAATACTGCTCTCCATAACCGCTGTCCAATTTTTTAATACGCCTCTCCTTTAATACCACTCCCACCATATATTACTGCCCTATATAATACCACTATTTCCGCCTCCCCAACCATTTCATAATACCGCCTCCCATACAAATTTGTTCTCTCCAAACAAAACAAAAAATACATATATATTTTTTGGTGCAGAATCCAGTTTTTAGCAAGAGCTTTTGTTTCCTTTTAAATTCAGTCTTTTAGCAAAAAGTGTTTCTGTCCTTTAAATTCAGTATATTTGCAGCAAAGAGTTTTTTCAGTATATTTTCCAGCAAAGAGTATTTTTGTTTTCTCTCCTTCAAAAGAGATTCTCCAGCAAAGTTTTTTTTTCTCTCCTCCTTCAAAAGAAGATGACAGTCCCTTCATCTTCTAAAGAGGCTTCCTACTTGGCACAGAGAGAAAAGAGACATGCTTCAGGTCCATCCAGAGGAAGAGAAGGCAGAAGACGAAGAAGAAACTTCAAAGAAAAGGGGGGCAGACAATCTAAAGCTCAGCAGCGAAGAAATCAAGACAAAGGTAAAACTAATGACAAAGACAAAGGTAAACCACCTGAATCAACTCATTCTATTCTAGCACATTGTAACAATGGAGTAACTGAAAACCTATTTGATGTTTCATTTACTTCATGGAGAGATGATTGGTTGCTAGATTCAGGAGCAACATCTCACATGACATTTAGAAAAGATTTTTTTGAAGAATTCACTGACAAAGTTGATGGAGCAGTATATTTCGCAGATAAATCCAAACTCAAGCCATCAGGGCTTGGCACAGTCAGGCTTAAACTGCCTGGTCTTCCTGATCATATCCTACATGAGGTTCTATACCTCCCGGAGTTGAAGAGAAACTTGTTGTCCCTGGTCGAAATCCGGCAGCAAGGACACTCAATTCACTTGTTTGATGGCAAGGCAGAGGTCAAAAAAGCATCAGATCACTCACTTGTCATGGAGGGAATAGAAGAAGGGAGACTCTTGAAGCTGAAAGGTTCATCTGCTCATGCTCAAAACTTTGCATTCAGTTCACATCATGATGAAGGTACATTCCCATCAAGTCTTTTATGGCATGCTAGATTTGGACACTTAAACTATGACAGTCTTCGTTTTTTAAAGAAAAATGGTGTTGATGGACTGCCTACAATTCCTATAAAACCTAAGGAATGTGATGCTTGTATTCTAGGAAAGCATAGCAAACAGCCATTTCATGATTCACACTCCAGAGCACATAGAAAACTTGAACTTGTTCATTCACATTTATGTGGCCCTATGCCTATTGCTTCTGCAAATGGAAACAAATACATGATGACATTTATTGATGACTACACCAGAATGTGTTGGATTTACTTACTGAAGAATAAGTCTCATGCTTTTCAAACTTTCAAGAATTTTCATGCATGGATTGAAAATGATGCACAAACACATATTGGCTCTCTACGTACTGATAATGGAAAAGAATACACTTCAAACGAATTTGAAAATTATCTTCTTCAACATGGAATCAAACATCAAACAACTGTGCCATATAATCCCCAACAGAACGGTGTAGCTGAAAGAATGAACAGAACTATCTTAAATATGGTTCGCTCCATGTTATTTTTCAAGAATGTGAAATTGATGTTTTGGGCTGATGTAGTTCTATGTGTCGTTTACATAAAGAATAGGTGTCCTTCAAGTTCAATTAGAAACAAAACTCCTTTTGAAATGTGGCATGGCCACATTCCTTCGGTAAAGCATTTCAGGGTCTTTGGGTCCACCTGTTATGCCTTGATACCCAAGGGTCAAAGGAACAAACTTGGTGCTAGAAGCAGAAAATGTATCTTCTTGGGGTACTCCAATACCTCCAAAGGATATCGTCTTTATGATGAAGCAAATAAGAAGTTTGTGATAGCAAGAGATGTCATATTCCTTGAATCTTCCAAGAGTGACAAGGTTGTTGAGCGGCAACTTGATCGCCTGGATAGATTCACACATGCAAAGTCCTTCCAAGAATTTGATAATGTGATTCTACATCTTGAAGGGGGGATTCCGATATTGAATCAAACTGTGGAATCATGTCCTGAAGCACTCTCTCCCCCACATGAAGAAACAACCACGGATGACACATTGGATGATGTGATCGATAGAATTGGGAGATTGAATCTTGAATCAATCCCAACTCAGTCAAGTGACCAGCCTGGGCCATCTCAGAAAGGTCCTCCCAAATGGCTGACAAAGACACTGGAGGATGTTCATCCCGATGAGGTTGGAAAAACAGGAACAAGAAGTTCCACTCAAGAAATCGAAGGTGATGTAGATAATTCTGATTCCCCTGTTGATATGGATATTGCTTATAACCGTGAATTGAGTTTGTCTACAGATCATGAACCAACTTCCTTCAAAGAATCCGCTTCTCATGATGAATGGAAAGAAGCGATGCAGAAGGAGTATGATGCCTTGATAAAGAATGGCACTTGGAAGCTGGTTGATCCGCCTTTGGGAATGAAACCAATTGGCTGTAAGTGGGTCTACAAGAACAAGTACAAAGCAGACGGCTCACTTGAAAAGCATAAGGCCAGGCTTGTGGCAAAAGGATTCGCACAAAAAGAAGGAGTCGATTATGAAGAAAATTTTGCTCCCACAGCAAAATGGACCACCATCCGGACTCTCTTTGCCTTAGCAGCTCAGAATGGATGGAAAGTCCATCAGATGGATGTAAAAACAACCTTCTTGAATGGAGATCTAAAGGAGAAAGTTTATATGTCCTAGCCAGAAGTATTTGTGATAAAGGGTCAAGAACACAAAGTTTGCAAACTTGTAAAATCCTTGTATGGCCTCAAGCAAGCACCACGATCCTGGTATGAGAAATTGACCGAGCATCTTCTGAAACTTGACTTCAAACATTTTGATCTTGATGATGCAACTTTGTTTGTTAAGAAAGTTGGAAAAACAGTTGTATATCTTGTGGTATATGTAGATGATCTTTTGATAACAGGAAACAATGAGAGCTATATTGCATCCATGAAGAAAGAGTTGAATAAAGGTTTTGAAATGACTGATTTGGGTCATGTTCATTACTATTTGGGTATTGAAGTAATTCAACATCCTAAATTCATATTTCTTTCTCAAAAGAAGTACATTGGAGATCTCTTGAACAAATTTGGCATGGATGACTGTAATCCCTTAACCACTCCAATGGAACAAAACTTGAAGCTCACATATATTGAAGGGAAGGAATTTGAGGATGCAACTAAGTATAGACAACTTGTAGGAAGTCTTATCTACCTGACCACCACCAGACCTGACATTTCATTTGCTGTTGGAATCCTCTCAAGGTTCATGCAAAAACCTTGTGAAGGACATTGGTCTGCTGCAAAAAGAGTGCTAAGGTACTTGAAAGGGACTCAAGACTTTGGACTCAAATATACACAGGTAGGCGACTTCAGCTTGATCGGATACTCTGATTCATACTTTAATGGCGACAAAGAAACAGAGGTGTCTACTACATGTTACACCATGAGTCTTGGATCAAGAGCTGTCTCATGGAGATCACACAAACAGTCAGTTCCAAAAGATTCCATGACCGAGGCAGAATATGTGGCAGTAGCTGAAGCAATAAAGGAAATTGTGTGGCTCTGGAAAATCCTGGAAGATTTGCAGAGGAAACAAACGTACTCCACACCACTCATGATCGACAACACTTCTGCAATAAAGTTGGCCAATAACCCAAAGTTCCATGATCGAACAAAGAACATCAATACAAAGTACCATCTAATTCGACATCATGTTCAGGCCAAAACCATCCATCTACATCATTGTTCCACAAATGAGAAAACTGATGACATCTTCACCAAAGCACTTGGAAGAGAAAAGTTTGAAAAGTTTAGATCGATGCTTGGACTCACCAACATCCCTTCGGATTAAAGGGGGGAATGTTGACACCTAATCCTATGGGATGGGTGTGGATATTTAATTTTGTATAATAAATAATATTGGGAAATAAGGAAGGCCAAGAGTCATTGGGAGATGAATCCCAATAGCCTCACCTCCATGTATAAATTTATGTTCATTCTTCATTCAATAAAACATTATGATTTGAGGAGTTACCTCCTGGTTTGACAGATTTAACCAAGCCCTGGTACCTTGTTTGAGCCTTAGGTGGTTTTGGCTAGAATTTAAATCCATCTTAGGAAGTCTAAGCTCTCCTAGGTTATTGATTTTGTGCTTTTACAATAGGAGCCTAGTCATAGCTAGGCTCTCGATAGGGGAAATACCCACTTCTATCAGGAGAATATGATAGGGTGTATTGCTTTTAATTTTGTTGTTATATGTTATAAAATGCTTCTGGATTTTCTCAATCCTTCTCCAACATTCTCTAGAGATGCTGCAACCCCAAACCTATGTAGGTTTTAACCCTGTACATAAATTATCTGCAAACGAATCTTAAAACAGAAAATAAACAATAGCGAGAGCATAAAACATAAAACAGATAAACATAGAGATTTTCCCCTGGATCCCAAATCGGGACAACCAGCTTGATTTTTCATTATATTCCTTTTAGTGTTACAACACATATATATACATGCCGAAGCATACATAAACCCCAATCCATTAACCCTGGATTAGAGAATAACCGTAGTTCCCTTGACCGGATCTACAAAATACCAGCGGCTGAAAACCATCGTACCCCAAAACCATGTGCAAACCCATGCACAAAACCATGGGCAGATCCGCCCACTGGAAAATAAGGACCAAAAAAAATTTCTGGGGTACTACCCTAGACTCTGACATGGGGGGCTATAGCCCCCCCTGTGACCCCCCCAACATTGTGCCCAGCGCAACGTACAGGGGGGGCTATCGCCCCCCATGTGACCCCCCGTGCGTGATTAGTCGTGGAAAGAATATAACACATACCCAACGTTCTCCCACTTGTTGTTTTATTTTCATAAGGGGCCACATGAGAGTTTAGTCATTAGCCCAGTTCTGCAACACCTATTGTTTCTCTACACCAAGAGAACTTTTGAGTTCTTACAGACTTCGTCAATGCATCTGCAAAATTCTTCAAAGTGTCCACCTTTACCAGCAACACCCTTTTAGCCTCAACCATATCTCTCAGAAAGTGATATTGAACATCAATGTGCTTTGTCTTTTAATGATAAGCATGGTTCTTAGCCATGAAAATTGCACTTTGGCTATCAAAAGCTATCCTTATAGCTTTTTGCAACAACCCCATACTTGAACACAATCTCTGCAACCAAACTACTTCCTTTCTTGCATGAGTGGCTGCTATGTATTCAGCCTCTGTAGTTGAAAGAGCCACTAAATACTATGTTTTACTCATCCAACTAACTGCACCTCTAAATAGGCTAAACACATACCCACTTGTAGATCTTCTTTGGTCCAGATCTCCAGCCCAGTGTGCATAAAAAAAACCACGAATGTCCAACACTCTTTCCAATCCTGGTCTTCGCTGGTAGCACAAGACATAATCACTAGTGCCACGTAAATATCTGAAAACCCGCTTCATTGTTGTCCAATGCTCCTTCCATGGGTTTGACATAAACCTGCACAATACTCCCACTGCATGTGCAATGTCTGGTCTAGTATAGACAATTTCATACATCAGGCTATCCACTACACTTGCATATGGAACACGGGACATATCCTCCTCTTCTTCTTGTGTCTTGGGACACTGTTCAATGGAAAAATTTGTACCTATAGGAATTAGAACATTCACCGGTTTACTATCCTTCATATTGAACCTCTGCAATATTGTCTCGACATACTTCCTCTGGTTTAACTAGAGCTTCCTCTTTGCCTGATCTCTCTTAATTTCCATGCCCAAAATATAGTTTGCAGCACCAAGATCCTTCATGTCGAATTTGGAGAACAGTTGGGTCTTCAAATCTTGGATAATTTCTTCGTCATTTCCAATAAACAACATATCATCCACATACAAGACCAAATAAATAACACACTCACCAATTAATTTAAAATAAACACAGTGATCCTCCTTTCTTCTGGTGAAGCCAAGTCCCCGTATGTAGGTATCAAATTTCTGATACCACATCCTTGGTGACTGTTTTAACCCATACAAAGACTTCTTTAACCTGCATACTAGTTCTTTCTTCCCCTTCACCATAAAGCCTTCAGGTTGTTTCATGTAGAACTCCTCTTCCAGATCCTTGTGAAGAAATTTTGTCTTCACATCCATCTATTCTACCTCAAAATAAAATGCAGTAGCAACAGATAAAAGTAATATAATAGAAGTAACTTTTGCAACAGGAGAAAAAATATCACCAAAATCAATTCCCGACACCTAAGAATAACCTTTTGCTACCAACCAAGCTTTGTATTTCTCCACCTTGCCTTCTACATTAATCTTCTTCTTAAACACCCATTTTCTCCCGATGGGCTTCCTTCTAGCCGGAAACTCCACATGATCCCATGCCTCATTTTTATGCAAGGATGCCATTTCATCAACCATGGCCTCCTTCCAGAGTTTTCCATCCTCTAAATCTACTGCTTCCCTGACAGTTCTGGGATCATAATCAGTTATAGTTAAATCAAAATTTGAATAGAAAGAAGATGGACTATACCTTTCTAGTTGTATTCTTTCCCGAGCTGATATTCCAACAGCAGGAGGTTGTGGCTCTTCCTCTTCTGAGTCTTCTTCTGTTGTTGAGTATGATTCATCCTCCTTTAGCTCAAACTCTATCTTCTCAGGTTCCTTTGGTAGGAATTCATGTTTAACAACATCTTTCACCTCTCTACACACCACATCTCGGCTGTACACAACCTTCCTTGTTTCTGGGTTCCAAAGCTTGTAACCCTTTAAACCATCCTTATACCCAATAAAGATGCACCTTTCAGATTTATTATCCAACTTGGTCCTTTTCTCCTTTGGAACATGTACATGTGCATCACATCCAAATACCCTTAGATGTGAAAGAGAGGGTTTCTTACCAGTCCATACCTCATGTGGAGTCTTATCCTCCAACGCTGATGAAGGTGATCTGTTAACCAAGTAACATGCAGTCTCCACTGCCTCTACCCAGAATTCTTGTCCTAACTCGGTACCTCTGAGCATGCTTCTTGCCTTTTCCATCAGCATTCTGTTCATTCTTTATGCAACCATGTTTTGCTGAGGTGTGTATGGAGTAGTCTTCTTTCATGCTATACCACACTTCTTAGAGAACTCTTTAAATTCCTTCTTGCAAAACGCCCCACAATTATCTTTCCTCACCACCTTTATCTTCTTCTCTGTCTCGTTTTCCACCAGAGCCTTAAATTCTTTAAATTTGTCAAAGACTTTAGATTTCTTCCTCAAGAAATATATCCATGTATTCCTTGAGAAGTCATCTATGAATGAAACATAGTACACAGACTTACCCAGTGACGGAACCGACATAGGTTCAAACACATCACTGTGCACAAGCTCTAATATCTTGTTCGCCTTCTTAGCACCAAAAGGAAAACTCACCTGATTCTGCTTCCCATATACACAATGTTCACAGAAATAAAAATCCAGAGAGCTATTAGACACACCTTCTACCATACCATTTCCATGCAGTATCCAAAGGCCCTTATCTCCAATATGTCCAATCCTTTGATGTCATAGCATGGTATTTTCTCGAGATACCGCTAGGCTTTCCGCTCCACTTTCGAGAACCACAGAACTATTGCACCCGACAACAAAAGTGCTGCCCTGAAGCTTGTACAGAGTTCCAATATGAAATCCCCGCATTAATACTAGTGCTCCCTGAACCATCTTACAGGTATATTTCTCAAACACTGTTTTTACAGCTACATCATCCATCTTGCTTACAGAAATCAGATTTCTGGCCAATGCAGGAATGTGTAAAACACCATGAAGTGTTCTAATCCTTTCACCTTGAAGCTTCAGCTTGAATTTTCCATGTTTAACGATTCTGGCCTTCCTATCATCACCTAAGAAGACATCACCGCCATCATATTTCTCATACTCACAGAACCACTCCCTATGGGGAGTGAAGTTAAAGGATGCACCTGAGTCAATCAACCATGACTCATGATCTACATGTGTATTTGAAGAAGAAGCCAAATACACATCCCCACCTTCATCAGAGGTGGTTTTTGCACCACAGAAGGAGCATAATCATATCCCTTTCCATTCTCAGGAGCTTTAGATCTGCATTCCTTTTTGTAGTGCCCTTCCTTTCCACATTTATAGCACACCTTTACAAATTTTCCAGGAGATTTAGATCTCCCAATCAAAACCTTATTCTTTTTTTTGTTCTGGGACCTTCCTAGTACAGATAAGGCATCTCCATTCCGACCCTCCATATTTCTCTGTCTCATTTCCTCCGACACCAAGGCTGAGACAATGTCATCAAAATTCAAGGTAGTTGTGTTGCTACCTATTGCAATAACCATATTGTCCCATGATTTTGGTAGAGAACACAACAAACTGATGCACTTATCTTCATCTAAGATTTTAATATCAGCAGATGACAGCTGACTTACCATAGTATTGAAGGCGTTCAAATGCTCTGTCATCGAGTCTCCATCCTTCATCCTTAGGTTATACATCTTTTTATGCAGGAACAATTTATTCACCAGAGACTTAGATTGGTACAAAGTCCCTAGCTTGTCCCACAAGGTCTTCGTCATAGCTTCCCAAGATACATTCAACAATACTGAATCTGAGACACACAATTGTATTGTGCTCTTTGCCTTCCGATCCAGCTTCTTCAAGTATTCATATCACATTGCCATTGGTTTATTACCTGGATCTATCGCGATCCACTAATCTTTATCCGCCAGTAGATCCTCCATCTTGAGCTTCCACAACTGAAAACTCTAACCATTAAATTTCTCAATCTTTATCTTCCCGCCGCTCGCCATATTCTTTCACCGCAAGAATCGATCCTACAGATCTCCCACTGAACAAGGTCTAACTTAGGCCCAAGCAAAAAAACCCTCAGCAACAAAGGCGTCCCCTTGAAGTCGAAACTGCTCTGATACCAAATGTAGGTTTTAACCCTATACAGAAATTATCTGTAAACTAATCTTCAAATAGAAAATAAACAATAACAAGAGCATAAAACATAAAACAGATAAACACAAATATTTTCCCCTGGATCCCAAATCGGGATGACTAGCTTGATTTTTCATTATATTCCTTTTAGTGTTACAACACATATATATACATGTCGAAGCATACATAAACCCTAATCCATTAACCCTGAATTAGAACATAACTGTAGTTCCCTTGACCAGATCTACAGAATACTAGGGGCCGAAAAACATCATACCCAAAAACCATGTGCAAACCCATGCACAAAACCATGGGCGGATCTGCCCACTAGAAAATAAGGACCAAAAAAAATTTCCGGGCCGCTGCCCTGGACCTCGAAAAGGGGGGATACCACCCCCCCTGTGACCCCCCCCCCCCCGGTGCATGATTAATCGTGGAAAGAATATAACACATACCCAACACCTCACATCCATAGAAGAGAACAGGAATGAGTAAACTTTCAAATATGAGCTTCCTTTTATCCCACATCACAAGGTTTGATGTTGTACAACTATTTTCAAGACCAAAGTAAGATTTCCACCCTCCATTAATCCTTTTCTCGATGCTATAGTTCCAGTTGAGCTTGTGATGAATATCAATTCCTAGGTACTTGTAAGAAGACACTTCCTCCAAGTTTCTATTGTCATACAAAAAATTAGTGTAAGTTTCCTTCTTGGATTTGATAATCATAACTTTTGTTTTTTCAGTGTTAATAGTCATACCATGGTAGAGAAGAAATCCATAAGAAGTCTTAGTTTCTTAACAAGATCAGATTGGAACCTTGCCAGAAGAACAATATCGTCAGCATAGAGAAGAAGGATGGTGACTATTCCATCTAAGATCGTGCAAACACAACCTGCTTCCTCTAAAAAACCTTCTAGCATGTCGATGTAAATGCCAAATAGGGTAGGGGAGAGGGGGAGACCTTGTTTAAATCAGATATTACACTTAATATATTTTGACCACCCCTCATTTCTCTTAAACTTGCAAATTACATTCTCGTATAACCTTACAGTGGCAGCTCTCAACTCGAAAGGAAACTTTATCTCTTATAATATATTCCATAGTTTATTTCTACGGACCATATCGAAAGCCTTTCCAAAGTCCACAAATCAACAAAATAGATTGGATTTATCATTACGACATTCCTCCACAATGATCCTAAGCGTAACGAGGTGGTCCTTCGTTGAGTGATGCCTTCTAAAACCCGCTTGGCCTTTAGCCCTCTTACCTTCACTTTCAAGCCATATGATCATCTTCTTTTCCAAAATAATACCATATAACTTGGCTAAGAGATGGCTAATCATAATTTTCTGATAATTAGAGGGGTTGTTTGTATCCCCACATTTTAAAATACAAATAATGAGGCTCTGAGTCCATGGTTTAGGGAACCCTTGCTTGATTTCTTCACTGAAAAGCTTGTGGATGTGAGGGATGAGGACATGACCTCCAATTTTTAATATTTCATCCTAGTTACCTTCAATGTCCTTAGCTTTTACATTTTCTAGGCGCTTAACCCCAAGATCTATGTCTTCTAATGAGAAAATTCTTCCGTTGAGATTAGGGTTTCAATTTTATCAATGACATTAGGAGATTCACAAATATTTTTAAGATAGGAATTCGAGTCATGTAAAGAAGTTATATTATTATCTTTAGTTTTTCTAGTTAGAATCTGCCTCCAAAATTTCTTAGGAGCTACCTTAGAGATGTGTAAGAGATTTTCTTGTCTTTTATGAATATACTACATTTTTTCCCTTTTAGTTAGGGCTTTGTATATTTTTATCTCGCTAATTTTAAGAGACTCGTCAACAACTTCCTCAATATCTCTCCTCACACTTTTACAATATTTATCATACCAAGGGTTGGTTTTTCTATTTCTTTTATTGCTTGAAACTTCAAATGAGAACTTGCTAATAGAATATGAGAGATTTGTAGTAAAATTATGATAGAGATCTTCTATGTTGTCTATACTAGATAAAGGAAGAAAATTAATTTTTAATTCATTTATAAAAAGATCATTTTTATTTCTATCAAATATTAAGTTATTTTGTCTATAAGGATTGTCTTCTATGGGATCTCTATGTATGAAAAAATTGAGAGTTACAATTAAAGGTCTATTGTTTGAGTCAGGCTCGTGGTCATTTAAGATGTCAAAATTTATTATTTCGTTGTATAAATGGATATCAGAAATAACATAGTCTACCACGTTGCTACCAAGCCCATGGATACATGTCATATGGCTAGAATTGGGCCACTTCTTTAGATCATTAAAAATTATGAGATCTTAAGCACTGCAGAGCTTGACTAGCTTAGACCCAAACAATTTTTCCCCTAGATATTTAGAGCATCTTTTGTACCAACTCGCTAGAGGAAGGTCTTCATCTAACCAAAGAGGATTATGGTTGGAATAATGGTTTAAAAGAATAGCTTGGTTTATTGAATTTAGAGCATTAAAGTCACCCATTAAGAGGATATTACCTTCATTCCTTAGGCTAGAAATATCATTCTCTAAACCATTGTAAGGACCATTTTTATCTAGATTATTTTTCTTATAGAAGTTAGAATTGATAGGGGAAAAATAGAAAATTTCTATGTATGTTTTTTCATTATTAATGTGAGTAATCTCTATCCGAATATATTGGTTGTAAGAGTGTTTCTTTTAAAGCCTAACATGGGGGGAGATGTCATTCCCAATGTAACAAGATATACCCCCAATGACTCTACGGTAGGATCGCTTGTTCCAGATTGACCATAGTACAAAGCCATCTATGTTAGGGACCTTAGATTCTTTGTGCTCCCAAGTTTCAACTAGCCATATAATATCAACTTCATTCGCGATCCAACTTAGCTTAGGGCCTTTGTTCCATGGAAAGCCTCGATAGTTCCAAGAAAGAATTTGGAGCATGCTGAATTGCTACTTATTACTATTTTTTTGGTTTCTATCTCGAACAATGGCTTTTCTATTTCTGATTATTACCCATTTTCCTTCCTTCCTAGATCATTTTACCTTTTGAGCCTCCTTTATTAATTCTGATTGATCTTCTGGAATGATATCTTCATTTATAAATATTCTGGTTCCTTTTAGAATTGAGGTTTTACTAAGTATGTCATACTTATGGTAATTAAAGCTCACTGTTATCCGGATCAGCTTTCCTTTATTCTCAGTTAATTTCCCCAACCTTGTTGCTTCTATGAGACACGTTGTTTCAATTTATAATATATTATGTAATTATGTCTGGGCTATGGCTAAAGTATCCTCATCTACCTCCTCTTTCAAAATGAATATTATAAGGTTCAAGGCCCTTTTGTTACGCTCATGGTCTAATACTATCAATTTTTTCTTTTCGTCTTTAATGGGTTTGATATCTAATTTATTTGACACACTATTTAGGGTGACATTTTTATTAACTTTTTATTATAGTGCTTTAATTATGTCCTTCATTTTAAGAGTCTCTAAAGTATCAAAATCTCCTTATTATGATGTTTGGTTCGTATCTTGGCTTTGTTTTTCTATTAACTATAATCTAATCTCCATTGTCTCAATTTTATTATCCAATAGTTTTATTTTATTTTATATTTGTTTTTGGATCTTGTCTTCAAGATATATGTAAATTTATTTTCCAACATGCCTTCTAACTCTGTTTGTAGCTTGACTTCTCTTTCTGTTGGAAATATTTTCATTAATGAAAAAGGAGCACAAAGGAGTAGCACTTGAACTATCATTAAGGCAAAGGAGCAGAGAAGAACCAACAATAAGGGAAAGGAGAAGATCAGGAAACAATGCAGTAAGAAAGCCACATTATACTATCAGTAAAATTAGAGGCAGCAAGGCAGTAGAGAAGTAGTGAATGCATCAGAAGAAGCGAATGTAGCAGAGGTAGTGAATGCAACTAAGAAGGCACCAAAGGCAGCAAGGCAGTAGAGGCAGTGAAGAAGCAGAGACAACAGAGATATCGAATCCAGCAAAGGAAGCAGATGAAGCAGAGAGGCAGTGAATTTATTCAATGCACAATAGAAGTCAATCAGATTTTCAAGACACAGTGAGGACCAAAGATCTTACACATAGCAGAAGCGGGAAGAGGCAAGAGCCGAGAGGAAGAGGCCGACTAAACAAAGATGATTAATCCAATAGAGAGAGGTGAGAGCTAAGAGACAGAGAGGGATTTAATTAGTATGAAAAGGGTAGATGCCGAGTATGATAACTTAGGATGAAATTCAATAACAAAGATAGGCTCAGGATCAAGCACACGAGAAACTACGTGGAGAAACCAGATTTACAGAGTGGGATAGTGTAAACAAACGAAAAATCAACTAAGGTAGAGAATTCTTTGAACAATTCCAAGGGAGGAAAATAGAGGGTTAGGATTAGATCACAAAATTGAAAGCAAGAGATGGACGACAGAGATCAAATCTCTTCAGAAGCGATTTCGCAAATCGCAACATTTAAGAGTTTGGCGTTAAGGCTGTCGCAGGGAAAGTTAAGTTCTGTGCGATGTGAAGTGGAGAAGGGACACGTGTTGGCATGGTGCAATAGCGTAGATCATACGAAATAGAGGTAACCACTAATTCAAAATGTTGTAATTTGTGAACTGCGAAGTGCAGGCCATGATATAAAGATGACGTGGTGATGACGTAAAGATGATGTGGCAATGACGTGAATATAACGTGGCAGTGATGTGGTGATGACATGGTAGTGATCTGGCAAGATGATGTGGCAGAAGAAGTGGCCTTGACCCCACATATCACAGGAATTTATGATGACATGGAAAGGTGACGTGGTGGTGACATGGCAGGGTGATGTGGCATGATGATGTGGACTGTGCCCGCATACCGAACATTGCAATACTTAAGGGATAGCAGGAAGGCGACCGCAAGTTAAGTTAATTTTTTTCAATGCGAAATGGAGGGACACATGTCGACCTTATGCAACATTGTATCTCGTAAAAATAGGGTTTAACTTCAAAGAAATTTCAAGGTATGTTGTTTTGGTTGCGATGTGGTAAGGATCAAGTGACGCGATGCGATGAAGGGAGTTAACGTGGTAGCCCCGCGCATGAGCACAGATCGCAGATCGCATGGTTTATGGTTTATCGCTATTGGTAGAGTGGGAAACCTGCGGGCAAGTGTTTGTGATGAATTGTGATTGGTTCAAGGTACTGTGGGACTCGATAGCCCTGTTACGTGTATGTTATATACTTACTATTTGATTGATAAGTATTTATGTTAATATATGTAGTTTTCATAGCTAAACGTAGGTATGTGGAACAAATGCCAAATTGGACTCCACTACGTTATAAAGAGTTTTATGTGGGAAATATCACACAAGTCACAAAAGAATGACATGAACACATAAAAAAGGACTAGGAAGTCATGCTAAATAGTGTTGCTGCAATAAAGAAAACGAAAAAGGTTGAACATGGAAGAAGAGTCGGGCTAAAAGGGGCAGTTATGCAGCAAATTTGGAATATAACTACATAAAGAGAAAAGACAAAGAGACAGCAAGTAGAAGAGGAAAAGAATAAGTACATAGTATTGTAAGCAAAGAAAAACTCCAATGTATTACTGAAATAAGTACATAGTATTGTAACATCCTGAATGTGCTGAGCAAGAAAATGAGAAGGTAGAAGGCAAAGAGGCATAAATTTTCATTTCATATTCCCATATGGAATGTAAACAAATATGAAGTGATCTCTATAAATGATGTTATTGTGATATGCATAGAGAGGTTAGAGAGTGGAATAATAAGATAGAGCAGATAGAGAATTTGTGAAGATCCAGAGATGATATAAAGCATATTTGAAGGCTGGAAGGACAACAGTGAATATGGAGGAATACAAAACTCTTATCCAGGTAAATCAGCATATGATTTTACTGTAGTATAAGGGAGTTGGTGCTTCCATATCAAGTTGTAGCTTGATATATGTCCAGTTGTAGTTGGTTGAGGTAGGAGCCTCTTGTGGGTTGTAGCCTATAGAAAATACATGGGAACTGGTGCTTCCATTTCAACTTGTAGCCTGATAAATGTCTAGTTGTAGTTGGTTGAGGTAGGAGCCTCCTGTAGGTTGTAGCCTACAGAAAATACATGCGACTTGGTGCTTCCATTTCAAGTTGTAGCTTGATATGTGTCCAGTTAGAGTTGGTTGAGGTAGGAGCCTCATGTGGGTTGTAGCCTGCAGAAAAAAAATGGAGTTGGAGCTTCCTTGCAAGTTGTAGCTTGTAGAAGTTGAGGTAGTAGCCTCTTGTAGGTTGGAGCCTACAGAAAATCAATTGTGAGAGGGAGTTGTAGCTTGCCTTTTCATCACAACAATAATAAGATGTGGTTTTATCCCTTGTGGGTTTTCACTTATATTTGTTGTTCATATGCATGATGATTATGTGTTGATGTTTTGTATTTAATTTTCTTAATGCTTTTCGGTCACATATTAATATTGTAGTTTCATTATATAATAAGTATATCATGAAATGAACGTGTAAATTAATAAGTTTAAAGGAAAGTTTTAAAAACCATGAATGCATTAAAATTATTCACCCCCCTCTCAGTTTAAGGGTTCAAAAATTGGTGTTAGAGCAGGTTCCTTCTGTATCAGTTTAACAATAAGAAGGAGATCCTAGTTCCCCAAGATGGACAGTCTAGAAGGATGCTCATCAAATAAAGCCCCTTTGTTTATTGGCACAAACTATGCCTTCTAGAAAACAAGAATGAGGACGTACATAATGTCTCTAGGATTATAATTTTGGGCTGCTATGGAATTAGGATATTCACCAAAGGATACTGACACAGAGAAAGAAGCCAAGCAAGATTTCATGGCTAATGCAAAAGTAATGAATGCACTCTTGAGTAGTTTGTGTGATTCAAAATTTATCAAATTTATGCACAGCAAAACAACCAAATACATATGGGATACATTAGAAAATATCCATGAGGGAGATAAAAAGGTGAAGATGGAAAAACTGCCAGCCTATAGAGCTCAGTTTGAAGATGTAAAAATGAATGAATATGAAGATATAGCAAGTTTCTTCTTAAATATTGCTGAAATTATGAATAACATGAAAGCTCTAGGAGAACCCATTAAGGAATGTTTAATTGTACAAAATATATTGAGATCTTTACCATCCATTTTTAACCCTAAGGTTTCTGACATTGAAGAAATAACAAACTGGGAAACACTGACCATCAACCAATTTCTTGGAAACTTGACAGCTTATGAGATGAGACTTCCACAGGGGAAGTAAAATGTGAGAGAGACAGCCTTTAAGGTAGAAAAGTGCATGAAAGAGAATGAAGATACATGTTCATGCTCAAATGAACAAGAGGCCAAATTCATTAGAATATTGGATAAAGGAATGGGTAAATACAAAGTGAAACTTTCATTCAAGTGCTTTAACTATGGAAGAGTGGGGCACTATGCATCCAAATGTCCTCATAACAAAACAGAGAACCAACCACAAGAGACAGAGAAAAAATAAATAAATAAATGGCAGAAAGGGAAAATATTCAGTAGAGAATCATTTTATGCTCAGTAAGATAGCAGTGCATCTAAAAGCTCAGATGAATCCTTAAATGAAGAAGGAACCTCTGAATTTGTGTTGATGGCCAAGGAAGAGCTTGAGGATTATGATCAACAAGATAGAAGTGCATCTGAAAGCTCAGATGAATCCTCAAATGAAGAAGGAACCTATGAATTTGTGTTGATGGCCAAGGAAGAGCCTGAAGGATTCCTTTTGGAAGATGAGGAAGAAGGTGAGGTAGATCCTGAGGGGGAGCTCAGGAGTGCCCTGGAGGAAATAGATAGACTTAGACTCAAGTGCAGAAAATAGAAAGACATTCTCCTGAAATATGTAAAGGAAGAACCAGATTTAGAAGATACATGTAGGCATCCTTTAAGGTAGACAAGTGCATGAAAGAGAAGGAAGATGCTTGTTCATGCTCAGATGAAGAAGAGGAAAAATTCATCATAAAATTGGATAAAGGCACGGGTAAATACAAAGGGAAACTTCCACTTAAGTGCTTTAACTGTGGAAGAGTGGGGCACTATGCATCTAAATGTCCTCATAAGAAAACAGAGAACCAGCCACAAGTAACAGAGAAAAAAAAAAAATGGCAGAAAGGGAATAGATTCAATAGAGAATCATTTTATGCTCAGCAAGATAGCAGTGCATCTGAAAGCTCAGATGAATCCTCAAATGAAGAAGGAACCTATGAGTTTGTGTTTATGACCAAGGAAGAGCTTGAGGTTTATGATCAACAAGATATCAATGCGTCTGAAAGCTCAGATGAATCCTCAAATGAAGAAGGAACCTCTGAATTTATGTTGATGGAAAAGGAAGAGCCTAAAGGATTCCTTCTGGAATATGAGGAAGAAGGCGAGGTAGATCTGCAGGGGGAGCGAAGGAGTGCCCTAGAGGAAATAGACAGACTTAGACTCAAGTGCATAAAATAGAAAGACATTCTCCTGAAATATGTAAAGGAAGAAATAGATTTAGAAAACCTCATTCAGTTGAAAGTAGAACTTAAAGAAGCTAAGAAGGTGGAAGACATTCTGCTTAATAAAATTAAAGATAAACATCAAGAGCAAGAGAAATTGGAAGAAGGCGTAGTATTCCTGAGAAAGAAACTAGAAAATTCCCAAAGGGAGTTATCTATGAACATTCCACAAATGAAAAGCTCTGAACAGTTGGAAAAAATACTAAATGCTCAAAGATCTCCTCTCATAAAGGTTGGGTTAGGCTATGAAGGAGAAACAAGTAAGTCCAAGGTAGAAGATAATAGGAATATCATTTTTGTAAAATATGTAAAGGATAATGAAGCAGCTCAAAATATTCCCACAGAAGTAGAAGCTAGCAAGAACATCATTTGAAATGAAGCAAATAGAAACAAGAAACACACTCAAATGACAAAGAATGAAATGAAGAAAAAATCAGCTAAAAAAGGCTCATACACTCCTGAATATGAATTGAATAAATTTGGAAGTTGTGAAACGAGGTTCTTTCCTCCTATGAGGAGTATCACTTGTTTTTCCTACCACAAACCTAGACCTATTGCATCATACTGTAAGACAAAGAAAATCTTGTCCAACCAACTAAAGATGCAACCAATGAAAGGACTACCTCAAGCAAACATATGGAGAAAACAATCTATCAGCAGTTACACAAATCACTTCCATGGCTACTATTTTTCTTGCAATAAATTTGGACTTAAATCTATTGAATGTAAATTGTGTTCAAAAGGAAGCATAAAATATTATACATCAGCTCAAACGTACCTTGGAAAAATAAGATGTTATGTATGCCTCAATCTTGGTCACAAAGCAAAAGACAATAAGCTGCCATATACATTAAAGAACTCTAGACAGAGGATGCAATTTAATCAAATTAGACAAAACTGTGAATCAAAAGGAAGTGCTGACATTATGAAAAAACCCAATAAAGTACGGAAAGAAAAGAGAAATGGGGAACCTATTACCTCAATAACATAATGAATCCATCATAGTCTCAAGGGGAGTTTCTATAGGAAGCAACACAAATATCTATCTAGTAAGAGATAAGAAGCAACATCCCAGGGGGAGAGCAGTTCATAAATAGTCCCCATAAAAGTAGTCTAAGAAGAGCTCCTTGGAATAAGAACAACTAAAATTTCAGGAGAGGAAAGCAATTAAATGAGTGATAAAACTACGAGTGGTATGCCCTTTTAGATTCCTAGTAAAGAAATTGAATCTGTCTTCCCGAAGATCATTATGTTTAGATTAGTTGAATTGTATATAGAGCAGCAATGATTCTAGAGAAATCCTAGAAAGGAATATGCAGTGACATTCTTTTAAACTAGAACGACAGAATAAGAAAAAGGTTAATAATGCAAAGATAAGATTCAATATATTGATGATTGTAGTTAATAACAGTGGAGAGCTCAATAGTAGAAACTGTGAAGGTTGTACTAACTATGGGTGCATGCGCGAGCTGAAGTGAAATTACTGCATGGTTTATCAAAGTAGTATCAATTGGTATTTGGAACAAGCAGCTTGCATATCAGCAAAATACTAAGTGTCATCAATGGAGCCGTGATATCGTACAGGTCCTCAGGATCAGAGTATTATGGCAGAAGTGCATCAAGGTAGTATTCCCAATGTTATCTGCATTATTAAAGAATGAAAAGGTAGAAAATAGTGGTAAAGGATCATTATGTTGTTTACACTTTAAGTGTTATATTGAGAATTGTAGTAGTATCTATTTCTATATATAACTACATGCCTTCCTCAAGTGAGTACAGATATATCTTCAAGGCCTCTTTCTTAATATCATTGATAAAACTGTGTGAAGTCTTCTTGCTAAGATTTCAATTAAACAACTTAAAGATGTTTTGATGAATATAATCATGATAGAATAGTTAAATTATTTGAATTATGAAGGACTAGTTGTGTTAATATTACATTTGAAGCTCAAGAGTCTGTTATTGATTCATCTAAAGCCTACTTCAGTAGAAAGGAATTGTTGATATTTCACCATTGAAGAGAGGTTGATCATTGACATACTTACCCCCTATGTCATAAATAAAATTGCATAGTTGAAAAGTGAGACTGACCAATGCATTGAATGTATCTAGCCTCGAGGGTTTGTTTTGACAGTACTTTGTACAAATATTAAAATCATTTGGTCTCTTAGATTGAAAAATATTGTCTAATCTTACAACAAGTTGTAAGTTCTGGTTTGATTCATTGTTCACATCAGTATCAAGGGCGTTTTTCCTATTAGTGTAATATACCTCTTAGCAATCTAGCACATTTCACCACCAATAGGAAGTAAAGGTGAACCGCAGCTATAAAAGATATATTTGGCTTCATCATATTTGAACAGATGTGTACTATAGATATGTATCTCAGATGAAGATCATAATATGGACTGAAGTATATTTGGAGAAGATTTTATATATCATATGGAGCATTCTCAATATTTTAGTATTGTTCCAATGATGCATCTTTGATTGTGTAAGTATTATTATATAATTTTTTTCTATGAAGTGTCCTTATCATAACTTTTAGCTTTATACAAGTGCAAGGAGTCTGTAATTTGGGATGGTACCTGCTTACTGTCTATATACATACAAGTTCAATGATTCTCAAAGTGTTCTCCCAACAACTCTTGAACACCAGTTTGGAACAACAAGGTATAAAGTCAAAATAAGAAGGCCTAAACAAAACTCAGAGAGAGGAAATGAAAATATATAATCTACACTGGGAAATGTGCAACCCTTTTCCATTGATGTCAAAAGAAGAGGAAAAGTAAGCATAAGAAGAAAGGCTCTTCTAAAAAGCAAGCAGAAGAAGAAAGGCCCTTCTAAAAAGCAAGGAGAGGAAGAAAGACACTTCTCAGAATGAAAGGGGGAGGAAGTCCTGGAGGAAATATTGGAATATTGGTGGATGTGTTTCCATCAATTCCAAAGGGGTATATTGTTGGAAATATTGTCATTGATGGCAAAGGAGCGCAAAGGAGAAGCACCTTAACTATCAATAAGGAAAAGGACCAAATCAGGCAACAATGCATTAAGAAAGCAACATTAGACTATCAGAAAAAGTAGAGGAAGCAAGGAAGCATAGAAGCAATGAATGTAGAAAAAGCATCGAATGTAGTAGAGGAAGTGAATGCAGCAGAAGCAGCAAATGTAGCAGAGGCAACGAATGCAGATAAGAAGGCAGCAAAGGCAGCAAGGTAGCAAAGGCAGCGAAGAAGCAGAGATAGCAAAGGCATCCATTCCAGCAGAGGGAGCAGATGAAGTAGAGAGGCAGCGAATTGCTTTAGCACACAGCAAAAGGCAATCAGATTTGCAAGACATTGCAAGGACCATAGATCTTACACATAACAGAAGTAGGAAGAGACAAGAGCCGAGAGGAAGAGACTAATTAAACAAAGATGATTAAGCCAAGAGAGAGAGGCGAGAGCCAAGAGATAGAGAGGGCTTTAATCAATATGAAAAGGGTAGATGTTGAGTACGATAAATTGAGATGATATTCAATAAAAAATGCAAGCTCAGGAACAAGCACATGAGGAGAAACATGGAGAAACGAGAGTTACAAAGTGGGATAGTGTAAACAAACGAAAAATCGGCTAAGGTAGAGAATTATTTGAATAATTCCAAGGGAGGAGAATGGACGGTCAACATTCTATCACAAAAGTGAAGGTGAGATATGGATGGTGAAGATCGAATCGCTTCAGGAGTGATTTCTCAAATTACAACATTTAAGAGTTTAGTGTTAAGGCCGTCATAGGGAAAGTTAAGTTGTGTGCAATGTGAAGCGGACAAGGGACCCATGTTGTTACGATGCAATAACGCAGATCACACGACATAGAGGTAACCACTAAGTGAAACTGTTGTAATTTTCGAACTGGGGGCGATGACATAAAGATGATGTGGTGATGACGTAAAGATGGCGTGACAATGCCGTGAAGATGATGTGGTAGTAATGTGGAGATGACGTGGTGATGATGTGGCAGTGATGTGGCGAGATGATGTGGAAAATGACATGGCCCTGACCCCACATATCGAAAATTTATGATGACATGGCAAGGTGACGTGGCACAATGATGTGGACCTCACCTACATACCTCACATCGCAACACTTAAGGGATAGCAGGAAGGTGACCGCAAGTTAAGTTAAAGTTTTGCGATGTGAAATGGAGGGAAACGTGTCAACCTTGCGGAACATCGCTTCCCACAAGAAATAGGGTTTAACTTCAAAGACATTACAAGGTATGTTGTTTTGGTTACGATTTGGTAAGGATCAAGCGACATGATGCAATGGAGGGAGTCCACGTGGCAGCACTGCGCACGAGCGCAAATCACATGGTTTATGGTTTATCACTATTGGTAGAGTGGGAAACCTGCGAGAAAGTGTTTGGGATGAAATGTGATTGGTTCAACGTATTGTGGGACCCGATAGCCCTTTTCCATGTATGTTATATATGCGATGTTTTATTGCTAAGTATGTATGTTAATATACATTGTTTTGATCGCTAAACGTATGTATGTGGAACAAATGTCAGAATTGGAATCCGCTGTGTTATAACGAGTTTTATGTGGGCCATATCACACAGGTCACAAAATAACGACATGAATGCATAAAAAAGGACCATGAACTTGTGCTGAATAATGTTGCAGCAGTAAAGCAAAGGAAAACAGCTGAATGCGGAAGAAGAGTCAAGCTAAAAGGGGCAGTTATGCACCAAAGTTGGAATATAACTGCAGAAACATAAAAGAACAAAAGACAGCAAGTAGAAGAGGACAAATGCTCAGCAAAGCTAAGACACTGAAAGGGATGAATAAATAATTGATTATAAATGAAAATTTATTATTTATTTTATATTATTTTTGATGCAAACGGAAGTCTCTTTAGGCAAAGAAAAACCTCACTGTAATACTGAAATAAGTACATAGTATTGTAATGTCCTTAATGTGCTGAGTGAGAAAATGAGAAGGTGGAAGGAAAAGAGTCATACCTGTTCATTTCATATTCCCATATGGAATGCAAACAAATATGAAGTGATCTCTATAAATGATGTTATTGTGATATGCATAGAGAGGTTAGAGAGTGGAATAATAAGATAGAGAAGATAGAGAAGATGTGAAGATCCAGAGATGATATAAAGAAGATTTGAAGGTTGGAAGGAAAACATTGAAGACGGAGGAATACATAGCTGATATCTAGGTAAATCATCATATGATTTTACTGTAGTGTAAGGGAGTTGGTGCTTCCATATCAAGTTGTAGCTTGATAGTTGTCCAGTTTTAGCTGGTTGAGGTAGGAGCCTCCTATGAGTTGTAGCCTACAGAAAATATATGGGATTTGGTTCTTCCATTTAGAGTTGTATTTGGTTGAGGTAGGAGCCTCCTATGGGTTGTATCCTACAGAAAATACATGGGATTTGATGCTTCCATTTCAAGTTGTAGCTTGATAGATGTCCAGTTGGAGCTGGTTGAGGTAGGAGCTTCCTATGGGTTGTAGCCTGCAAAAAACAGATGGGAGTTGGAGCTTCCTGGCAAGTTGTAGCTTGCAGAAGTTGAGGTAGTAGCATTTTTTAGGTTGGAGCCTACAGAAAATTAGTTGTTAGAGTGAGTTGGAGGTTGCCTTTGCATCACAACAATAATAAGATGTGGTTTTCTCCCTTATGGGTTTCCAATTATATATGTTTTTCATATGCATGATGATTATGTGTTGATGTTTTGTATTTAATCTGCTTAATACTTGTTTCTCACATATTAAGCCTTTGCAGTTTCATTATATAATAAGTTGATCATGAAATGAAGGTGTAAATAAGTTTAAAGGAAAGTTTTAAAAACCATGAATGCATTAAACTGATTCACACCCCCCCCCTCTCAGTTTAACTAAGGGTTCAACACTTTCTTCTCTACGTTTCTCTAAAGACTCTATATACTTATAAAGGCTCTGCAGAGTAACTCTGCTAGGTCTACCTTTGACAATATTTGGTAGACATGGTGAATTATTCATACTTGTAAAAAAATAAAGGAGAAGTAGATATGTATTAGAAAAGAAATATAAGGAATGTGTGAACCTGGTATAACAGTTTCACATCGCCTTCCAGCTGCAGAAACACGGAGCCATCATCCAATCAAACAAGCCTGTGGAGCGTAAATTGTGGGACTTTAGCTCAAAATGTCGATTCTATCGTACTTTTAACAAAATTGTTCGTTTCTTCAAATGCTTCTGATTCCACCTTTGGAATTTGGAATTTGGACAAGGATAAATGAGAGCCAATTATAGAATTAAAACGCATAATATCCAAGAAAAGATTGGAGTGAGCCCCCTTTTAAAGAAGACTTTACTAAGACCCAAGCCTCAAAGTACTAAATCGGATGTAAAAAAATTTCTAGGGATTTTTTTAGGTTCTCATTCATTGGATTTTTTGTACGGCCGAGGAGATAATGCCCAGAAAAATACTCATGGCCCTCCAAGAGAATTTGATCCAATAAGAAGGTTTTGAAACCGACTTCAACAAAATGCTTAGAGGAGATCTTGCATATGTTTGTGCCGAAGCATTTAGGGCAGCGTCTTCATAATAGGGTTTGTATATTCATAATACAGTGTGAAGAAAACTCAAGCTACTGGAAAGTCACATGATGAATTTTGGAGAGAACCATTCAATAGGACCCACATTTGAACATTGTGATTTCTGTGTTACAAACTAAAGAGTGACTGCAATAAATTTCGATTTCACCACCGCATAGATCAAATGCTAGGAAATGGCGGGGATCCAACAATTGCTAATTTTCTAGCCATCGTCTCTATTCAAATTTCTTGAACTCCTTTCAATATACTTAGCCTCCCTAAACTTATGGTGATGGAAATGATCAATCCTTGTGAACAATCATTACTATTTAGGGTTTAATTGATAGAAAAGCATTTGGATATTGTTCCTTAATAATTTTCACTCTCATTATTGTTTAGAGAGTTGGGTTGAATGACCCTAGAGATGTTGTTTTAAACTATATATCATGGATAATTATTTTATTATATTATGGAAATATTCACTTTCAGATGGGATGTTATGTGCGTCCTATCCATTGATCTTGTTGAATGACCATTGGAGGACTATATGCTGCTCAATTTTCATCTTGCACATGCCCTGAAATTTCCACTTTGAGTGGCATATTTAGCAGTGATGAAAGTGTGGAGCCAAACCCTCACCAATTTTTAGTTTTAAATTTAGCACATACCCACTCGATTTCTCTGTAGTGCCTGTCATTACTCATATCTAAGAGGTTAGTAGTGTATTGAAGATTAGGGGCGATGGTATACAAAAATACATATTACATGAATATCTCACTCGTTAGCAACCCCAAGGGTTAGCTCAATTGATCTAGTTCCCTTTGTTATTGCACCTTGCTACTAGAATATCATGATGTTAATTCCCCTCAACAATCTTGGGGTTAGCATATTCTAATGACACTGATCCAAATTTTTTTGTGACTACTTTTTTAAACAAAAATCTTCATTTGCAGGACCTTTAACTTATACTTACATTTGCATGTGAACATGAGAAAGCACATAGTTTACATAATTATTTTCCAATCCATTAACATAATAAAGAAGCACATAACCAATAACAAATCATAACACAAGACATGATAACAGAGTTCGTCGAGTGTGGGCTATGTCTCCTGGCTGTGGATCAATAATGGGGATGTTTCTTCATTAGTCTCATCAAAATAAGATGAGTACATGGAAAAATATATTTCAACACAAGGACATAACTCTCATCTTGATTGGTAATGTCTCTCCTACAAAGAGACATTCTCCTATAAATAACTCTCGCACACAAAGACATTCTCCTTTGATAAGACAAAGAAATCAATTCTCACAAAAGTGGCATAAGATGAACAATTTCACATAAGTGGTAACATGTCCTCTTGAATCCAATAGTCATATTACAATCATACTCACCATCATCATAATGGTATCGCAATTATGATACTAATGGTTGTAAACATGACAACTTTCTGAAAAAAAAATATCAACATTTCCAACTTTCAGCACTACACCACCTCAGTTTTTGGGAAAAAGCTAAGACGATTAATTCGTTGAAAATATTCAGATCTTGTTGCCCTACTGCAACATAAAAATATCACCAGAACCTCCAACATACATCCATCCTTTCGTCGAAATAAAAAAAAGTAAATGACCAAAATTTTGTAAGAAAACAATCCTTCACATTTTTAGCTCTTCATTTTTTAAACAATTCAAATACAATACATTTCCATTTTTGAACCAATATAGATCCATCTTAAATTTAAATATTTTAAGAATCAATGAGGATAAAATGAAAATTATTATGTAATATGTAAATTTATTTCTTCTTAAAATATATCAAGTTAGGATGTATCTCATAGGGACAAACTTACTTTTGTGAGTGAATTATAACCACCCTAGATCCATGTTAAATCAGACTCGATAAGTGGCGAGAGGGATAATTTAAATCTCTAGAGGTGAAAACATTTCCTCAAGTTATGCACTTGAGATATTTACACTCAAAAGAGGTTTCCACCTCGAGTGATTTTATCCTCTTAGATTTAATATGGATCTAAGCTGGTTTAAATAATATAAAATATTGTAACTTTGTTTTACATACAAATTATTCTTCATCAGTTTTATGTAACATCTATCCCCCAAAATATTAAGAAAACTAAATGACCACAGCAAATAAAATATATAATAGCTACAATAACATCATAAAAAAATATAATGTATTTACAAGTTAAATGTAACTTCTTGACCAACACACCAACCTAAATTTATTTTCCCTTTTTAAAACATTGAGAGTACAAAATTGATGTGAATTATTTATATATTTCCTAGCCTGTCGACCACGAAACATTATTACAATACAACATAAGGGTTTATGATATAAAGCTTCATGGTACTTATTGTGCTTTGGTGAATAATTCTATGGTAGACTAGGGTGTACATAACTTATGGATCCGTTAGACCTTTCCATAATTTCGTCCAACTCTAATCTTGTGATTTGCATGCCATTTTACAATTGTCTTGATCTAGTCTGTCTAATACTAGGGTTTCGATCGAAAAATTGGAGTTCCTCCAAGACAGTTAAGGGTAAATGTCCTTCCCTCAAGTTTCGTGACTGCATTGTTCCCCCACCTCTCCTTTGGTTCTTCTATGCAACACTGTTCCAGGGTTTCTCTCTGCGAGTTTTCATCGGAATGGTAAGAACACTGCAATTTCTTTATTCACATATATTTATTCGTTTAAAGATGTTTCATTGAACCTTTGTTCTTCCCTTATGTAGTTTTCATTCTTTCTCTCCTAAATGGTAACTTGGCGAGGAAGCGGGCTCTGTCTCCTACACTAGTAAGATTCCTAGCTTGTATCTTATGTTTGGTATATTTTTATTTACTCAACCATGTGTTCAATGATTCCTTCTTCTGTTCATTGATTTGCATGGTATTAAGGATTAACATTTCCTGAAATTTTTTTCTCTATGCCTCCATAGGTAATAATTAGTCATTTTTTTTTTTTTTGATAGTTTCATTGAATGATTTAATCCCCCATTTTAATAAACTCATGTGATGGTTGCAGGTGAGGAAGGGTTTTCGTATTTTATGCTCCTGTATAGATGGTCAACTCCATCTCTCTGCTAAATTGATTTTTTGAACTGTTATTTTTTCGAGGTCAGATGTTCGGCCTGCATCATTTGATGGTTCTCCATTTGTAGTTTTGGGTAATAGACCGAGAAGTTTATTCCCCTATTCTGAGAGGGATTTATGTAGGTTCTGGTTGAATTGTAATTATATATGGAAAACCCTCTTGGGTTTCTTTTTATGAACGCTACCATAATGGCTACTGGGTTAATTAGATCTAGCATGGCTCCAAAATTTTAATATAAATATGTATACATTTTATTCAGGTATTTTATGAGTTTTAGGTTTCAAAGATCGAGTTCGCTAAAAGTTTCTTTTGTTGCACTTGTAAAAATGATATGTTTTTTTTTCAAGAAGTATATGGACTACAATTATGAGCTTTTATTAAGAGGATCATTGTGTGTTCATGCATACACCTCTCGATTTATTCTGTTGATAATTATTTAATTTAACTCTAATTTGTAATAGTTGCAGTCTCTTTTTAATTTTTAGTATTTTTCCTTGGATTTTGCGTCCCTCTGTCTCAGCTAGTTCTGGGATTCCTTTCCTGTATAATTCTTTGTGGTAGTAGTAATGGGTTATTTTCCCTGAAATTACATCGACCCTTGTTTTTTTAATACTTAGGTGTATGTGTATTCTCAATGGATTCAAACATTATTAGTTTGTTCCTTTATATATTTTGAATTGAACTATTGTTTGTTAACATAATTTGAATTTTTCCCTCTTTGCAGAAATAATGCATCCATGTGTTTCCTTTGAATGATATTTTTCCCTCAAGACCCTAAGGCCAGTTTAGAATTTCTTGTGGATATTGCACTAGCTGCAACCATCTCATGAATACCTCCTTAGTAGTTTGACTACAACTTGGACAATGTTTTGTCAGCATCCCGCTTTCCTCTTCTTCCTCTATCCACCCCTGGCCTCATTCAACTAAGGGATTTATTTTTTAATCCCTTAGTAAAGATATAAATACCTAACTACCTGGAAACTAAAGACAATTTTTTTTAAGCCTTTTCCCTTTAATATCTCTAACTAAGCATAACTTCCTTTAAATTAACCATTAAAAATGAAACAATAATAATCATAATTTTGTTTTTCAAGTTCATTCAATAACCTATAATGAATTAACAAGTCTCTGCACAGTAAAAGAAATTAAATGGTGAGTATTTACGCAATTAAGGGTTTTAAATCTTCCCCCCATTGAAGGAAACATTGTCCTCAGATTTTACTCATGCCCTTGGAACAAGTCGGGGTCTAATTCTTGTATTAAATTTTCATCTTGCCAAGTGGCCTCTTCTGGGATAAATTGCTTCCACTACACTTTAACTTGGCTAATGGCTCACTTCCGTAGAATTATTTCTCTCTGATCGAAAATATGTAGAGGCTCTACCAGGAATTATCTATCGGGTTCTACCTGTTTAAAATCATAATTTTTTTATTAGTTTAAGAACATCTCATAAATAACTTATTGAGAAAAAAAATCGATTTTACTACTCCTTTACCTGTATCTCTTGAAAATTAATAATGTGTTTAGAATCATACTCATATGTATTTAGAAGGGAAACATGAAACACATTATGTATTCGCATGTAGCAAGGTAATGAAATTTTATAAGAAACTATACCAATTCTTGCTAAAATTTGGAAGGGGTCATAATATCAAGGAGTAAATTTTGCACATCCTTCCCATTGTAGGGTGCTCCTTTTTGGTTTTACTCGAACATAGACATGATCCCCCAACTGGAATTCTCTGTAATTTATTCCCTTATCTAAATAATATATTTTCCTATCTTTGGTAGCTTTCAAATTTTGTCAGACCTTCCTCATTGTTGACTCCATTTCTGCTAAAATATCAGGTCCCAACATTAGATTTTCCTCAAGACTACTACAATTAATGGGAGTTCTACACCTCCTTCCATAAAGGACTTCAAAAGGGCTGATTTTTAATGACTCATGATAATTATTATTATAAATGAATCCTACCAAGTGAAGATACTCCTCCCATTTACTTGGATGTTGCATAACATACATCCTTAACATATCTTCCAATACTCCTCCCATTTACTTGGATGGTGCATAACATATATCCTTAACATATATTCCAACACTTGGTTTACCATTTCCATATGTCCCTCAGTTTGTGGGTGATATGCAGTGTGAAATTGAAACTTAGTTCCTACGCGAGTAAAAATTGTTTTCAAAAATTTTGACTTGAATTTTATGTCTCTATCAGAAACCATAACCTTTGATAGTCTGTGTAAATTAAAAAATTTCCTCATAAATATATATGAAATTTCCACGGTTTTATAAGTTGATTGAATAGGAATTAAATGATCCACTTTACTCAACTTATCCACTAATACCATAATGGAGTCATTATGTTTCTTATTTTAAGTTAAACCGGTTATAAAATCTAGAGTAATTACTTCCCATTTCAATTATCGAATCAGTAGTGGGCGAAGAAATCCAGCTAGGTGTTGGTGTTATGCCTTCACCTCTTGGCATTCCAGAAATTTCACCAAATATTCCATGATGTGCTTTCTCATACCAGGCCATTAATAATTTTTTTAACAGTAGTAAATATATTTTGAAATCGGTGATGGGTTGCATAAGGTCGCTATGAAAATCATCTAGTATTAACTGTCTAATAGTCATTTGATTGGTAACATATATTCTATCCATAAAATTCGACAAAATATCTTTGTTTATGCCATATAAAGTTTGTTTTCCAAATCTATTTACCTGTTTGGTTTGTTTCCACGAAAAAAAATATTCTAGATCCTTATTTGCAGCCTCTTTAATTTGCTCCGAAAAATTAAAATTCATTTGACTATAGAAGATTTCATATAAGTAATGTGAATTTCTACTTAGTGCATGTGCTACACAGATTTCCTTTCCTTTAAATGTTTAATATGAAAATATAATTCAATCAGTAAGCCTATCCACCTTTCTTGTCATCCATTGAGGTTAGATTTCTTAAAGGAATTGGTTAAGCTACTGTGGTTAGCCATCAACACAAATTTTTACCCAACAAGTAATGTCTCCATAATATTAAGGCGTGCACTACTGCAGTCAATTCTAAATTGTAGGCAGAATATTTTTGTTCATGCTCCATAGTTTTATGTTATTCATATGCAATTACCTTACCTTCTTGCCTCAACATTCCCCCCACTCCTTCCTGACATGCTTCAGTATAGATGACAAATTATTTCTCTAGATCTGTTATTTTTAGCACTCGAGCTGTAGTTCGTAAGTGTTTGACACATTTACCATATTTAGCTTAAATTTAGTGTTCATGTAATGTTTGAATGACTATTTGCAAATGTTTCTTGTTATCTTCCATGTTTTTTGAGTATATAAGAATGTGGTCAATAAAAATTAGAAAGAATTGATCCAGATAAGGATGGAATACCTTATTCATAAGACTCATAAATGTAGATTGGGTGTTGGTAAGGCCAAAATGTAGAACCACAAATTGGTAATGATTGTATCGAGTTCTGAAGTTTGTTTTGGGTATGTCTTCTTCCCTTACCCTTATCTGATGATATCCAGATAGTAAATCTATTTTATAAAACATAGTAGCACCTTTGAATTGGTCAAATAAATCATCTATTCTAGGAAAAGGATATTTATTCTTAATAGTAAGCTTATTAAGTTGTTTGTAATCAATACGCAGCCTCATCATTCCTTCTTTCTTAATAACAAATAGGACAAGGGCTCCCCATGGGGACAAGCTTTGGTGAATGTATCCCTTATCAAGAAATTCCTATATCTACATATTTAGTTCAGTTGAATCTGGGTTTATAATTTGGTAAGGATTTTTTGATAAAGGTGCAGCCCCATGAATTAATTCTATGGTAAATTTTATGTCCTGCTTTGGAGGCAGTCTTGCAATTTCTTCCTAAAAACATCAGTTAAGCCTTAGATTAATGGAAAAATTTCTAGGGAAGATGGTTTATCTTTTAAGTTCAAGAATCCTACATGAACTACATATATTTGAGATCCTTTTCTAATACACTTCCTTAAATGGGAAGTGGTAATTGGGCATAGTCTTATAGGTCTCTTTACACCTTGAATTTCTTATATGATATACTCTTTAGTAAGATAACTAATAGTTTTATCTTTGTAATTCATTATTGACCATTTTTTTTTTAACCACTCTATTCCTGTAAGAACATCATAAGACCCTAGGAGCAACACATTAAGCCTGAAACCTACAAACCGACAAGTTATTTCAATAAGATAATATTTTACTTTAGCTTCCACCCTTTGTTTTTCCGCGATGGCTAGATGCACCAAGTAGGGGTTCTTAAATTTACAAGTTTGTAAATGATATGTTTCAAAAATCTTAGGACTGACATAATTTAAAATGGCTCCACGGTCTATCAAAATATATACAGTATGGTTTTGTATCTTACCTTCAAACTAAATCATCATAGGTTGGTATTCAACTTGATGATCATACAACATGGCAATAATTCTCGGTAAGCTTCTAGCTACTCCACCAACTGTGGAAGCCTTTTGAATGTTGGTAGCTGTTATAGCATCATTTCTCACCTTGACATGATTCATGATTGCTTCATGGCTTTTTGGGCACCCATTCCTACAGACTTGGACAAATTCACTTAAAAATAGTGTGAAATCCCCCATACGTGACTATGCCCGTACTTTTCCGCGTGTATACGTGAGTCCAGCTAGACTTTTCCACGTATGCCATTAAAATGATTAAAAAATATATAAAAAATCCCTAATTTCACGCTGGGTCGATGGTTACTCAGGTAGTTCAACCACCCCAGCCCGTGGCCAACTGTTTCCAACTGCTGAAACTACTTGGAGGGACTATAAAAAGCCCTCATGTGTATGGCCTAAGGGGGAGAAAGAATTATTGATATTATACTCTGTTGGTATTCCCTATCCAATTCTGATTCCCCGTGCCTCCTGCACTTTCCCAGTTCATTGTAGGAAACCCTTGTTTCCTTGGATACACATCTCACATCCTCAGTATGTTATATTGATTGTATGCAACCCACTTTGAAGAGTCCAGCAAATAAAAATTTGACCTATCCTACCACCTACTTTAAGGCCCACAATATCTGGGATCCCTCCACTTTATCATTTTGTACGTATCATTTTATAATATGTATATATGCTGTTCCCGAAATAAACGTGTTAGTGTATGCTTTAATGTATGAAGAATATTTGTTATACAAGCATTCATGATGATTTATTTAATGTTTTATATGAATCTCACTAACATATAGAGTAGGAATATATTGTACAACTTGTCCTTTGTGTTGGTTTCTTCTTGTATTTCAGGTGAAGGAGGAAGGACGGTTGCAGGGAGTTTGAACTCCACGTGGATCTACTTCAAACGTAGGACCAACGAGTAAACCTCTCATTCTACTCGATTTCGTTTTTATGAATGTGCATGATCGTGTGAGTCTCTGTTAAGTAGTACGCCCCTGCTCTGTGGAGGTTGAATCCCAACCAAACCTAGGCGGCACTCCCAAACCTTGGGGTTCAGGAGAATGACCCTACATATCTCATGGAATAGGAGAACAAAGGCTAGATGGAACACCTTTGGGAGATCCAAGTGGCCTCCAACATGCGAGAGACATCACGCAAGTAGAAGCACCTCATCAACAACACCTGTTCGAAAGATATTGGTCTTTCGATACGATGATTTAATATGGAAAGCCATGTGATGAGGAAGTCTCTTCTTAAAGTTAGTCATATCAAAAGTAATCAGAAGAGAATTTTTCGGATCAACAGCCCCAATGGTAGTGAGCAAAGCACTGCACTGAGCCGGACAAGACTGAAGTACCTCTAAAGCTGACATAGCACAAGGAATTTGCGCCAGATCTTCTACAATCGAGTAGTTCTGGGCAGCCCTCGCGTTCGGATTAATCGTTGACCGCGCTTATGCGGCTATTTGGCATCGAGGCATAAATTCAACAATTGGCTTTGCAGGATGTGAAGCGGCCCGTAAGAGCATCAGTATCTCCTAGCTTTCGAAGATTCCTTCGCCATAATCACGGGATCTCCGAGCGACATCCACGTGAGCACTCATCATAAAGATGTTCGATTTAGTTCTCCTTCCCTGGCACTCCCGCAGGAAGCCCTGTGGATTTTGGTTCGCGCCAACAACTAATTATCGCTCTTGGGGAAAAGGGATTTGTTAGCACAGCTCTCGGGAACTAAGAACTCTATTGAGATAACGAAAGATCCTCGAATTTTCGGGCAAGGTGCGTGAGATGGTCTCCAGGACAAAGCTTGCATGGAAACTTCACTTTCTTTTTCTCCTTTTGACCCTCACCAACACGCTCGTTGGTTTTATTTACATTGCCCTTCCTGTTCTTGCCCTTCTTCTCGTTATTTCGTCCCTTCTTCTTCCCATCGGATTGTTGACTTCCTTTGTTCAAACAGATGTTATATAATGTGCAATCGAAGGTGATGAATCAACAGCGGAATGAGAAGAGGTTATCAAAAGAATGTGACTGAGAAAGTTGTACTGGCCGCACTATCAATGATCCGACAAGCCCGGCTCGCGACTGTGTTTGGGTTTCGATAAATCCAATTTGGAGCGAGGAGCATTGGGTAAATACTTATAAAGCATCCCAGACTGAGAATAGATCAGTTCTAACTACTCGGCCCTAAAGATGGCCTGCTCCTCAGAAAATACCCCAGATAGGGATACATCCTTTGAAATATCTGACTGTAGAGATTTCAAAAACCACTCGAGAAGGAATTCACCTGGAATATGGGCTTTGATAAGCCTCTTCCTTCTCCTCCATTCCTGAATATGATCAGAAATGTGAGTTGCCTCATCCTGCTTAAAATTAGCCAGGAGTTCGGTCCCAGCCTCATATCTGACAGGCAACTCGAAATGGTTAAGAATGATGCAATGGCTTCAATGTATGCGAATACGGCTCAAGGACTCGATATACCATTTGGCAGCATTTCCAGTTAGGGTGCGTTGAAATAATCTCAACCTAATCGAGTCATCGATCAGGGAGTTCGAAGAGCACCATAAGTGGAAAGTGGTGATGTGGTCCGTCGGATCCTCCCCATTCTTACCTTCAAATTTTGGAATATCTGAAGGAAGTTTGGTCGGGACCGGAGGCCACCCCGGACTATAACGAATCGGATCATTAGTCAACTTCGACAGATCTGGCAAGTTTAACGTTGCCAGAAAAGGTAAGCGAGGCGGAGCCTGAGGATTCCATCCTTGATGGGATGGATTTCCAACATTCTGAAAAGAATAGCCTGGATTTGATGAGGCACCAGGCTGCCAGAAAGGACTCGTAGAAAACGGAGAAGAACCTCCTCCCCATGCCGAGTTACCAAAACCCAGACCAGTTCCCCCCGCTGAAGTATTGATCGAAGAAGAAAGCCCCTGGTAGGGGTTCCACGCATTAGACAGAGGAGAAAAATTCTGATATGCACTCGAAGAAGGGAAAGAAGCATTCCCTTGATGACCTGCGAAGAACTAATTCCCTGCCCCAGCCGTTGTAAAGACAGAATTCCATCCCGTAAAAGTGGTCGAACTTTGCCCCCCAGACCAAGGGTTGAAACTCTGGGTTTGGGACGTAAACGGAAACGACCCTAAAGAAGGATTGGAACTGGGAATATGCCCGGTCCCAAAGGGGAAACCCTGAAACGAACCTGATCCACTAGCCATGTTAGACATGGGTGTAGATCCAGCTTCTCCGGCGGAAAAGGAAAAAGAGGGATTTCCACTAATGGACATCCCTAAACAGAAGGGACCAGAATGAGAAGCATATGCTTGGCTGAACCCAGAGCCAAACATAGCAGCACTAGAAGCACTCGAAGATGAAGCAATAGGGCCCCCTGCCTCGACAGAAGCAGGGGTCTGAATGCCTGCAGCACTCACGGTAGAAGCCGTGTTCCCAGTCGTGGCCATCGAAAGATAAGAATGATACGGAAGATCCGGCGGTCTCTCAGACTCCGGTCCGATGTACTGAACAACAAACGGATAATCAGGAGGAAGAGGAGATGGACCTGTAGCAGGAGGCTCAGGTATATCTTCTATCTGAAAATCTTCTTCCTGAGGAAACAACACTCGCGAGGTGAGTGGAACGCTCCTCTTGGAACCGACACCGGAATCAGCTACGAAACCTTCAGATCTTGGTGGAGGATCTCTCTCCACAGCGTCAGACTCCACAGGGTGGAAACCACCTGCTAAATTGCTCCTACGCCTTCTCGAAGAAGGCTCTGCACTCTCGGGAGATAACCCCCGGATTCTCCTCGACCGTCGAGGCACTTGATCAACCACTTTTATAGATTTATTAAATTAATCAAAATGAAAAGAGTAAGTTAAGAAAGACACTGCCAAAGTTTATTATCCTGAGAAACAATAAGCAACAACATATTTCGTCCAGTGGATGATATTCACACCAAACATGGTGAGCGAAGTATAGGCTCTTCCAGCAAAATCATAGATGATTAGGCCTTAACAACTAGCGAAGGCACGTAACAAGCACAACCTTCCCAACGACGTTCTTTGCCTACCACACCTGTCATAAGGGCACTTCTTAAGTACCGCGAAAGTGGATGCGACGTCACTGTGTACCACTTGTGGCTCCCCCTGCAATCACTTATGTGAACTCAGAGAGGCAATAGGACACCAATCCATATCGTAAGCTAGGCTTAACGGTCTGAGGTCGTATTCAGCCTAATCTGAGGGGGTATCCTCTTCAACCTTCACTTCCTCGCTTGACTCTCGGATGAGAGCTTTCCCAGTCCACCTCACGGAGTTGGATTTCGCTCAATTAATCAACTTCTATGTTTGTTTGAGCGGCCTTGGAGAGTTAACTTTCCACTCACCTATTCCAAGGCCCTACAACCTAGCTAGTTGGTGATTGACACTTAGTAAAACTTGCTAGTTGATTTTAGATTAAATCGCTTATTTTAAGGGCTGTTATATTAATTCACAAGGATATGGAGATGAAACCAATGGTGTTTTGACGCAAAAGAAATTAATGAAAACTTAACTACATGCACATGCAGTTCTTTGTATTTCGATGAAAAGTAATCTCTATACAGGTTCTACGAGACTAAAAATTATATTTTTATTTTTGAATTGCAAACTCACACTCACAAAAAATAAAAAGCTAACTAAATGATTCAATGCACCTAATTCAAATCACTACAAGCATGTAAATCCTAAGATGCAAAAAATCTCTTAAAACAAGGTGAAATTTCCCAAAAAGCTCCTTCAGTTTTAACTCATCTTTTTTTGTCCAGAAAGCTAATTCTTGCAATCAATAACTCTTAATATAAGACACCAAAACACTCAAAACAAGAAGAAGAAATCAAATGACAACTCCTCCTCAAAATCAAGCCGAAAACTAGAAGCAAGAAACTTCACAAAAGCTCCAAAAGATATGGCAAAACGAAAATGAAAATGCAACAACAAAAACAAAAACAAGACAAAATGTTTTTTGATTTTTTGAAATGCAAAAAAAAAAAAGCAAAACAAATGTTTTTTGGGCTTTTTAGTTTTATAAAGCAAGAGCTCAAAAATACCAAGCACAACTATCAAAATCCAAGCCAAAACGAGACCGAATTTCAAGCACAAACTTCAAGAATGCTCCCAAACCTTATAAGGCTAACAACAGCAAGATCAATAAGAGCAAGAGAAGACCAAAACTTAGCCAATCAGCCTAGACAAATAGTGCAAACTCGCTGCAACACAAGACTCCAAAGAAGCAAGAAAAGTTCTTCGAAAATTGCAACAAAACCCTAGCCTATGGAACTCAAGAAAACCAATCGAAAACGAAGCAAAAATTGCAATGCAAAGCACAACACAAAGATAGGAGCGAGTTAGTGAGCAGAAGCTCTCTGTTTAGATAAAGCAGAACAGCCAAGAATGCTTAGAAAGTGATCTTGGAACTCAATCCAGAAGTGCCAGCACCAAAAACAAAACTTTTGCCAAAAGACTAGTTTCTACTCAAACGAAAGAGAGAAAAGACATGAAACCACTTCCTTCACACTCGAGTAAGTACATAGACACTATAGACACAGGCCTCCACAGCCAGAAAGGACTAAAAACTCCAGAATCCTAAAAATTCAAAATCTGCCTAGGTATACGCGGCTTCACAGTTGTGCAACCAGCGTGTATATGCGTCTGTTCTAAGGGAAAATCGCGTATACACGGTTTCCTTCAGACAAACTCGCGTGTATATGCGACTGTGTGCAAAAGAAGGTGCATATGCAAAGGTAAATAATGAAAAAAAACAAAGAAACAAGTCTGGAAAAGACACCAAGACTTCAGACTGACTGCAAGAAAATAAACTGGACTGTAAAATACAGATAAAACTGTTGGCAACCTACCAAACAGCTGAAACAACCCAACAGGAGAATCACAAAAGTGTGATCCCCAGCGGAGTCGCCAGTTTTGTTTCGGGGAATTAATGTTCCTAGAGGTTGGTTGGAGCAACTCTCCATCAGTAGGCAAAGGACTACTTAACAGAGACTCACACAACCATGCACAAAACACAAATAGGTTAATGAGAGTTCCTCCGTTGGTCCTACGCTGATATTGAAGAGATCCACGTGGGGTCCAAACCCCCAAGAACCGTCCTTCCTTCTTAACTTGAAAGACAAGAAGAAACAAGCACGAAGGACTGGTTGTACAACATATATCTACTCTAAATGTTAGTGAAATCCATATGAAACATTAGATAAACCATAATGAATGCTTAAATAACAATATTCTCATATATGTAAGCAGACACTAACACGTATATTTCGGGAACAAGATGATACTTCTGTATTATAAATAGCATGTACAGAAATAACGAGTGGAGAGATCACCTGAATCCTTCCACGATCTTCGAGCAGACCGTCGTCCGGATCCGTCCCACCCTTGCCTCACTAAGATTCCTTCCAAACTGGTGCATACGAGATAACATATAAAGGATGTGTATCTCTGCTGAAACAAGGGTTTCCTACAATGAATCGAAAGTGCAGAGGCACTAGAATCGACTTTGGATAGGGAATACCAATGGAGTATAATATCAATAATTCTCTCTCCCCCTTAGGCCATACACATGAGGGCTTTTTATAGTCCCTCCAAGTAGTTTCAAAGAACTTGAACAATGGTTACCGGCCGGGGTGGTTGAACTACTCCGAGTAACCATCTCCACCCAACAAATTAGGATTTTTTATATATTTTTTAATCATTTTAATGGCATACGTGGAAAAGTCTAGCTGGACTCGCGTATACACGCGGAAAAGTACGGGCATAGTCGCGTATGGGGGATTTCACACTGTTTTTAAGTGAATTTGTCCAAGTCTGTAGGAATGGGTGCCCAAAAAGCCATGAAGCAATCATGAATCATGTCAAGGTGAGAAATGATGCTATAACAGTAGCCTTCTCTATTCTGGTGTGGTGTGGGTAGTTTTTGTAGTGATAGCCTTCTCTATTCTGGTGTGGTGTGGGTAGTTTTTGTAGTGATGAGGCTCCCCAGAGTCCCAACATTGTAAGGGATGCTTCTTTATTTGACCAAAATCCGGTTTATTGGAAATCTCTATCTTCTTAGACTCATTTTGTGGTTTAATATTTTGTTGATTCCTTCCACGAAATTTATGATGCTTATTTTTCTATAAATTTTTGGCGTTACCACTTCTCATACCTTTCATATTCTAAGAAATTTTCTGCACTTTCTTTTTATTTCAATTCTTACTACCTTAGCCTTTTTGTTTCATCTGCTAATAGCATGTTGTGGCTCATTTTCATTAACTTTTGAAATATTTCTCAAAACACCAAAAAATCATATATGATATAAAAGGTAAATTTTTTGTATGTCGAAAATGATTTATATGTTGGTGTATTAACATTATGTGCGGATATGTGAAGGAGGGTCGACTCGGGCTTATTCGCATGCAGAACAGTTCAAGATTCAGGATGATTGATGTATTCAGAACATTGCACACATGTCAGGGTCGATTCGGGCTTATTCGCAAGCTCAGGAGAGAATAGCTTTATAGAATATCGAATAAGCTCAAGAGGGTTACACCATGGAGAAAAAAAAATTAGTAATCAAGATCATTTATTTGTTAAAGGAATGTATGTGAGCCTATTGAATGAAACTTTGTTCATTATTGAAGAAATCATATAGTTTTCCCGTAGGCAGAGAATTGGCATATTTTCCTTAAAAACTTAAGAGCTTTGGAAGAAGCATAAAGGGGGAAAATTGACGGTCAGCATCAAAGCATAGAATTGAAGCAGAGAGATGGACAAAAAAGATAATATCATAGAAATGAAAGTCATATGGATCGATGGTTGTGAAGAGAAGCCACGTGTCGACAATAGGTTATGTCCCATATCGCATTCAATAAAGGATACAAGTTTGAGATATGGTTAAAATTGCAAAGATGCGATGCGAAGAGTGACAAGTTTAAGATCTAGCGATGCAATGAATATCACACATCGCATGCGATAAGGTATTGCGGTGATCAGAGGAATTGAAAATCGGAAAATTTGAGAAGTGTTGATGAGGTAAATGTTTGAGAATCCTATCTACGATGAGGCCTAAAGTTGCGATATTATGAGGTGATGTGATCGCATATCGCAAGTTCAGGAGGGAAGGTGCTAAGAAACATGTTTTGAATGTCGAAGGTTGAAATGCGATGGAAAGGCGGACGCGATACCATTCGAAGGTTAATTTGAACTTATTTAAAGTCTAATATTATGTGCAATTGCATTGGTTTTATGAAGAAACATGAACACAGGTAGTGGAATCAGGTATGTGTCTTGAAGCAGAGAAAAGGGAAAGAAAAGACGGAACACAGTAGACATGAGTAGAAGAGGTAGAGTCAAGTAGAAGGGGACATGATAACCTTGGTTGAAACGCAGAGGGATAGGCAGGCTCAAGCAAAGAGAGCACATAGTGGCACTGTCGGAAACGCAACAGCTTGGTCAAGTCGGGAAAGGATACGTTATTGCAGAACTGTTCGAATACCCCACTAGAAGCAAAAAAGACATGAAAATAAGTAGAAAACACAAATGGAACTCTGGAAGAAAGGCAGAGTAAGGATGTCTGATCAGTTAGGGAGACACATTAGTACTTTAGGGAGACGTATTAACAATAAATCGAATTCAACAAACATAATAACCTTTCAAATTTTAATTTGTTTTCTTTTTCTGTTAAGATTGAATCTATAGTGATTTCCTCAATTGCAATGTAATAAGTAGTTTTAATAGTTTAGGAAGTCGAAGAAGTTTGAAGAAGTTCTAGAAGTTATAAACTTTTTTTGATGTATTTAAGAAAGATAAAAATAAAGAAGAAGGATTCTGAGTTTCAGACCTCTGGAAGATTAAAACTTTGGTATTTAGTTTTCTAAGGAATTAATGAAAGAAGCAGCAATTTTCCTACAATTGTTGATGATGATTCGTTCTCCTGTGTCATTTTGTGTCCCTTCTTACTTGAATGAAGTGAAGTAATGCAGTTGTCAATCTCTTAACTACATATGTGAGTAAGAGTTAAATCACCTTAATTTTCACTCCTTCACTCCAACTCCTCTCCCTTCATAAACTCTCTATGGAACTTAAAAGTAATAGATTCTGTGTTTACAGCATATTAGTTTGAGTTTCCTCTCTCTCCATAAATTCATTTTGAAATTTAGAGTGGTATATTCTGTGTTACAACATATCATTTTTAGTTTCTTCTACAGTTCTTCTTTTCCATTTAGATATAAGCAGTTGATGGCATTGTAGAGTCTTTCATTATACCAGATTGTTAAAGTTTTTAAAGAATTAGTTTCCAAAGGGATTGAAGGAAGACCACTTTATATAATTACTTTGTGACACATTTCTAAAAATATCTTAAGCACTGATTCATTTCCACAGCCAAGCAATTGTCTCTTAATATACAACATTTTCTGGCGCTGTTTCCAGAAAATGAAGATGAAATAACTACAGAACAAAAGTTTCCTATGTTTTGTAATATTGTTGAAAATCTAAATGTAGAACATCTTAATGTTGTAATGAGGATTTTTGTTCAATTCTTGGATGGAGAGGCTACAAAGTGGTTTAAGGGATTGCCAAATAATTCTATTAATACATGGGAAGAACTAGAAAATCCATTCACTCAGAGATGGGGTGAAAAAATGGATCATGGATATTCAATCATAGAATTTAATGCAATCAAAAGAAAACCAGATGAGAATATATCAGATTTTATCAAAAGATTCAATAGGTTGTATAACAGTTTGCAAGTAGAAATGAAGCCCACTCCTTTTGGACCAAAGTTGGTTTTTTCAGGGGATTTTGAAGCTAATTTTAGTTTCACGATTAGAGAAATGAGATCCCCTACTCTAGAGAAATACAGACAGATGCTTTAGAGAATGAAGCTAATATGACTGTAGAAGGAAAGGTGAAAGGGAAACATCCAGTCCCAAAGAAGGGAAAGCCAAAGAGGAATCATCACAAGATCAAAGAATTAAAGATATGAAAAAGGTGATAAAAAATTTGTTAATAATCTAGTTAAGATGGAATTGGAAAGAAAAAATTCCCAAAGAAAAGTACAACAAAATGAAGTGGGATTTAACCCTTAATTCAGAAGGCATCCCCTGCAAATTTTGCAGAGGGAAAGAAAATATCAAGACCAGGTTCAAGCACCATTTTATATAGAAACAATACCCAGAGATTCAACAGAAGATGACCAAAGGGAATCTGAAGATCAACTATGTGCTATGTACACAATAGAAGACGATGAAGAGGAAGATTGTGAGGGAGAATATGTTGAAGCTGAAGCATATTTTTACCAAGATGAAATAGATGAATACTGTAGGAAATTCACATATTTCATGCAAGTTGAGTTGCATAAAAAGTATGATTTGAGATCTATAAAGAGATCTAGAGTGCAGGATAATTAAGGTGAACAACAATATTCTATCCCTCCTCCAATGGCGACTCCACAAAAAAAGGACCATGTAAAACAAGGCAGTAATGTGAAGCAACCTATAAATTCAGTTAATACAATAGATGTGCAACAGAGTGAACCTTCCCAGAGAAAATTAGTTGATACTAATATTTTGGAGAGAGTTGTTCATGTACTTGAACAAGCAGCAAATTATAGAAAGAGTGAAGAAGAACTTGAAAAGAATGTTATACAAACTCATCCTTTAAATTTGACAAAAGAGTTGGAGAAGGTAAAAATTCAGGTAGCTCTTCTAGAATTAGCTAAAATACCAGCCTACAAGAAAAAAAATTTAGAATTTATTAATCTCACGCAGAATGAAGATATAAGTGACACTATGAACTTACAAGAAGAGAATCCAGTGGTCACCTTTGGTCTTCATGTAGAAGAAGTAGACCCCTTCATTCCACCATTATATACTTCTCTCCATAATTGTATGTTGGACTTAGAAGCATCCAATAATCTCATGCCATTGTATGTTATGAAGGAATTAAACCTGTCGATTACCAAACCTTACAGGGATCTGTTTTCATTTGATTCCAAAAGGGTGAAATGCATTGGGTTAATTAGAGATGTAGTAGTTTCGTTGACACAAATTCCAGCAAAGAGCGTAGTCATGGATGTAGTGGTTTTTGACATTCCAAACCCAAGATCTTGCAGCTCAACAACCACTAGTCATTATAATAATGAGCTACACTCAAAAAGGGTTTGGAAATGCTACTTTGATGGTGCCTACTCCAAAGAAGGCACGGGAGCTGGATTCTTACTGATATTTCCAGAACGTAACCTCATGCCTTTTTCTTTTAAGTCAGATTTTAATTCAACAAACAATGTGGATGAGTATGAGGCCTTAATATTAAGCCTTCAAGCCGCTAAAAATATGGGAGTTCACCGTATTTCAATTTTCGGTGACTCTGAACTGATAATAAGAAAAGTCAAAAATCATTTTCAGACAGGTATCTGAGATTAAGATCATACAGAAATGAAGTTTGGGATCTGATAGAGAACTATTTTGAAGCCTTCAATATTCAGTTCATCCCCATTAGTAGTTTCATCTAGTACCTTTAAGCCTCCAATGAATTCAAGGTTAAGGTATGAGATCAAAATTAGACACAGACCCTCTATTCCTGACAATGTGAAACATTAGGAGGTGTTTGAAGATGATGAGAAGATAAATCATTTATTGACAATTATTGGAAACTTTGAAGATGTCGAGATAAACAAGAAGAAGAATAGAGAAAGCATAAAGGAGAGGTAAGAAACCCCAGGCAATCAATAGGTGAGCAGAAGATTATCCAATTGAAAGACAATATCCTCCCTAAAGGATTGGTTCCCATTGAAAGACTATTTGACTCTAACAATGTTTATGTTAATTTGAAGGAAATAGATCAAGAGTAAGAGATATAAGATTGCAATTTGGGAACTCGGAAAGAGCCAAAAATCATGAAATTATTCAAGGGTGTTCCCAAAAATTACGAGAAAGATACATTGAGCTTTTTAATAATAATATGGATGTGTTTTCTTGGTCATATGAATACTTGAAAACGTATGATAAAAGCATAATACAACATAACATCCCATTCAAATAAGGAATTGAACCACATAGACAAAAGGTCAGACAGATTAATCCATTATTGTTAGCTCCTATTAAGAAGGAAGTGAACAAATTGCTGCAAGAAAAAATCATAGTCCCTCTCATATATTTGGATTGGGTTTCTAATCTAGTTCCTATGAGGAAGAGAAATGGAGAGATGTGTATGTGTGTGGATTTCAGTGATTTGAATAGAGCATCTATAAAGGATAATTATCATTTACCTAAAATGGATTATGTCTTACAGAAGGTGACAGGATCTTATGTTAGGTCCCTATATTACTAGTATAGTCCCTTATTTTTTTTAGTGTAACCCCCTTATTGTTATTATTGTACCCTTGTAACCCCCATTTTGTTATTATTGTGCCCTTAAATTATTATTGTTAGGTCGGCTAGGATTACATTGTGGCCCACTAGGATTACATTATGGCCCCATGGACTCCTATATATAGAAAGGAGGTTTTGTAAATTGTATCATCCAAGAATTGTTCATTTATGTAATGCATTGGAGGTTTCCCCTTCGAAGTGGCTCATTTATAAGGCGTTGATATCTCTTTTCTTCTATTTTTGGAGCTGGTTACACAACGTTTGGTATCAGAGCTTTGGATTCTAGGGTTTCGCTGCTCCAAACAGGTCATCGTGGTATTTGCGCTATAATTTTTTTTATACGAAGCTTCAGAAGCTGAAATTTTTATGGTGAGAAGCTGAAATCTTGAGGAAGGTTGTCTAAAAATTTCAGAGCTTGGTTCGCAATATTTGTGGAGATATGATCTGTCGAAGTTAGGTTTTGTTTCAGGCTCCTAAACAGGTCATCGTGGAATTTGCGCTATAACAAATTTTCTACCAAGGTTCACAATATAAAATTCATATGGTGCGAAGCTAAAATCCTGAGGAAATGCATCAAAAAATTTCAGAGCTTGGTTTGCAATATTTTTGGAGATATGATCTGTGGAAGGTAGTGCTTTTTCAGGCTCTTGAATTTCATCTCAAAGAGGTGATCGTGGGAAAAGTTCAATGAATCTCTCTATGGGCATCGGATTGGAGTGCCGTAAAAATTGGTTATAAGTACACGGACTGCAGTTTCTTGGCTATCAATTTCAGAGATGAAGCACAAAACAGTGACACGTGGCAAGTCGTACAAGTTCGCTCTACTGAACTAGTCCAAAATTGGGTCATTGTGGGAGATTGGAAATAAATTTGTCTTGAAGAATCCAAATCAGATCATACCTGTGGAATTTGAAATATAGTTGAGAAGGCTACTACAGAAGTGAATTTCAGATATTGAAGATTCTCAATTACAGATATAATTCAATTTCAATACAGAGCTCCTAAAAAGCAAGTAAAAGGTGTGTATTTTGTTTTTTCCGAATTGCATAAGTCTTGTTTGAAGAATCAAGTTGAATTGATTCCAAGGGAATATTGTAGAATAGATATCAGTATTGGATTCTAAAATGGCCCCTAAAAATAATTCAACTCCCATTAATCCTTTAGAAGGCTCTACTATGACTCATGAAGACGAAGAATGGCAACAGGACATATCAAAATTACAAGAGCAAGTGCAACAAATTTCGCTCTCGCAAAGAACAACAAAAAATGAAATGGAAGTTTTGAAGAAAGGCATGGAAACTAAGATGGATGGTTTGAAGAAAGGCGTGGAAGCTAAGATGAATGGTTTAGAAGCTAAGATGGATGGCATGGAAGTGGGCATGGAAGCTAAGATTGATGACATGGAAGCTAAGATCGATGAAAACATGAAAGACAACATGGAAAACATGAAGAATGATCTAAAAGCATATATGGAAGGCTTGATGACAAGCTTAAAACAAGAAACAATTCCTAATGGCGGAAATATAGTAGAAGAACCTCATGATGAGAAGAAAATAAATGTTAATCGTGATTTCATAACCTCTAATGTTGGCGGGAAGAACCACCATATTCCAAAAATGGATATGAGGAAGTTTGATGGAAAGGATCCTGTAACATGGATACTACAGATGGAGCAATATTTTGATCTCCATAACGTGCAAAACACACAAAAGGTACGCATTGCAACTTTACATTTAGAACAAAATACATTTATATGGTATCAATGGCTTTTCTCTCGTAAAAAAATTGTCACTTGGTCAATTTTTATGGAGGAAATGATAGCACATTATGAGGATACAAAGAGAAACACCTTCTTTAGCCAATTGATAAATCTCAAACAAAAGGGTTTAATGGGGGAGCACATTGAGGACTTCCAAAAATTGAATATAAGGGTAACTGATATTCGAGAGGAACACATGATTGATCTCTTCATAGGCACTTTAAAGGATAACATCCAACATGAAGTTCGCGTTTTGGAACCTGATTCATTGGAGAAGGCATTCAGGTTGGCAAGAAAAGTTGAATGTAAAATTATGGCGACAAGGAAGCCTACCACTTAATTCTATAAAGAAGGAAGTGTTGCTACGCCTAGATTTCCACAACCTACAAGGTTGACACCACAACAATTGGAAGAAAAAAGAGAAAAAGGGCTTTGCTACAGTTGTGATAGCAAATACACTAAAGGTCATAAGTGTCTTGAGAAGAAATTATTTTACATAGATTGTGAAGAGGAAGAAGAAAATGAACAAGAAGAGGATATACACCAGGAACCAGCCCTAGAAGAGGAAGAAATGAATCCGACCATATCGTGTAATGCACTGGCAGTAATTACCACTCCTCAAACTCTCAAGATAGAAGGACATATCAAGAAGAAAAGGGTAATAGTGTTGATTGATTCAGGTAGCACCCATAATTTTATTCATTGTAAGGTAACCAAGGAATTAAATTGTTTCCTATACCCAGCACCAGAATGTCAAGTGATGGTTGCAAATGGAGGAACTATAAATTGCTCTGGAAAATGCCATAACATCAAGCTAACCATGGGGGAATATGTGTTGACTAGTCCAATGCTTTCCATTCCTAGGGGAGGTGCTGATGTTGTACTAGGAGTACAATGGTTACAATCTTTGGGGACGGTAGCTTTTAATTTTCAAGAACTTTTCTTGAAATTCTTTTCAGAAGGAAAGGAAGTCGAACTACGGGGTATTGAAGGGAAGCCAGGAAGGATAATAAGCTCTAATGGCATGACAAAGCTTTTAAAGAAAGAACAACGAGGCGTAATTGCACAATTATGCTCACTAGAAGTTCCAACATCAAAATCATCTATTTCTGCAGATCTCCAACAAGTCTTGGACAATCATTCCAAGGTGTTTGAAACTCCCAAAGGACTCCCACCTATTCATGATCATGATCATGCTATTCATTTGATTCCAGGAAGTGTTCCTCCAAACATCCGGCCTTATATATATCCTTACTTCCAAAAGAGAGAAATTGAACGTATGATTGCAGAAATGTTAGAGGCGGGTATAATTCAACCTAGTCAAAGTTCTTTCTCTACTCCTGTAGTATTGGTACACAAGAAGGATGGATCATGGCGAATGTGTCCGGATTATAGGGAGCTCAATAAGCTCACCATTAAAGACAAATTTCCCATTCCTGTGATTGATGAATTATTGGATGAATTACATGGAGCAATTTATTTTACAAGTTGGATCTTCGTTCAGGATATCATCAAATTAGAATGAAGACTGAAGATATTCCAAAAACAACATTTCGAACTCATGAGGGTCATTATGAATTTTTGGTCATGCCTTTTAGCCTTACCAATGCACCTTCTACATTTCAAGGGTTGATGAATTCCATTTTCAAACCCTTCCTTAGAAAATTTGTGCTAGTATTTTTTGATGATATACTAATCTACTGCAGGTCTTGGAAGGATCATGTTGAACATGTTGACAGGGTGCTCAAACTATTGCAGGAGAAACAATTATATGCAAAAAAGTCCAAATGTTTCTTTGGAGTACAAGAGGTGGAATATCTGGGTCATATTGTATCTCACGAGGGTGTTAAAGTGAACCCTAACAAAATTAAAGCCATTAAGGAATGGAAAGTTCCCACAACCATAAAGCAGTTGCGAGGATTTCTCGGGTTAACAGGGTATTATCGCAAGTTTGTTAAGAATTATGGGAGAATAGCAGCACCTCTAACAACATTATTGAAAAAAGATGCATTTTCATGGACTCCTGAAGCAACTAAGGCGTTTGAACATCTTAAAGAGGCAATGTGCCTAGCACCGGTCTTAGCTATGCCAGACTTCACAAAAACCTTTATTGTGGAATGTGATGCCTCAGGAAATGGAATTGGTGCGATTTTAATGTAGGAAGGAAGACCCATTTCTTTTGAAAGTCGTCCAATCAAAGGAAAGTATTTACAGAAACCTATTTATGAGAAGGAAATGTTAGCAATCCTGCATGCACTAAAGAAATGGAGAACTTACCTAATGGGAAGACACTTCAAGGTAAAAACTGATCATGATAGTCTTAAACACTTTTTGGAACAAAGACTATCTTCAGAAGAGCCACAAAAATGGGTCACAAAGATGTTGGGTTATGACTTTGAAATAATCTACAAAAAAGGAAAGCTTAATGTTGTTGCAGATGCACTCTCAAGAAAGAATGAAGAGGTGGAAGCATTGCTTTGTGCCATTTCTATTATCCAACCAGATTGGATAACCGAAGAAAGAGATGAATGGAAGAAGGACAAAGATGTATGGACACTCATTTAAAAGTTGCAGCAAGATCCTAGTACATCTGATACATTTAGTTGGAAAAATGATTCCTTATGGTACAAAGATCGCTTATATCTTTGTAAGAATTCCCAACTAAAACAAAGATTCTTCTGGAATTGCACACTTCTCCTTTAGGAGGACACTCAGGATTTTTAAAAACTTACCACAGGGTGAAGAAAGAATTTTTTTGGGATGGCCTTAAATCTGATATTCAAAATTTTGTGGCGGAATGTTTGGTTTGCCAGCAGAATAAAGTGGAGACAATTAAGACCCCGGGACTTCTACAACCTTTATCCATTTCAAGTCAACGTTGGGAGGAGATTTCAATGGATTTTATCACAGGTTTACCGAAGTCCGAAGGCAAGAATGTCATCATGGTGGTAGTTGATAGACTTACCAAGTATGCACACTTTTGTGCATTATCTCATCCATTTAAAGCAAATACAGTTGCTACTACATTTATGGACAGAATTCAAAAGCTACATGGAAACCCAAGGGTTATTGTGAGCGATAGAGATCCCATTTTTACTGGAAATTTTTGGACGGAGTTATTTTCTTGTTTGGGTACTCAATTAGCTCATAGCTCATCTTATCATCCTCAATCGATGGTCAAACTGAGATAGTAAATAAATGTTTGGAAGGATATCTTCGTTGTTTTGTATCTGATAAACAAACACAATGGGTCAAGTGGTTACCTCTAGCTAAATGGTGGTATAACACTTCCTTCCATACTGCAGCAAAAATGACCCCATTTATGGCACTTTATGGATATCATCCACCATCCATCACATCATCTTTAAGGGAAAATTCGAAGGTTCAAGCAGTGGAAGATCACATCGAGCATCAGCAAGAAGTTCTCCAACTCTTAAGGGATAACCTGAATTTGGCACAAAATCGAATGAAACAACAGGCAGATCAACATCGTAGCGAGAGAAATTTTGATGTAGGAGATTGGGTATTTTTACGGCTACAACCATACAAACAAATGTCCCTCAAGCAAGCAAAGAAGGATAATAAATTATCGCCAAAGTACTATGGTCCTTACAAGGTGTTGCAAAATATTGGTACTATGGCATATAAATTGGAGCTTCCTGCTTCTTCACGAGTGCATCCAATTTTCCATGTTTCATGCTTAAAGAAGGTTATAGGTGAAAATCTTCCAGTTCACACAATATTGCTAGAACTTGATGAGGAAGGAAAAATCATATTGGAACCTGAAGCGGTCACGGAAACAAGAACTCGACAACTACGGAATCGATCAATTTCAGAGTATCTCATCAAGTGGAAGAACTTACCCACTGAAGATTCTACATGGGAGGATGAGAATTTTGTACAGAAGCACCCGGAGCTACTCAAGTGTTGAGGACAACACTTTTTTGAAGGAGAGGGGCATGTTAGGTCCCTATATCACTAGTATAGCCCCTTATTATTGTTAGTGTAAACCCCTTATTGTTATTATTGTACCCTTGTAACCCCCATTTGTTATTATTGTGCCCTTAAATTATTATTGTTAGGTCGGCTAGGATTACATTGTGGCCCACTAGGATTACATTATGGCCCCATGGACTCCTATATATATAGAAAGGAGGTTTTGTAAATTGTATCATCCAAGAATTGTTCATTTATGTAATGTATTGGAGGTTTCCCCCTCGAAGTGGCTCATTTCTAAGGCGTTGATATCTCTTTTCTTCTATTTTTGGAGCCGGTTACACAACATCTTATAGGATGTCTATGGTTGATGAATTCTATGGATATATCAAGTGGCAGTGGATCAAGAAGATCAGAAGAAGACAACTTTTACAACCCCCTGGGAACCTTCATGTATGCACGGATGCAATTTGGTCTTATGAATGCAGGTGCAACTTTTCAGAGGGCCATGGACATAGCATTTGTGGGAGACAAGTATGTGGTTATATATTTGGATGATGTAACTATTTTTTCAGGATCATATGGTCAACACCTGGAACATCTGCAAAATACTTTCGAAAAGTGCAGGAATTATGGTCTGTAATATCCCTTTTTCAGGGATATCTCTAAAACACAAGCAAACTCCAACCAGACTTAGACTGGGAGGGCATTTACCGAATATGTCGCCTCTAAAAGAGTGTGAGATCCAGAGGCTACCTAGCCCTTTCCAGACTCTATCTAAGAGTAAGAGAAAAATGCACCAAGCGGTATAGAACTATAGCACTCAAACACAATAATAGAAATAGAAAGAGAATACAACAACTATGGCAACCACGACAACTACGACAACTCAACCAGAAAACATATAAATAAAATGCTGAGCCATTTTATTAATCTGAGAAATGCAATGAAGTACAAAAGGCGATCTTGCGCAAGGAAAGTGAAAAAACACTCTCAGAAATAATAAGAAATGGCTGCTCTAAGAACTGTGTCCTAATTGCTGGAGAAATGTCGTGTAGCTGCTACTACTGGAAGCGACTGAAGATTAGGGGCTGATCCCCTTGACGGGATGAGATGAAAATTGGAAAACCTCCTCTCCTCAACAACCTCGACAAGATCCACAAACCATTCCAAGAATGGCCGACCCTAGAAACAACCAGAAACTGCCTCCCCAGTGAATTACACTGGACTCCAAGGGACAACGCAGTAGATGGATAGAAACAGCTAAAATACTACCAGAAATTCCGCCAAAAACCTTCGACAGGCAAAGGCTGACCCTCTGCTCGAAATCCCGGCGAAATCACCTACAAAAACACCAATCCAAAGCTCCGCCACAAGGGATTGTGTCCTCTCTCCCAGTGACTGCGCAGTCTCTCTAAGCTCCAGCTCCACAACAAATCCAAACAACGAAACAACTCACAAAACACTGAAAAACAAACCTTGCCCGAGCAGGCACTCGAAGTCCCCCAGGGCTAAGGGTGAGATCTTCGAACAGAGACACTTGGTGCACTAAACAGTGCTGCAGACAGGCTAAACAGCGAGCGTGCGAAAGAATACCAAAGTCTCACTCCAAAATCAACAAATCCAGAATGATTCAAATGAGGAGGCTACTCCATCTTTAATAACATTGGTTTCCCTCCAAAACCAACGTAGTCTCTCTCTCCTCCACATCCTCATCCTTATCTGCGCAGAAGCTTCTAGAGTGCATGTAGGCCCCCTCCTCTACGTGGTGTATGGCCCCCCTTGGCTCCCCCCTTAAGTCACAATATTGTGCTACTAGGAAGGTGTTTTATTCCACTAAAGTGAGTTAGACCCCTTTTACTCACTTTTTTATTTATCTACAAACCATATACGGCAAAAATATACAAAGTCGAATATTCCAATTAGCTATCGCTAATTAGGAATATTACATGGTTTGTCACTAAATCCCAAAAATATTTGTTTTCCTTGGAGGAAGGTAAATTATTGGGTCACGTAATTTCAAAACAAGGATTAAAGATTGATCCAACAAGGGTCGAGGAAATTCATACCATTCCTTTTCCCACAAGAAAGAAATATATTCAGAAATTTTTGGGAAAAATAAACTTTCTGAGAAGATTTGTACCAAATTATGTTGATATTGTGAAAAATAAACAGACATGTTGAAGAATAATGTTGAAGTGAGGTTGGATAAAGAAGCAAGAGAAGCATTTTCCAGAATAAAAGAAGCACTCCAGGAAGCTCTAGTTTTAATAAGCCATAATTATCAAAAGGTATTTCAAATATTTTCATTTGCTTCCCCCACCACTATTGTTGTTGTGTTACTGTAGAAAAAATACAATAATAAGGAACAACTAGTGGCATTCTTCAGAAAATTTCTCAGAGATGTTGAGCTCAAATATAAAATTTTGAAGAAACAAGTGTATGCATTGGTTAAATCACTCAAAGAGTTTAGGACTTATGTGTTGCAATCCCAAAAAACTACTTATGTACCTAATTTTGTTGTCAAGGACGTGCTGGTTCAAAGTGATGTTGAAGGAAAAAAGGAAAATGGATAACTCAAATCTAGGTGTATAATTTGGACATTGAACACACAAAGTTAATAAAAGGACAGGGTTTAGCAAAGTCGGTAATAGAAAAAAATTTTCAAGCATTGGGAATTAATCTCTTAGCACCAGTGGATGGAGCTAACAATGAAGAAGGTCAGAATAAGCCCAAAAAAGGTATTCAATACAAATTTTTGCGTTCAAATTGGTATAAAGATGTGTTTCATTACTTTTGTTTCTTTTCTTGTCCATATTCATTGAATAGAACCAAATACATAGCTCTCAAGCTTAAATCTTAGCCATATGTCATAGTAGAAGCAAATTTGTACTGGAAAGATCCTGCTGGTATTTTGTTGTTGTTTTTAACTGAAGGTGAATCCATTTGAGGTTATCAAGGAATATCATGAAAGTCTATGTGGAGGAAATTATAGTTGGAAGGTTAGAGCACATAAAATCCTCAAGTCAGGTTTTTATTGGGCTACATTGTTCGTTGATGTATACAAACTGGTCAGAAGTTGTTAGAAGTGTCAATTGTTTGTAGAAAAGAAGAGACTTTCTCTATTTCCTCTCATTCCAGTATTCATAGGAGATCCTTTCAAGAAGTGTGGACTGGACTTTATTGGAGAGATAAATCCACCATCAAGTGGGAAGTTCAAATAGATTCTAGCTACTACTTATTACTTCAAAAATGTGGTTGCAGCAATCCCCACCAAGAAAGAAAATGACCAAGTGGTGATGAAGTTTTTGGAGGAGAAAATCTTTAGTAGGTTTGGCTGTCCAATCAATATTGTAACTAATAATCCTCAGGTATTTAATTATGCTCGATTCATTAATTTCTATCAAACATAAAATCTAATTTTTTCACATTCCACAGCTTACCATCCACAAGGGAATGGATTATTAGAGCCTTCAAATAAGACATTGGTCAGGATTCTGAAGAAGACAATCACTAAAAATCAGAAAGACTGGGATTCAAAGTTGAAGTTTTTTCTTTGGGAAATTCGAGTTACCACTAGGAGGTCTACTGGAAAGTCACCCTATGAATTTTTTTATGGAACTCAGGCACTATTTCATACTCATTTGGCCAAACCAGTGATTGCTTTCCCTCAATAAGCTCAGGAAGAACCTACTGCTCTAGTGAGAAGATTGAACAAGGTGATTGAATCAAGTGAAGATAGTAACAAAGCTAGAGATAACTTGATTTATTATCAAGCAAAGATGAAGTCCATATTTGACAGAAAAGAAAAATAAATCATCTTCCAAGCAGGAGATTTAGTATTAATATGGGAAACAAGAAGGGCAGATAAAGGAAAACATGGCAAGTTTGACCCTCTCTCGTGTGGCCCGTACAAAATCTCTGAAGCTAGATCAAACAATACTTTCACCCTAGAAGATTTAAATGGAGAATCTCTCCACTTGCCTATGAATGGGCACTATCTGAAGCATTATTTTCAACACTGAAATTCAACATTTCACCATTGTAAATACCAGATTGCTCATTGTTCATATGTCACCAAGAAATATTTGACTTCATGCCCAATGGATAAGGCACTAATCTACGATTCTTAGAGATTTCATGGGAAAAAGAACTATCCATAGGTCAAGCCAGATGTTGTGGCTCATTTGCATTTAGTTTTGAAATATTTCTCAAAACACCAAAAAATCATATATGCTAGAAAAGGTAAAATTTGTGTATGTCGAAAAATAATTTTGATTTATATGTTGGTGTATTAACATTATGTGCGGAGATGTGAAGGAGAGTCAAGTAGGGATTATTCGCATGCAGAATAGTTCAACAGTCAGGTCGATTTATGCATTCAGAACATTGCACATAGGTCAGGTTCGAGCTAGGCTTATTCACAAGTTCAGGAGAGACTAGCACTACAGAATATCGAATAAGCTCAGGAGGGTTACACCGTGGAGAAAAAAAAATAGTAATCAAGATTGTTTATTCAATAAAGGAACTATGCAAGATTTTTGAATGAAACTGTGCTCATTATCGACTAAATCATATAGATTTCCTGAATGCAGAGAACTTGCATATATTCCTTAAAAACATAAGAGTTTTGGAAGAAGCGTAAAGGGGGAAAATCAATGGTCGGGATCTATTGTGAAACCAGCTCCAAAAATAGATGAAAAGAGATATCAACGCCTTAGAAATAAGCTACTTCGAGGGGGAAACCTCCAATACATTACATGAATGAAAAATTGTTGGATGATACAAATTAAAAAACCTCCTTTCTATATATAGGAGTCCATGGGGCCACAATGTAATCCTAGCCGACCTAAAAATAGTAATTTAAGGGCACAATAATAACAATATGGGGGTTACAAGGGTACAATAATAACAATAATGGAGTTACACTAACAAGAATAAGGGACTATACTAGTAACATAGTGACCTAACATGGCCCTCTCCTTCAAAAAAGTGTTGTCCTCAATGCTTGAGTAGCTCTGGGTACTTCTGTATAAAATTCTCATCCTCCCATGTAGAATCTTCAGTGGGTAAGTTCTTCCACTTGATGAGATACTCTGAAATTGATCGATTTCGTAGTTGTCGTGTTCTAGTTTCCGTGAACGCTTCAGGTTCCAATATGATTTTTCCTTCCTCCTCAAGTTCTAGTAATATAGTTTGAACTGAAATATTTTCACCTATAACCTTCTTTAAGCATGAAACATGGAAAACTGGATACACTCGTGAAGAAGCAGGAAGCTCCAATTTGTATGCCATAGTACCAATCTTTTGCAACACCTTGTAAGTACCATAGTACTTTGGCGATAATTTATGATCCTTCTTAGCTTGCTTGAGGGACATTTGTTTGTATGGTTGTAGCCGTAAAAATACCTAGTCTCCTACATCAAAACTTATCTCGTTGCGATGTTAATATGCCTGTTATTTCATTCGATTTTGTGCCAAATTTAGGTTATCCTTTAAGAGCTAGAGAACTTCTTGTTGATGCTCGATGTGATCTTCCACTGCTTGAACCTTCGAATTTTCTCTTAAAGATGATGTGATGGATGGTGGATGATATCCATAAAGTGTCATAAATGGGGTATTTTTTGGTATAGTATGGAAGAAGGTGTTATACCACCATTCAGCGAGAGGTAACCACTTGACCCATTTTGTTTGATACAAAACAAAGAAGATATCCTTACAAAAATTTATTTACTATCTCAGTTTGACCATCGGATTGAGGATGATAAGATGTGCTATAAGCTAATTGAGTACCCAAACAATAAAATAACTCCGTCCAAAAATTTCCCGTAAAAATGGGATCTCTGTCGCTCACAATAACCCTTGGGCTTCCATGTAGCTTTTGAATTCTGTCCACAAATGTAGTAGCAACTGTACTTGCTTTAAATGGATGAGATAATGCACAAAAGTGTGCATACTTGGTAAGTCTATCAACTACCACCATGATCACATTCTTTCCTTCAGACTTAGGTAAACCTGTGATAAAATCCATTGAAATCTCCTCCCAACGCTGACTTGGAATGGATAAAGGTTGTAGAAGTCCCGGGGTCTTAATTGTCTCCACTTTATTCTGCTGGCAAACCAAACATTCCGCCACAAACTTTTGAATATCAGATTTAAGGCCATCCTAAAAAAATTCTTTCTTCACCCTGTGGTAAGTTTTTAAAAATCCTGAGTGTCCTCCTAAAGGAGAAGTGTGCAATTCCAGAAGAATATTTTGTTTTAGTTGGGAATTCTTGCAAAGATATAAGCGATCTTTGTACCATAAGGAATCATTTTTCCAACTAAATGTATCAGATGTACTAGGATCTTCTTGCAACTTTTGAATGAGTGTCCATACATCTTTGTCCTTCTTCCATTCATCTCTTGCTTCGGTTATCCAATCTGGTTGGATAATAGAAATGGCACAAAGCAATGTTTCCACCTCTTCATTCTTTCTTGAGAGTGCATCTGCAACAACATTAAGCTTTCCTTTTTTGTAGATTATTTCAAAGTCATAACCCAACATCTTTGTGACCCATTTTTGTTGCTATTCTGAAGATAGTCTTTGTTCCAAAAAGTGTTTAAGACTATCATGATCAGTTTTTACCTTGAAGTGTCTTCCCATTAGGTAAGTTCGCCATTTCTTTAGGGCATGCAGTATTGCTAACATTTCCTTCTCATAAATAGGTTTCTGTAAATACTTTCCTTTGATTGGACGACTTTCAAAAGCAATGGGTCTTCCTTCCTGCATTAAAACTGCACCAATTCCATTTCTTGAGGCATCACATTCCACAATAAAGGTTTTTGTGAAGTCTGGCGTAGCTAAAACAGGTGCTAGGCACATTGCCTCTTTAAGATGTTCAAAGGCCTTAGTTGCTTCAGGAGTCCATGAAAATGCATCTTTCTTCAATAATGTTGTTAGAGGTGCTGCTATTCTCCCATAATTCTTAACAAACTTGCGATAATACCCTGTTAACCCGAGAAATCCTCGCAACTGCTTTATGGTTGTGGGGACTTTCCATTATTTAATGGCTTTAATTTTGTTAGGGTCTACTTTAACACCCTCGTGAGATATAATATGACCCAGATATTCCACCTCTTGTACTACAAAGAAACATTTGGATGTTTTTGCATATAATTGTTTCTCCTGCAATAGTTTGAGCACCCTGTCAACATGTTCAACATGATCCTTCCAAGACCTGCTGTAGATTCGTATATCATCAAAAAATACTAGCACAAATTTTCTAAGGAAGGGTTTGAAAATGGAATTCATCAACCCTTGAAATGTAGAAGGTGCATTGGTAAGGCCAAAAGGCATGACCAAAAATTCATAATGACCTCATGAGTTCGAAATGTTGTTTTTGGAACATCTTCAGTCTTCATTCTAATTTGATGATATCCTGAACGAAGATCCAACTTGGTAAAATAAATTGCTCCATGTAATTCATTCAATAATTCATCAATCACAGGAATGAGAAATTTATCTTTAATGGTGAGCTTATTGAGCTCCCTATAATCCGGACACATTCGCCATGATCCATCCTTCTTGTGTACCAATACTACAGGAGCAGAGAAAGAACTTTGACTAGGTTGAATTATACCTGCCTCTAACATTTCTGCAATCATACGTTTAATTTCACTCTTTTGGAAGTAAGGATATCTATAAGGCCTGATGTTTGGAGGAACACTTCCTGGAATCAAATGAATAGCATGATCATGATCACGAATAGGTGGGAGTCCTTTGGGAGTTTCAAACACCTTGGAATGATTGTCCAAGACTTGTTGGAGATCTGCAGAAATAGATGATTTTGATATTGGAACTTCTAGTGAGCATAATTGTGCAATTATGCCTCGTTGTTCTTTCTTTAGAAGCTTTGTCATGACATTAGAGCTTATTATCCTTCCTGGCTTCCCCGCAATACCCCGTAATTCGACTTCCTTTCCTTCTGAAAAAAATTTCAAGAAAAGTTCTTGAAAATTAAAAGCCACCGTCCCCAAAGATTGTAACCATTGTACTCCTAGTACAACATCAGCACCTCCCATAGGAATGGAAAGCATTGGACTAGTCAACACATATTCCCCCATGGTTAGCTTGATATTATGGCATTTTCCAGAGCAATTTATAGCTCCTCCATTTGCAACCATCACTTGACATTCTGGTGCTGGGTATAGGAAACAATTTAATTCCTTGGCTACCTTACAATGAGTAAAATTATGGGTGCTACCTGAATCAATCAACACTATTACCTTTTTCTTCTTGATTTGTCCTTCTATCTTGAGAGTTTGAGGAGTGGTAATTCCTGCCAGTGCATTACACGATATGGTCGGATTCATTTCCTCCTCTTCTAGGGTTGGTTCCTGGTGTATATCCTCTTCTTGTTCATTTTCTTCTTCCTCTTCACAATCTATGTAAAATAATTTCTTCTCAGCACACTTATGACCTTTAGTGTATTTTCTATCACAACTGTAGCAAAGCCCTTCTACTATTTTTTCTTCCAATTTTTGTGGTGTCAACCTTGTAGGTTGTGGAAATCTAGGAGTAGCAACACTGCCCTCTTTATAGAAGTGAGTGGTAGTCTTCCTTGTCGCCATAATTTTACATTCAATTTTCCTTGCCAACGTGAATGCCTTCTTCAATGAATCAGGTTCCAAAAAGAAAACTTCATGTTAAATGTTATCCTTTAAAGTCCCTATGAAGAGATCAATCCTGTGTTCCTCTAGAATATCAGTTACCCTTATATTCAATTTTTGGAAGTCCTCAATGTGCTCCCCCACTAAACCCTTTCGTTTGAGATTTATCAATTGGCTAAAGAAAATGTTGCTCTTTGTATCCTCATATTGTGCTATCATTTCCTCCGTAAAAATTGACCATGTGACAATTTTTTTATGGGAGCAAAGCCATCGATACCATAAAAATGTATTTTGTTCTAAATGTAAAGTTGCAATGCATACCTTTTGAGTGTTTTGCATATTATTGAGATCAAAATATTGCTCCATCTGTAGTATCCATGTTACAGGATCCTTTCCATCAAACTTCCTCATATCCATTTTTGGAATATGGTGGTTATTCCCGCCAACATTAGAGTTTATGAAATCATGATTAACATTTATTTTGTTCTCATCATGAGTTTCCTCTACTATATTTTCACCATTAGGAAACATTTTTTATATCAACTTTCTCAAACCTTCGATGTCTACCTTTAGATCATTCTTCATGTTTTCCATTTTTCATCGATCTTAGCTTCCATGTCATCCATCTTAGCTTCCATGAAAAAATCCATGCCATCCATCTTAGCTTCCAAACCATTCATCTTAGCTTCCACGGATTTCTTCAAACCATCCATTTCATTTATTGTTGCTCTTTGCAATAGAAAAATTTGGTGCACTTGCTCATGGACTTTTGATATCTCATGTTGAATTTCTTCATCTTCATGAGTAATATTAGAGCCTTCTAAAGGCTTAATGGGTGTTGAATTCTTTTTATGAGGCATTTTAGAACCCAATACTGATATCTATGCTCAATAGGCCTTTGAAATCACCTAGAACTGATTTTTCAAAAAAGACTTATGCAATTTGAAAAACAATACACACCGCTTTCTTGATTTTGAGGAGCTCGATATTGAAACTGGTTTATATCTGTGATTTTGGATATTCAATATCTGAAATTTGGCCCTAAAGTAGCCCCATGAATCTTATATCTAATTCCACAGGTCTGACCTAATTTGGATTCTTGAAGACAAAGTTATGCCCAATCTCCTATGATGACCTAATTATGGACTCGTTCAGTAGAGCGAACTTGTACGACCTGCCACGTGTCATTGTTTCTTCCTTCGGCTCTGAAATTGATATAGAAAAGACTAAATTCTGTGTACTTACGGTCACTTTTTACATAATTCCAATCCGATGCTTAGAGAGAGAGAGTTATGAATGTTTTCCCACGATCACCTCTTTGAGATGAAATTTGGGAGCCTGCAAAAGACCTAACTTCCACATACCATATCTCTGAAAATATTGTGAACCAAGCTCTTGAATTTTGCGACGATCTTCCTCAATATTTCATTTTCGCTCCCTACAAAATTTCAACTTCTGAACCTTTGTAGAAAAAAGTTATAATTCAAATGCCACGATGACCTGTTTAGCTTAAATTCGGGAGCCTGCAAAAGACCTAAATTCCGCATATCATATCTTTGAAAATTTTGCGAACCAAGCTCTAAAATTTTGCGATGATTTTCCTCAGGATTTCAGCTTCGCAATCTAAAAATTTCAGCTTCTGAACCTTCGTAGAAAAAAAATTATAGTGAAAATGCCATGATGACCTATTTGGGGCAGCGAAACCCTAGAATCCAAATATTTGATACCAAATGTTGTGAAACCAGCTCCAAAAATGGAAGAAAAGAGATATCAACGCCTTCGAAATACGCCACTTTGATGGGGCAACCTCCAATACATTACATGAATGAACAATTCTTGGATGATACAAATTAAAAAACCTCCTTTCTATATATAGGAGTCCATGGGGCCACAATGTAATCCTAGCCAACCTAACAATAATAATTTAAGAGCACAATAATAACAATATAGGGATTTTATGGTTAAAATAATAACAATAAGGGAGTTACACTAACAACAATAAGGGACTATACTAGTAATATAGGGACCTAACAGGATCAAAGCGCAGAATTGAAGCGGAGAGATGGACGATGGACATCATATCACATAAATTCAATTCATATGGATCAGAGGTTGTCAAGAGAAGCCACGTGTCAGCCATAGGCTTCGTCACATATTGCATTCAGTAAAGGATACAAGTTTTAGATATGGTTAAACTTGTAAAGATGTGATGTGAAGAGCGACAATCTTAAGATTTGGCGATGCGATGAATATGGCACATCACATGCGATAAGATATTGCGGATATTGGAGGAGTTGAAAATCAAGGAAGTTTCTGATGAGGAAAATTTTATAAAATCCTATCTGCGATGAGGCCCAAAGTTGTGATATTACGAGGCAATGTGATCGCATATCGCACGTCGCAAGTCCATGAGGAAAGGCTCTAAGAAATATGTTGTGAATGATGAAGGTCAAAATGCGATGGAAAGGCGGACACAATACCATTCAAAGGTTAAGTTGAACTTATTTAAAGTCCAAGATTATGTGCAGTCGCATTGGTTTTACAAAGAAACTTGAATGCGGGTAGTGGAATTGGATATGTGACCCGACATAGAGCAAAGGGAAAGAAAAAACGAAACACAATAGACAGGATCACAAGAGGCAGCGTCGAGTAGAAGTGGACATGATAACCTTGGTTGAAATGTAGAGTCATTAGTAGAGTCGAGCAAAGAGAGCACATAGTGGCACTGTTGGAAACGCAACAGTTGGGTCAAGTTGGGCAAGGATACGTTATTGCAGAATTTTTCGAATACCGCACCAGAAGTAGAAAAGGCATGAGAGCAAGCAAAAAAGACAAATGGAAATCTAGAAGAAAGGCAAGGCAATGATGTCCAATCTGTCAGGGAGACACATCAGTACTTGAGGGAGACACATTAGCAACAAATCAGATTCAGCAAAAAGAATAACCTTTCAAATTTTAATTTTTTTTCTTTGTCTATTAAGATCAAAGATATAGTGATGTCCTCAATTGCAATGTAATAAGTAGTTTTAACAGTTTAGGTAGTCGAAGGAGTTTCAAGAATTTATGGCAATTAAAAACTATTTTTGATATATTTAAGAAAGATAAAAATAAATAAGAAGTGTTATGAGTTTTGGACCTTTGGAAGACTAAAACTTTGGTATTTACATTTCTGAGGAATTAATGAAAGAAGAAATAAGTTTCCTGCAACTGTTGATGGTGATTCGTTTTCCTGTGCCATTTTGTATCCCTTCTTCCTTGAATGAAGTGAAGTAATGCAGTTATCGGTCTCTTAATTAAATTTATGAGTAAGAGTTAAATAACCCTAATTTGCGCTCCTTCACTCCAACTCCGCTCCCTTCAAAAACTCTCTCTAGAACTTAAAAGTAATAGATTTTGTGTTTACAACATATGGTTTTTAGTTTCCTCTCTCTTCATAAATTAATTCTGAAATTTAGAGTGGTAGATTTTGTGTTAAAACATATCAGTTTGAGTTTCTTTTGCAGTTCTTCTTTTCCATTCAGATATCAGCAGTTAATGGCATTGTAGAGTCTTTCATTATACCATATTTTTTAGGGTTTTAAAGAATTAGTTTCCAAAGGGATTGAACAAAGACCACTTGATATAATTACTTTGTGACACATTTCTAAAAATGTCTTAAGTACTGATTCCTTTCCACAACCAAGGAATTGTCTCTTCAGATACAACATTTTCTTAGCGTTGTCTATGGAAACGTGGCATTAATTCTTGGTAAGCTTCTAGCTACTTCACCAACTATGGAAGCCTCTTGAATGTTGGTAGCCTTCTCTGTTATGGAGTGGTGTGGGCAGATTTTGTATTAATGAGGCTCCCCATAGTCCCAACATTGTAAAGGATGCTTCTTTATTTGATCAAAATCCGGTTTATTGGAAACCTCTATCTGCTTAGACTCATTCTGCAGTTTAATTTTTTGTTGATTCCTTCCACGAAATTTATGATGCTGATCTTTCTATAAATTTATGGCGTTACCACTTCTCATACCTTTCATATTCTAAAATTTTTTGTGCACTTTCTTGTTATTCCAATTCTTACTGCCTTAGCCTTTTTGTTTCATCTACTAATAGAAGATGCCCACCTTCCTAATGGCCTCTTCAATGGTTTTTGGATTATCAAATTCAAATTTTGGTAGACTGCTCATAAAACGTTTTACCTTGGATTTTTTCTCCCAAATATAGGGTACATACCTTAGCAGGTATGTGAAATTTGTTTACAAACTCATCCATGTTGAGTTTTCCTAATCACAAATCATGGAAATCCTTCACCTTATTTTCATATAATTGTTCATTCGAATACTTCTCTTTGAAATATATTTGAAATTGTCCCCATGTTACCCCTTACTCATCTAATGTACGAACATCCTTGACTTCTTCCCACCATAGTGTAGGATTTCCCTCCAACTGGTAATGGCTACCATCACTTTGAAGTTATCATCGTATTCATATGTTTGAAAATATTTGTTCATGTTAATCAACCATGCCTCTATGACTTCTTACACTTCTCCATCGAATATTGTAGGTTTATTTCATTTTAATTCCCATTTTAATTTTGTCTTCTGTTTTTTATTCCTTTGATGATCAGACACATTTAAATATTCTTCCTCATTTCCTCCCTTGTATCTTTCAATTCGTCGAGTATGGATTCCTTAAGGACAATTCTCACCTCTTTGTCTTTTTTCTTCGTCCCTATCCTCATTGCCAGAACTGGGTGTAGAGTTTCTCTTATTCTTGTGATCAAAAATATTTTTTAGTATTCTCTCTTGGTCACGCATTAGTATCTCATTTTATAACCACAAAATTTCCATTTATGTTCTTAATTGTTGGACAGTTTCGAACAACAACATCATTGGATTTGGTTGACCTCCTTCCAATTGAATCCACATGTCTAGGTTAACCCATGAGATAGGTAAATAACCAGTTTCAACTTATTTCCTTATCGGTTTTGTACTTTTGTCACCTCGCCTAATTTCTTCCTCTCTCTCTCTCTCTCTCTCTTTTGTGTTCACAACATACACATTGTGTTATTCAGTTTCCAAACTAGGCCACAATATTGCAACCTGGCTCTAATACCACTTGTAACATCTATCCCGAAAATAGTTAAAAAAAACTAAATTACCACAGGGAGTAAAATATATAATAGTTACAACAACATAATAACCTAAATATAATTTATTTACAATTTAAATGTAGCTCTTGGACCAACACACTAACCTAAATTTATTTTCCCTTTTTAAAACCTTTGAGAATAGCATTGATGTGATTTATTTATAAATTTTCTCGCATGTCGACCAAAAAATCTTATTACTATTCAACCTAAGGTTTTATGATTTAAATGTTCATGGTACTTATGGTGCTTTGGTTAATAATTCTATGGTAAACTAGGGTGTACATAACTCATGGATTCGGTAGACCTTTCGAGAATTACGTCTGACCCTAGTCTTATCATTTTTGCGCTAATTTACATTTGTCTTGATCTAGTCCATCTGATACTAGGGTTTCAATCAGACAATTCAGGTGCCTCCAAGATGGTTAAGAGTGATTTTCCTTCCCTCCAGCTCTGTGACCACATTGTTCCACTACCTCTCCTCTGGTTACACTCTGCAACATCACTCTAGGGTCTCTCTCAACGAGTTTTCTTCGAAATGGTAAGAATGTTTCCTTTTCTTTGGTCTTATTATTCAATCTTGTGAAGATGTGTCGTTGGAACTTTTTTATGTCCTTCTGTAGCTTTCATGCTTTCTCTCAGTAATAGTAACTTGGTAATACAACGAGCTCTGTCTCCTACACTATTAAGAATCCTAGTTTGTCTCTTTTATTAGCTATATTTTTATTTAGTGTTCACACATGCGTTTAATGATATCTTCTTGTTTTCACTACTTTGTAGGGTATTAGGGCTTAATCTTTCCAACACATTTACTCTCTTTTCCTCCACATACTAATTAGTCATTTTATTTTTGTTTGAGAGTTTAATTGAACGGTCTAAGATCCCCTTTTTAATAAACTCATATGTTAGTTGCAGGTGAGGAACGATTTTCATATTTTATGCTCATGTACATATGGTTGGCTCCATTTACCTGCTAAATTTATTTTTCGAACCACTCTTTGTTCTATGTTAGAGGCTCAACCTCCATGGTTTGATGGTTCTCCATTTGTAGTTTTGGGTAGTAGCACAAGAAGTTTATTCCCATGTTCTCAAAGGGGTCTACCATAACGACTACTAGGTTAATTAGATGTAGCATGACTTTAGAATTTTAATATAAATATGTATAAATTTTATTAAAGTACTATATGAGTTTTAGGTTTAATCAAAAGTCGAGTTCACTGAAATGTTCTTTTGTTCCACTTGTAAAAATGATATGTTTTTTTTTTTAAGAATTATATGGACTAGAATCCTGAACTTTGATTAAGAGGATCATTGTGTGTTCATGCATACACCTCTAGGTTTATTTTGTTCATAATTAGTTAATTTATCTGACTTTTAATAGTTGCACACTCTTTTTAATTTTAATTTTTTTCCGTGAAATTGACAGCCCTTTGTCTCAGCCAGTCATGGGATTTATTTCCTATATAATTATTTGTGATGGTAGTAATGGGTCATTTTCCCTGAAATTACACTGAACCTTGTTTGTTTAATACTTAGATGTATGTGTATTCACAATTGCCTCAAACATTCTTATTTTGTTTTTTTTCTATATTTTGAAGTGAACTACTATTTGCTAACCTAATTTGATCCTTTCCCACTTTGCAAAAATAATGCATCCATGCATTTCATTTGAATTACTATTTTTCATGTTTTTTATTAATTTTTATCTACATATTCAAGGGCCTTAACAACTAATCCACGTTATCTTAAGTACAATTATTTTAACATAATTTGAAATTCCTATATTTTGGTTACTAAAATTCTCCGTGCATTTCCTTTGAATTATTATTTTATATGTTTGTTCTGAATTTTTAACTACATATTTAAAGGCCTCAATAACATGCAAGGGACAATTTTCTTTGGGTGTAACTCGCCCACCACAGGAAAACTAATCCTCCTTATCTTAATTACAATTCTTTTAACATAATTTGAAATTCCCATATTTTGGTTTCTACTAGTTATTACTATAATATTTTCTTTTCTCTAGTAGGTATAACAACCCTAGTTATCTTAGTTACAATTCTTTTAACACATTTTGAAATTCTTATATTTCGGTTTATGCGAGAGCTAGTTTTTTTTCTTTCTAAGTTCAGCTACTTCTATTATATTATATAGAACATAAAATTACAGGTCTCTTCTTGTGGTTTTGACAAGACAAATCCAGAGGGAAGTTTCAAGATTTTTCCACCAGAAATTGGACTATCCCAGTCGAGGAAACTAGTCCTTAAAAACCAGAGAGTGACTGCTGCTCGAAGCTGGAAACTAGCAAATTTAGTTACCAAATAGAACACGAGTCATGTAGTAGACAATTCCTAAACATGAGCATGCTAATGAGAATTAAAAAACTGAACCTAAGGAGAACCTGCATTCTTGTTACTGGAGGTGGGATCTTCTCCCTCAATTCTTCACATGTAGCCCCCATCATCCGTCTCCTTGCTCAGTGCGTGGCTAGAGGGTTGAGGACGTGGCGATGTTGGGGTGTCGAGATTAGCCGCGGAGGCAGCATGCAACCTAGACTGATCCGTATTGTCTTCAGCTTCCTCGTCTGAGCTGCTACCTTCGCTATTGCCGGATTTGTCACTGGAATCTTTACTTCCACTAGAGGTGCTTTGTACTGGGAGGGCCTTCATCTGACGGGGGATGAAAGAAGGCTCAGGAGGAATGGTGGATTTGCGCGGCCTCTTCTTGCTGCAGGAGATGGGGGGAATTGAAGCAGGAGCAGGGAGCCGCAGAGAGAGCTGAGCATTCAAATTGATAGAGGGGGTCCTATCATGCTCATTCCAGCCGATGGAAAGGTTCATGTCGTAACCCTGGGAGTGCGACAGTAAAGGACGGGAAGGCTTGCCATGCCCTACAGCTCTTCTACACCTCATTCTGTGGCGCCAAGGCATAATTTTCCAAGGAGTCGAGTCGCTGGACCAGGAGAGGGTTGAAGAAAGCTCATGAGAAGAACAATTTCCAGAGGGAAGGCTCGGGCTAGTCGAATGAGGACCTTGCACCAAAGGCGGAGGAAAATTTACAGACAGATGCACCGAGAGCAGGTGGGAGGGCTGAACTGAGGACGAGAGGCCAGAGGTGATGGGCTTAATGGCCATTTGAAGTGGCGTTAATGAGTTGAAGAGCTGGTACGTCGAGGATAAGGTGGCGGAGGTCGAGTTAATGGCTCCCTCATGCTAGCATTTATCGCGGTCCTTCCTCCCATAAGAAGTCACGTGGAGCAGCCAAGTGTCTCTCCACATGGCTGCCCGGTGGCTCACTGTATCACTGGCGGGCACTCGCATCCCAGGAGTACTAGTTATTACTCTCATCTTTTGGTGGAGGTTATTCCAACACTCTAGTTTATACCAAAATCTATTATTACAGTAACTAAATGTAACTTCCTTTAAAGTAACATTTAAAAATGAAACAATAGTAAACAATTTTTTTTTCTAGTTCATTTACCAAACTATAATGAATTACCAAGTCTTTGTGCACTAAAAGAAAAGAAGGTAAATGACAATTATTTACACAATTAGAGGTGTTACATTTATTTTTTTATAATGGATTATAATTTACAAATTTGCTAGTTTGAGTTCAAATAAAATATGAACTCATATTTCTAATAATGATCTTAAATTTGTATATATATTAAATACTTATATTTTTTTAATTTGATAAAATTTACGCACACAAGCACATTTTAAGGATAATATCTATTTATGCAATTTATTGAATTATTATTTCCTATTTAAAATATTATTATCATTAAATATTTGATTGTACCTCAAAAATGTTTTTAAGTTACTTAGTTTATACATATGAGATACCTATTAATTTTTACTTGAATATATCTCACCTTACACTACACACAAGCATTTTAATTATCATATCAATTTACATGATTTATATTTTAGAAATATTTATTGTTTTTTACTTTAAAAAACATTAACTCACCCAAAAATATTTTATACTATCATATTAATTTTCTTATATATATATAAGAGCCTAAATCCATCTTAACTCTCGATCTACCAAGCATCACTCTCATATATTAGTTTTTTTAATGTAAGGTTAAGTTACAACATCACTTTCTTATACTCTGTTTTAGAGTGCCTCTAGATGTAATATCACTCTCATATACTATAGAAAGCCTTTAGACTCAACATCAGTCTCATATACTAGGTTGTGGAGAGCTTCTAGATACAATGCAAACATCATTGTCACATACTAGGTTGTATAGGTCCTATATGTGCAAAAAGAATATTTTTTTTTTACTTTGATAAATCTACTTTATTTAAGTTACATATTTAACTATGATGTCAATTTACTTCAAATTTTTAGGTATTCGTATTCCAAGTTCATGCAACATTTCACACATAGATTGTTCTTACTAATTTTAACTTATTGGCAAATAATTTTATATGATTTTTTATATTATAGATAAAATATAATTTAATATTTTTATCTAATAATGAGATTTATGATTGATTTATGATTGGGTGAGTTTGTTTCCCGAGCATAATTTACTAGATCATATTATGAAGTAAAATGTAATTAAAACTTCTTTTGGAAAACTAACTCTCAATTTACTAGAACATATTATGAAGTGAAATGTAAGTAAAAAGTCTTTTGGAAAACTAACTCTCGTTATCTTAAGTACCATTCTTTTAACAGAATTTGAAATTCCTATATTTTGGTTTGCCCCAGTACTGGTTATTACACTCATCTTTTGGTTATTCAAATGTTATCGCAACACTCTTGTTTATACCAAAATTGATTATTACAGTCATCTTTGGGTTATTCTGAGGTTATTCCAACACTCTTACCAAAACTATTTTTTTATAACTACCTCGAAACTATATATATATATTTAAAAGTCTTTTCAGTGTCATATGTGTCATTTCCTGTAAGTAACCATTAAAAATTAAACAATAATAAACATACTTTATTTTTAATTCATTTACCAAACTATAATGAATTACCAAGTCTTTGCGCACTTTAAAAAAGTAAATGACAATTATTTACACAATTTGGGGTGTTACATTTTCCTTTTTTAACTATAATGGATTATAGTTTTCAAATTTGAATAGTTTGAGTTCAATTAAAATATGTACTCATATTTCTAATAATGATTTTAAATTTTTATATATGTTAAATACTTATTTTTTTTTTTAATTTGACAAAATTTATTCACACAAGCACATTTTAACTATAATATCTATTTTTACATTTTATTGAAGCATTATTTCTCATTTAAAATATTATTATAATTAAATATTTGATTTTACTTTCGACAAAAATGTTTATAAGTTATATAATTTATACATATAAGATACCTATTAATTTTTACTTGAATACAACTTACCTTACACACAAGAACTTTAATTATCATAGAAATTTACATGATTTATATTTTAGAAATGCTTATTGTTTTTTACTTTTAGAAAAATTAACTAGCCCAAAAATATTTTTAACTATTATATTGATTTTCTTAATTTTTTATATATAACAGTCTAAATCCATCTTAATTCTCGATCTACCAAGCACTGAGAGGGATCAATTCCCTTGAGGTGAAAGTGTATTTTAAACTAAAAAAAGATTTTGATGAGGTGCAAATGTATTTTAGAGTTTTGCAGATCCAAAGTTAAGATGGATCTAAACAGGTCTAAAAATTGTAACTTTATTTTACATTTAAATCATTCTTTATTTGTTTTCTTATTTCTTTGTAATGGATTACAACTTGCAAATTTGAATAGTTTGAGGTCAACTAAATTAGATTCATATTTCTAATAATGATCTAAATATAAGTCAAAATGAAATCATCAAATAAAAATTAAATTTTTATACATCTTAAATATTTATTATTTTTCACTTAGATAAAATTTAACTCACACAAACACATTTTAAATATGATATCAATTTACATAATTTATATATTTAAAATATTTATTAATTTTGGCTTGGATAAAATTTACCTCGTCATAAAAATATTTTAACTATAATATCAATTTACTTCATTTATATTACTAAAATACTTATTAATTTTTGTTTGGATAAATTTTAACTCACATAAAAACATTCTATCTATCAATTTAGGTGATATATATATATATATATATTAGAAATAGTTATATTGTTTCTTACTTTAAGAAAATTTATGTCACAATAATTTACTTAATTTGTATATCTAAGATACTATTTTGGTGTTACTTTCATAAAATTTTCCTCACACAAAACGGTTTTAACTATGATGTCAATTTAAGTAAATTTTCATGCCACATTTAAGAGGTAATAAGAGTTGACTTGTGTTTATTTAGTTTCACATTTTAATCCAATTTTTTTGTGTAATTCCCTCAAAACTAAGTGGAGTGAGGAATTAGGAGTTGGTAAGTTTTGTAGCAAAGAAAAATTTATAGACATAATTTTATTTCATTCATATAGATTACAATTTATATGGTTTAAGAATTTTTGAACAACAAACCTACCTTAATAGCAGATTTTGGCATGAATCCTTCTTTACTAAACAAACTTTATATTCTTTTTGTTTTCTTGAATATTAAATTTTTTTAATGTAACTTTATGTGACTCTCATATATTAAGCCTCTAATATATCGAGTTGTAGAGTTGTGTTGGTAATTTAATGTTAAGTGACAAAATCACTCTCATATATTAGTTTTTTTAATCAAAGGTTAAGTTATAACATAACTATCATATAGTATGTTTTCCAGTCCTTCTTGATGCAACATCACTCTCATATATTCGGTTGTATAAGTCATCTATGTGTAAAAAGACTACTTATTTTTTACTTTGATAAATCTACTTCATACAAATTACATATTTAACTATGATGCCAATTTACTTAAAATTTTTAGGTATTCCAAATTCATGCAATATTTCACTACTAGATTGTGCTTAAAGAGATTTTATATGATTTTTTACATTATAGATAAAATCTAATTTACTATTTTTATAGAATAAGATGTTGTTAAGGTTTATGATTGGATGAATTTGTTTTCCAATGTAAAATAAACACAATTTACAGACAAATAATTTACTAGAACATATTACGAAATGAAGTGTAATTAAAAGGTCTTTTAATTTCTCACTGAAAGGTATAGTATGAAAAAATCATTTCAAATTTTTTTAATAACAAAACAGAGTTATACGGAAAGACAATTTCATAAAGCAAAGTTATACCACATGCAAATAGGTGGATGGAAGCAGCTCTTTTTCACATAAGCAAATGCGTACTCGTGTACATGCATGATGTACAGAACAACTTTTTTTTAAAGTTTTCTATGGGCAATCACTATTATTCATGATTCATACGTGCATAGACTTTCCCCTAGCTGGAAGCTGGCATTCCTCGGTAAGAAACACAACATAAATGCCCACCCCTATTCCACGAATCAATGACACCCCAATAGGGTTATATCAAAGTAGAGCCTTCAGAGATCTTGCCTTCGCTGGTTTCCTCTTTCCACAATAAGTAGGATGAGGCTCTTTTTAAATCCCAATATTTCCCGTGAAACATGAAATTAAAGTAGCAGCAGCTCTGTAACTCTCGTCCTCGTCCTCGTCCCAAGGAGGTAGAACATTTTGACTCGCCTCGCCATTTCCATCTGAAATACTTTGACCGTTATAACATTGAGAATCAGAGGAGACTACTGCATCTTTATCCCAACTGTAATTATTGCTACCGCCATTATTCCCACTGTAGACTGAATCATATGATCTCTGCTCAAGTTTCTGCTTCCTTCTTTTACAAGAGCCAATCTCTTCTTTCTCATCGTCCCTTACTCTTCGGCTCCTCTTTCCTTTGGTTCTCATTATTTTTGGAACTGCAAGTTCTAGACTTACCTAATTGACCTAATTCTCTTGCAGACTCCTCTTCTCTGTCACATTTGTGGGTGCCCATTATTTTCTCTATTTCCAATTTTCTCTTCTTTATCTAAGCTGCCCACTGTACTGTTGAGAAAATTGTCCCACAATGTAAACTTTCCATCGTCCAACTGTACAAAGTATGGACTGTTGAGCATCGCCCTCCTCACCTGTACTGAGAGAGGAAGACCACCTGAAATTATGTTGTTGACATTCCTTAGCATAAGCTTGGACCCAGCTTCTCTCACTGTCAAACCAGCAACTTCTTCTGAAAATACTCTCACCAGTTCTGATTCAAACGTCTGCTCTTCTTCTGTTACTTGTGACATCTTCCCACAAGATAATGTATTTGTTTCGACACCTGAAAATAAGATAAACCAACGAATTATATTACTGAAGTTAGAGAAGAAGCAGCAATGGCGTACCATGGATTTGCATTAATGCTGGATAACAGTGGCATACCTGCTTTGCGTTTGTACTCCAGTCTTGACAACAATAAAATCAAATACGGCGCAGCCATGTCAAACAAGCCATTACAATAAATAGAAAAAAGACACAACAGAGCGGTAAGAACAGCTTATTCCATACCCTAATTTCTGGCTGGTGGATTACTGTCAAGTGACCATTATTTAGAGTCACGAATTTATACAAGGGTTCAATACTTTTTCAGTATATGGCAGGAAGCTAGATTTATGAACAGAATTTGTTGTTCCTTTGAGCTAGATTCTTATATTCTAAGAGAAAAAACAAAACACGAAACTGTGTAATTACAATGCTAGACATGGTTACTGTGAGTAATAAAGACAAACTATTAACTGCCAATCTCAGTTTTGTTAAAATCATCATCGTCCTCCACATGAACCTGAGCCTGAGCCTGAGTAAACACAGTTACACAGCAACACAAAAACCTATTCAGCACTATGCTGAATCTGATCTGATTCAGATGTGGGCCAATGATGAATATTTCCAAAAAAAAGTTCAAACTATAAACTATACAGTAATTGTGAAGGAAGTTAGATATTGTTCTGTGCTGTATGAGATTAGGTCACACAACCCATAAGCTAACCAAGGGGCATATTTAAAATGCATACACGCACTCTTCCTTTGATTTTCCTACCTAAAAAAAACTATCACATACTTGATGCCTTGCCTCTGCTATTGCCTTTGTAGGACTGACAAGATTTGGTAACAATGGCCCCTTGATCTTCTCTTTTTTTATTCGTCTCACTGTTGCTATTGTTTTTCATGGATTGTTGGTCTGGTTCACTAGTTGGTTTTGTGAGGAAATCTCGGACAAATGAGGAAACATCCCATGGAGATTTGTTTATTGTGCAAACACTAAGTTTCTCTAACTCCTTCACATCCTCCTTGTTGGGTATTGCAGGGAATGGTGGGGTTTGCATTAACTTGGCAAAATGTGAGCAATCGTGAGCATTATCATTTGGCTTCAACATGCCCGCCATGTCTAGATTCGTTGTGGGGAGATTGGACTGTGACTCAATATAATGGTTGTTGGACATAATCCCAACCACCGCCATGAATAAAGTCTAGCAACAGCCCTTACTTCATTGAATTTTTGTATAGGGAAGGACAAAGCCAAGGTTTCAAATCGGGAGGCGTATCACCCAAAATCTAGAAAACAAAGTACCCAGTCTTTCTCTTCGTTATCTATTACCTACCGTCGTTGACTTACCTTTTGCCCACATACCTCAACCTGCAATTTTTAAGGTTTACCCCTTAAGAGATTTGCCAAAACTTATTTCCCCGCCGATGCAACCTAGTGGGACCCTCAACCTTACCTCATTACAAACTACCACAAACCTTTGTATTTCATTTATTCCTTACCTTTCGCATTTTGCACTTACCGATGTTTACCGCGTCGCTGCCCTCACTTCGCACAATTTAGCATTTACCTTTAAGCGCCTGCACTAAACCTTGTCATGTTGCGATGTGACATCATCATTGCACATCGCAAAACTTAGATTTCGCATTTCACAAGATTTACCACTTACCTGTTAGCACGCTCGCACTTCGCACATTTTATGTTTTACCTTTTTAAGTCGCCCGCAGTTTCACACTTCACACCTTTTATGACTTACCCATAAGCGCCCACAAGTTATGTTATTTAAGTTGTGATGCGATTGCAATTGCATATCGCAAGCTTAGGATTTTAGTGCATATCGCATACCACAAGCTCAAGAGGATAGCGCCCGCAAACTAAATATTTTATGTTGTGATGCGATAAGTGTCATCGCACATCGCAATCACAAGGATTTAAGGTTTTCCTGTATCGCGCAATGTTAAAAGTTATGATCGTCGAAGTGTGATTTGCAATGGAGGGCACGGATGCGATGTAGTTTCACAGCCGAAACCCATAAAATTTTAGGTCCACCATTTTGTATTTTGTACATTGTTTCGTGTAGAAAACAGAAGAATAGGGAGAAGGATGATTTTGTGGATTTCCGTCCGTTCCAGCATTGAATCACATTAAAATTTCAGGCTCTGGCCATTTTTGTATTAAAGCAATGTATTTTTCATATGTTTTGCAAGTTGAATGAATAGAGAAGAGTTGAATAAATGAAAAATATTTCCTCTCCTGTTTTTCTCACTCTGTTTGTTTGTGTAAATTGTTATTTCCGCAATATTTGCATTATTTGTGTTGTGGGGGGAATGCATCCCTCTGTTGTTTGTTTTATTTCCAATTTCCAACATGGTACGAGAGCACGTCTAGGCTCTCAGTGAAAGAAGGAGCTCGCTCTTTACTGAAGAAAATGAAAGGTTGAGTTTGAGAAATAGATTCTCCAACAGTGAGAAGGTTTGTTTATACAGTCAAGATGGAAGCAATAGGCACAAGCTTGACTAATCCCCAACTACAACAGTTCAATGAGAAGAATTATGATTATTGGGCCATTACAATGAAGGCTCTGTCTTCTCCACAAGATATTTGGGAGCTGGTGGAAAATGGTTTCCAAGAACCATAAGATGCAGTAGAATACAATGCTTTGACACAAACACAAAGAGATTTGTTGAGAGAAAATAAGAATAAGGACTCCAAAGCCCTCTTCTATATTTTCCAAGCAGTACATGAGAGTATTTTCCCAAGGGTTGCAACAACAATGAATTCCAAGGAGGTATGGGATACCCTTCAGACAGCCTATCAAGGCATGGAAAAGGTGAAGACAACAAAACTTCAAATGCTGAGAAGAGATTTTGAAACTATTTGTATGAAAGAGTCTCATAATATAGACTCATTCTTTAGACATGTGATTGCTTTGGTTACCCAGATCAGGTCTCATGGTGAGACACTTGAAGAAAGGAGAATAGTTTAGAAAGTCTTAAGAAGTCTACCATCAAGGTTTGATACCATAGTAGTGGCCATAGAAGAGACAAAGGATCTCTCATATTTTTCAGTGGATGAGCTTCATGCATCACTGATGTCTCATGAACACAGACTAAACAGAGCAACAAACTCCTCATTGGAGCATGAATTTAAGACACAAATGTATTTTGGTCAAGGCATAGGTCGAGGAAGATCAAACTACTGAGGAAGAGGAAGAAGCCCACACAGAGGTGGAAGAAGTAGCCCTGCAAGCACAAGTGGAAGGGGAAGAAATCAGAATCCAAGCCAAGGCTCAATCCAGAATCAAGCACAAGGACATAGGTATGATAAATCTCATGTTCGATGCCATTATTGCAAAAATTTTGGTCATTATGCAAATGAATGTAGAAAGAAGCAAAATGACATGGGTAGTAAACCTAGTGAAAATTTCACAAAAGAAAATTAGAACCATGGTAACATGCTTTTAGCTTGTAATGTAGCACAAGGAAAACAAGAATATGTATGGTTCTTAGATTCAAGGTGTAGCAACCACATGATTGGAAACATAGAAATGTTTTCCAATATAGATGAAAGTGTAAGATGTGAAGTGACAATGAGGACTCATAGCAAGGTCACTGTCATGGGAAAAGGAAGAGTAGACATGCTAACAAAGAAGGGAGAAAATAAGTTCATGCCAGATGTTTATTATGTCCCTGGCTTGAAACATAACCTTCTAAGCATTAGATAGCTCGTGCAAAAGGGTTACAATGTGTTTTTAAAAAATGATGTGTGCACAATCATGGATAAACCTCCAAGTAGACAACTCATTGGAAAAGTGCATATGAAAAGAAATAGAATGTTTCCTCTCAAGATCAGATCAGACTTGAAGGAAGGAGGTGTTGTGGCAGTTGTCACACAAGAAATCTTTCAAGAAGAAGTGAAATATGAGAACTAGCTATGGCATTTGAGATTTGGTCATCTCAATTTCAGAGGTTTGAACTTTGTTGCATATAAAAGTCATGGTAAAGGGATTACCAGTCATAGAGAAACCAGACGGCCTATGTGAAGGTTGCATCTTGGGCAAACAACATAGAGAATCATTTCTAGCAGGAAAGAGTATAAGGGCAAAGGCACCTTTGGATATTTTCCACTCAGATGTATGTGGACCATTGCAAATGCCATCATTAGGTGGAAATCACTATATTTTGACATTTATAGATGATTACACAAGGAAGACATGGGTCTATTTTCTAATACAGAAAAGTGAAGTGTTTGAATAGTTCTACCACTTCAAAGCTCTTGCTGAGAAGAAAAGTGGACACTACATAAAAGTGTTGAGAACTGATATAGGTGGAGAATATATCTGCAAAGACTTCCTACGTTTCTGCAGGGAGCATGGAATACACAATAAATTTACCACAAGGTATACATCTTAGCAAAACGGTGTTGCATAAAGAAAGAATAGGACCATCATGGACATGACAAGAAGTATGTTTAAGGCAAAGCATTTGCAAAATGAGTATTGGGTAGAAGTTGTCTCTTGTGTAGCATATATCATAAATAGATGTCCAACCAAAAGTGTGATGGACAGAGTTCCAGAAGAAGCATGGAATGGAACAAAGCAATTCGTCACTCACATGAGAATGTTTGGATGTGTGGCATATGCACATGTCCCGGATCAGTTAAGGAAGAATTTCGACAACAAAGGGGAGAAATGAATATTTCTTGGATACATTGATGAATCAAAGGCTTACAATCTCTTTAATCCATCAACCAAGAAAGTGAACATCAATAGTGATGTTCAGTTCATTGAAGAAGCTTGGGATGGAATTTTAGAGAAGACAGTAAATGGGAAAACATGTATGTCTCATGATGAGAAAGAGGAATGGGCTGCAGCAAGAAACTCCTCAACGGTGGCTCCTCCTTCACCCGCACAAGCTCAACAGAGTACACCACAAGAAAGCAATAGAACAACATTGAGAAACCAAGGAAGTGCTTCTCCAAGCACACCACAGGGATCAGTAACTCCCTCAAGTTCAAATGAAACTCCAAGCACATCTTCAGCAAATACAAGAAGACCAAGATTCAGAAACTTAAGTGAAATTTATGAGCAAGAAGAATTTGATAGTAGTGCTGGTCTGAATTCTTTATTTTCATTACTTTGTCATGTTCATGACCCAATCCATTTTTAAGATGCAGTCAAAGAAGAGAAGTCGATTGAAGCAATGAATGAAGAAATAAGAGCAATAAAAAGGAATGAAATATGGGAGTTATCTAACAAGGAAAAGAAGTTATTGGAGTGAAATGGGTCTATAAGACCAAAAGAAGAATTGAAGGTGAGATAGAAAGGCACAAAGCAAGGCTAGTTTTCAAAGGCTACAAGCATCAACAAGGAAGAGACTATGAGGAAATCTTTGCACCAGTTGTAAGGATGGAGATAGTGTGGACAGTGTTGTCTATAGCAACACAACAAAAATGGAAAGTTTATCAAATGGATGTGAAGTCAGCATTCTTTGATGGAGTGCTGAAAGAGGAGGCGTATGTTGAACGACCTCCTAGCTATGAAATAGAAGGCCAAGAACAGAAGGTGTGTAAGCTACGGAAAGTTATTTATGGGCTGAAGCAAGCACGACGAGCATGGTACAGTAGGATTGATGCTTACCTGGTGGACAATGGGTTCGACAAGTGTGATGGTGAACCCACACTCTACATCAAAGAAAATGACGGTAAAATTCATATTGTTGTTTTATATGTAGATGATTTGATTTTTACATGCAATGATGTTTCTCTCATTGCTGATTTCAAAGCAGTCATTAAAAGTGAGTTTGAAATGACTGACTTGGGTTTGTTCAGATATATTTTAGGCATAGAAGCAAAGAAAATAGAAAAGGGAATTTTTATCTCGCAATAAAAGTATGTTGCAGAAGTTTTAAAAAGGTTCAATATGCAGAATAACAAGCCATCGTCAACTCCAATTGTCATGGGGTTGAAATTGAGCAAGGAATATTGCAACAATAATGTCAATCCGACATTGTACAAAAGCATGGTTGGCAGTCTAATGTATTTGACTGCAACTAGGCCTGATATAATGTATGCAGTAAGCTTGATATCTAGATTCATGGAAACACTCAAGGAGACACATTGGCAAGAAGCCAAGAGAATATTGAGGTATGTAAATATAGCAAAGGAGTATGGTGTTCTATACTCTGAAACTAATGATTTTAAGCAGATTGGTTACACTGACAGTGATTGGGCTAGAAGTGTTGATGACAAAAAGAGCATATCAGGGTATGTTTTTCATTTGGGATCGGGAGCCATTTCATGGGCTTCTAAGAAGCAGCCAATAGTTTCATTATCAACAACAGAAGCTGAATATGTAGCAGCAACATCAGCACCATGCCAATAAGTTTGGATGAGAAATATGTTGAGGGATTTATGTCATGAACAAGAGAAAGGAACCACCATTTTTTGTGATTACAGTTTGGAAATTGCATTTTCAAAGAATTATGTTTTCCACAAGAGAACAAAGCATATTGATTCCAAATACCATTTCATAAGGGAATTAGTTAACAATGGTGAAATTTTTTTTCAGCATTGCAGGTCAAAGGAACAGTTTGCAGATATCCTCACAAAACCATTGACACATAAAATTTTTGTTTATCTCAGAAAGTGTCTGGGAATGATTGATGGTGGCAGTTGTGATTAAGGGGGAGTGTCGTAAATACTCCCAACCACCACCATGAATAATGTCTGGTAACAGCCCAGACTTCATTGAATTTTTGTGCAGGGAAGGACGAAGCCGAAGTTTCAAATCTGGAGGCATTTCACACAAAATCCAAAAAACAGAGTACCCAACCTTTTCTCTGTGTTATTTATTACCCACTACCGTTGACTTACCTTTTTCCCACATACTGTAGCCCGCAATTTTTAAGGTTTACCCCTTAAGCGCTTCACCGAAAATTATTTCTTCGCCGATGTGATCTAGTGGGACCCTCAACCTTACCTCATTACAAACCGCCACAAACCTTTGTATTTCACTTTATTCCTTACCTTTCGCATTTCACACTTACCACTATTTACTGCATTGTAGCCCGCACTTTACACAATTTATAATTTACCTTTAAGTGCCCGCACCAAACCTTGTAATGTTGCAATGCGACATCTCGTGGGAGTTTAACATAGCGATAAACATAACACAATTAACACACACAGCCAGTAAAGCATGAGACAAGCAGAGTTTAACGTGGTTCACCCAACCATTCTCGGGGGCTACGTCCCACCAAACATAGGCATCGGCACTCTTATTAATCAAACAAGAGATTACATAATTAAATCCTCAAAAACTCTACTATCTCGACAAACAATCCCAGTATGGATACCGTTATATAGCAAAGAGAATCTAACTCGCCTCATAAATCCTCTCACATCAAAATTTAGGATGCATTAACTCCCTCCCAACAAACTGGAGCTAATCTAGCAACAAATTCCTAATTTTTGTCACCTACTGAGATTTTTGACTATTTATTCAAAACAGAAAATCTCAACAATCTCCACCTTGACAACAATTAGCCTGATGCCATGTTCTTTATTATTTTATCTTTTCTGCAAGCCAAGAGAAGCCAAACACCGGCGTAGCTTCTCTAACAAAACTGGTTTCGTGAACATGTCTGCACAATTCTCCTTTGTATGCACCTTTTCAAGAGAGACTCCCCTTTCAGTGATAACCTGTCTTACAAAATGGTACTTGATCGGTATATGCTTTGATTTACTATGATAGCCCGGATTCTTAGCCAAATGTATTGCACTTTGACTGTCACAAAATAACTTGATGTTGTCCTGCAACCTACTAAATTCACCAAGCAAACCTTTCAACCAAACCACCTCTTTGCAAGCATGCGAAGCAGCAATGTATTCTGCATCAGTAGTGGATAAAGCAACAATGTTTTGTAGCTTTGACATCCAACTAATAGCTCCACCTACAAGAGTAAAGACATACCCTGAAGTTGACCTTCTCTTATCCAAATCACCTGCAAAATCAAAATCAACATACCCGCAAATAGATTCACTACTCTTATTGTAAGTAATACAATAACTACTTGTGCCTCTCAAATACCGAAGCACCCATTTCACTGCTGACCAGTGTTCTTTACCCGGATTTTCCATATACCTGCTGACAACCCTAACTGCATGTGAAATATCTGGTCGAGTACAAACCATCGCATACATCAAACATCCTACTACATTATCATATGGAATTCGAGACATATAATCCTTTTCTTCATCTGTATTAGGACATAAACTGGAAGAAAGCTTAAAATGGGAAGCTAAAGGGACTGACACAGGCTTCACATTATTCATACCAAATCTCAAAAGTATTTTCTCAATATACTTCTGTTGTGATAGCCACAGCTTACCACTGCTCCTGTCTCTGAAAATCTCCATGCCCAAAATCTGTCTTGCTGCTCCTAGATCTTTCATATCAAATGTCCTTGCCATCTGAGTCTTCAACCTGTTGATTTCTTCAATGCTTTTGCTTGCTAAAAGCATATTGTCAACATACAACACTAAGATAATGAACATGCCATTACTTAACTGCTTAAAGTAAACACAATGATCATATTCACTTCTTATATATTTTTGACTCAACATGAAAGAATCAAATTTCTTGTACCACCGTCGAGGCGACTGCTTCAGACCATACAATGACTTCTTGAGCCTGCAGACAAATTTCTTATTGCGATGCTGAACAAACCCTTCCGGTTGTTCCATATAAATTTCCTCATCTAAATCTCCATGTAGAAATGCAGTCTTAACATCTAATTGTTGCAACTCTAAATCAAGCAAAGCCACTAATGCTAACACAATTCTAATTGAAACAATTTTAACCACTGGTGAAAAAATCTCATGAAAGTCAATACCGACTTTCTGAGAAAACCCTTTTGCAACCAGCCGCGCTTTGTACCTGTCTTCCGTATCATTCACACCCCGTTTCAGCTTGAAAACCCATTTACACCCCACAGTTTTCCTGTCTTTCGGAAGCTCAACCAGATCCCATGTGCCATTCTTACCTAAGGCCATCATTTCTTCCTTCATAGCTGCTTTCCACTTATCACTTTTTGAACCTTCTATAGCTTCCTGATAGCACAGAGGTTCATCATCGTTAGTTGTCAAAGCAACTGAAGTAACATAATCATCATACCTTCTCGGAGGGCGTTTGATTCTTGTAGACCTCCTTAAAGCTATTTCTGGTGCTTCCACAATTTGCTGACTGCCCTCTGCAGGAACTTCTTCATGACCAGCATCTGAGACCTGTTCATGCTCTATATCTGAACCCTGTTCATAATCTGATTCTGAAACCTGTTCATGACTAGTATCTGAACGATGGTCATCATGACTATCATTAGAAGAGCTTTCAAACTGAATGTGTTGTAAATCAGATACATCATCCTGTTTCAATCTACTATCTACATCTAACTGTACAAGAGAGGATTCATTAAACTTTACATCTCTGTTGATGATGATTTTGCGGGTAGTAGGATCCCACAATCTATATCCCTTTGTTCCAACACCATACCCAACAAAGACATACCTTTTAGACTTTGGATCTAACTTAGTTCGCTAATGTTTAGGCACTAGAGCATATGCATCACAACCAAACACTCTGAGTTTAGAATAGTCACAAGGGTGTCCTTTCCATACCTCTTGCGGAATCTTGCAGTCTATTGCCGTCGATGGAGATCGGTTTATCACATAACAAGCTATTGCCACCGCTTCCATCCACAACTCCTTTTGCAACCCGGCGTTACTCAGCATACTCCTTGCTCTCTCTAGAAGAGTCCTGTTCATGCGTTCAGCAACTCCATTTTGCTGAGGAGTATAAACCGTGGTCTTATGTCTCTCGATCCCCGCATCCTTGCAATAGCTGTCAAACTCCTTGGAAGTAAACTCACCACCATTGTCAGTTCTTAAACACTTTATTGTTCTACCAGTGCTGTTTTCTACCAATGCTCTAAACTGCTTGAAAACTGAAAAAACATCAGACTTTCTTTTCAACATGTAGACCCACACTTTCCTAGAAAAATCATCAATGAACGACACAAAATATGACGAGCCACCATATGACGCTGTAGGGGCTGGACCCCAAACATCTGAATGAATATAATCAAGTATCCCTTTACTAGTATGTTTGCCTGTTTTAAATTTTTGTTTACTTTGTTTTCCAAACAGACAATGCTTACAGAAATCTAACTTTCCAGACTTTAGATTTGGAAGTAACTTGCGATCAGCCAAAATTTTCAACCCTCTTTCACTCATATGCCCCAATCTTTGATGCCATAAGTGAATGAAACTACTGTCATGTTCAGACACAGTAGACACAAAATCTGACCCTGTACCTCCTTCTAACTGAAATAGATTTCCTACTTTCTTAGCTTTCATAACTAGTAAAATGCCTTTGTAAATTTTCATTACTCCACCTTGAATTACAGTTTTATATCCATTTGAATCAAGTGCTCCTAATGAAATCAATTTTTTCCTTAAATCTGGTACATGCCTCACATCAGTTAATATTCTAGTTGTCCCATCAAACATTTGTAGTTGTATGCTCCCAATCCCCACAATATTACATGTTACATCATTACCCATGTACACAACTCCATCATTAATTGATTTATATGTCTTAAACCATTCTTTATGGATACACATGTGGTTTGATGCACCGGAATCTAATAACCAATGTTGATCATGATTTGACACATTAACTGATAATACCTCATCACTCATACCTGAACCAGATGTCGAACCTGTATCTGTCGCATTTGCCTCCTTCTTCTCTGTCGAAGAATCTGCTTTTGAAGTTTGCTGCTGTCGCTTCCAGCAGTCCTTCTTTAAATGCCCTGATTTGCCACAAAACCAACACTTTAGCTTACTCTTCTTCCCTTTCGACTTTGAACGTGAGTCGCTCGGCTTCCTGGGGCGTCTTTCTTTCGAACGACCTCTAACCATCATAGCCTCTGATGTAGAGGTGTCAGCATTAAACCTCTTCCTTGTCTCCTCGGACAACAAGGCTCCAACCACATCGTCAAACTCAAGGATGTCTGCAGTACTAAAGCTTATGGAAGTAACAAAGTGATCCCATGATTTGGGCAATGAACACAATAGAGTTATTGCCTTATCCTCTGAATCAAATTTTACATCTAGACTTTGTAATTGTACCAATAGAGTATTGAAAACATTCAGATGGTCAGTAATCGAGGTACCTTCCTTCATCCGCAAACCATAAAGCTGTCGCTTCAAGAGAATCCGATTTGTCAAGGATTTCGTCATGTAGAGCTTCTCAAGCTTCGACCACAAGCCTGCGGCGGTCTTCTCTGACACAATGTTGAACAGAACGTCATCTGCCAGACATAACCAAATTGCGCTCAGAGCTCTGTCATCCAACTCATCCCATTCATCCTCCGTCAAGGAAGAAGGCTTTTTTCTTTTCCCCAATAGCGCTTTCGCCACGCCTTGCTGAATCAGCAGATCGTGCATCTTAACCTTCCAGATCTCGAAATTATTCTTGCCATTAAACTTCTCAATTTCAAAACGGGCACTTTGAGTTTTTGCCATCTTGTATCAGCAAAAAAACACAATAATCTCCAGAACCCAACTTTAAATAAATGAATTTTGTGTTTAAAAAATGCCTTTGCCTTTCAAAAACAAACAAATATCTGCCCTTTGTACTTCACATACAAATTTTTGCCATATGCACTTATATGCCTTTGCTTTCATAGCAAGCCTTTCCTTTCATACCATATGCAAATGGTATTAAACAAAAATTACAAATCGATTTAAAAAACTTGTATAACATGTCGTTCCAACTTATGACTTAAAAAAAAATGATATATAATGGGCCACCTCCTCTTAAATCAATTAAAAACTTATAATTGATTTAACACAAATCGATTTCAACTTTATGGCATTTGAAAAAACAGGAAATCAACGTTTTTTAATGCAGCATATCGATTTGCCAAAAAACAAAAAACTGCAGAACCATAAACTCACGACATTTTAATTCACACCCTGTGTTCTCAATTCACCCTGCGTTCTCAATTCACAGCAGTCCTGCATTGGGAGCTTTCATCCCTACGTTCTTTAAAATGGATCCTCCAGCAAACAGCCCGGAAGCCCACGACTCTTGCTCTACTCAGCAAATCACTGCCTCACCAAACAGTCCACGGTTCTGTACGCACAGTAAAAAAACAATAGCTGCACATTTTTGCCATCACTCCGGCTCTCTGCGCTCCTCACCACATCGTTCAACGCTGCCACCGCCAGCAGCTTTCACATGCATTGAATGACACAGCAATCAGTAAAAAAATGTCTCACGGCTCAAATGTCTCACGCGCTCTGTAAGTTCACGTACTTGCCGGACGATGCTTGCTCTTGGCAGCCAAACAGCAACACAGACCCGGCTCACGTCGTATGCAGACAGTTCTCGGCCCACAACTTGGCACTCACAACCAACTTCTCACAGCAGATCCACTCAACCTCCACGGCGTTAGAAGACGCTCCGATACCACTTGTGGGAGTTTAACATAGCAGAAACATAACACAATTAACACACACAGCAGAAAGCATGAGACAAGCAGAGTTTAACGTGGTTCACCCAACCATTCTGGGCTACGTCCACCAAACATAGGCATCGGCACTCTTATTAATCAAACAGGAGATTACATAATTAAATCCTCACAAACTCTCACTCTCACAAACCATCTGTATGGATACCTGTTTTATAGCAAGGAGAATCTAACTGCCTCATAAATCCTCTCACATCAAATTTAGGATGCATTAACTCTCTCCCAACAACCTGGAGCTAATCTAGCAACAAATTCCTAAATTTTTGTCACCTACCGAGATTTTTTGACTATTTTAATAAAAACTGAAAATCTCAGCAACATCGTCATCACACATCGCAAAAGTTAGATTTCACATTTCACAAGATTTACCATTTACCTATTATCGCGCCCACACTTCGCACATTTTATGTTTTACCTTTTTAAGCCGCCCGTAGTTTCGCAGTTCATGCTTTTTAAGACTTACCCATAAGTGCCCGCAATTATGTTATTTAAGTTGTGATGTGATTGCAATCGCAGATAGCAAGCTCAGTATTTTAGCGCATATCACATACCGCAAGCTAAGGAAGCCCACAAACTAAATGTTTTATGTTGCAATGCGATAAGTTCCATCACACATCAGAATCACAAGGATTTAAGGTTTTCCTGTATCTCACAATGTTAAAATGTATGATCGTTGAAGTGTGATTTGCAATGGAGGGCACGAATGCGATGTGGTTTCGCAGCCGAAACCTATAAAATTTTAGGTCTACCATTTTGTGTTTTGTGCGATGTTTCGTGTAGAAAACAAGAGAACGGGAAGAAGGGCGATTTTGTAGATTCCGTCCGTTCAACCATTGAATCGCGTTAAACTTTCATGTTCTAGACATTTTTGTATTAAAGCAATGTTTTTTTTATATGTTTGTCGAGTTGAATGAATAGAGAAGAGTTGAATACATGAAAAATATTTCCTCTCTTGTGTTTCTCGCTCTCACTATCTATGTAAATTTTTATTTCTGCAATATTTGAATTCTCTGTGTTGTGGGGGAAACACATCCCTCTGTTTTTTTCTTTATTTCCAATTTCCAACAATGGTGCTAGTGGTTTAACACTACTAGAACTGCACTCGACTTTGTAAACAATTTCATGTGGAGAACTATTGGAGTATTTGAGATTAGGGCATCAGGAAAAGAGGGTTCAATGATTGATAGAGCATCAGAAGAAGTAAACACAAAAGGGGAATATCACTGCACGTTTCGAATCCTCATTGGTTTCTCTAATGAATGAATGAAATATGGAGAAGAGAGAAGAAGGTGAATATTGTGGAGGTCTCTGCACTGGAGGATGATGAGGAGGGGTTATGGCAATGGGTGTCGATGTGGTGTGGTGTGGGATTACAAAGTCTCCAATATATAAGTTGAAGGAGGCCTTAAAGAGGAATGGAGAGGGCACCCAAAATATATCCCATCGAGAGAAACACTGTATCCGTGGTGGATTGAATAATAATAATATATGTGTATAAAAAAATTTGGTGAAAATTACATGTAAGAAAGTCTTGTCGTGAAAATTTTTATACGCATTTAAAACGCATTTTATGGATCACAGAAGCTAAATTCCTAATAATAATAATATAGTTGATAAGAGCAGCTGCCAAACACGCATATGGAGTAAATTACATTCCGATCAAAATTACATTTCATTGAAAAAAATTTGCACAAAGTGGGGAGAGGAAAAAAGGTCTCAAAGCTGAAACTAACTAGGAGAGTAAAAAAAATAATAATGCTCTGATTTAATTAAAAATAGGGTTGGAAAAAAATATTAATAATTAGTTTCTCTTATTTATGAATCTAGAAAATAGGGTATTTTAGGATAATTTTTGCATACTATAGTTTTATTTATAGATGAAATGACCTAGTTTAATTTATAGATGAAATTACCTTTTTCACGACTCAAAATTAGACATAGAACTTTAAAAACTTGAGTTTAAATTGTTTAACCTGCATAATTTGACTTTAATTCGGTTTATGAAAGTGTTAAATCTATTTATATATTCAAAAATTTATTTTAAACAATAAAAATTCTTGAAATTGTGTTGCCTCATTTTGGTGAATTCGTATTATAAACTAAACTAAGACCTTTTTGCATATCACTTCAAGCTGCTAAGGAATCGAGCTTTATACTTATATTAATGAGTTTGAATTCCCGTCAATAGGAGGTATTGTTATATCCAACAGCGTCAAATGCTTTATTATGAATGTAAAGTTTATTTGGTGCATAGGGTTTACCATTTTGGCATACAACACGTTTTTATTAAAACTTTGGTTAGTATTGTTATATCCAATCACTCTATATTCATTTAATTTGGATTAAGAAGGATCAAATTAATATTTTCAATTATTATAATTTATATATATATATATATATATATATATATATATATATATATATGGAGAGGCTATCTACAACCCAGTATGGGGTACATCTCAAATACAATACAATTAACATTTAACATTTTTGATTCATGCTCAAGTCGCGTATAAAACCTAAACTTAAATGGTAATGTTGTCACTTATAAAAACATAAATTTAAATGATAATGTTTAACATTTAACATTTTTTATCCAGTCTAGAGGCGCTCAAGTCACTAAATGGTAATGTTGTCACGTATTAAAACATAAACTTAAATGGTAATGTTTAACATTTAACATTTTTTATTTAGTCTAGAGATGCTCAAGTCACGTATAAAAACGTAAACTTAAATGGTAATGTTGTCACTTATAAAAATGTAAACTTAAATGTTAATGTTTAACATTTAACATTTTTTTATTGAGGCGAAAGGCACTCTACAATCAAGTATGGGGGTACAATACCATTTAACATTTTTTATTGAGCCGAGAGGCTCTCTACAACCCATTATACTTAAACATTTAGCATGTAATGTTTAACATTTAGCATTGTTAATCTAATGTCAATCTTATTTAAAAATCAATATAATAATTATTATGTATAAAGACAATATAAATTTAAAATATGAAGAGGTTTATGAAAACTCAAAAAAAATAGGTATGGTAAATAAATAAAAATATAAATAAATTAGAGGTATCATAAATAAATAAAATCGTTTTTTATACTTACTCAAGGGGTATTGTAAATAGATAAAAATATAAATGAACTAGAGGTATGCTAAATAAATCAAAATATAAATGAACTAGAGATGTGGTAAATAAATAAAAATATATCAAATAGGATTAGAAATCAACATCAAATTATATACCAAACCTATGGGTCAATTAACATAGTAAATAAACGAGGTACGGTAAATAAATAAAACCTGTTTTTATATTTACTCCACAAACCTCTTTATATTTACCAAGACTCAAAAAATATGTTTTATTTAGATGAAGCCTCTCCCCCAAATACTATGGACTAAATTATTGTTAATACCATGAAAAAAAACATTATTAACCCTAATATTAATACTAAAATAGTAATATTATTAATTCTAATAACTGTGGATTAGTAAAATATTAAATTTTTTATATTATAATATATATTAAAATATTGTAACATTTGGATTTCTGAAAATATTTTTTTTTCATTTGAAAAGAGATTATGCATTTAATTTTTAAATGAGATTAACAAGTAAATTAATTTAGTAATGAACATGATTATTATTTTTTTAAATAAAGAATTATTTATGGAATGTTTTTCCATAAAAACTAATGATAAAGTATTCAAAGAATCTAGAGTAGTTATGCAAAAGCAGTTAAAAGACAGTTACCTAATCCGAGTGTCAGAAAGGGGTTCTACAAAACTTGGAGAAAAGCCTGAAGGCTTGACAGTGAGAGTAAATCCTGAATCTGCAACTTGAATCTGGGAAGGAAGACTTGACTGAAGGTCTTGAGGTCCATAAATACTGCTATCTAAGTCCTACTTTGGTGTGGAGCACAGGGGGAGTTGAGGACGTAATTGCCTCTCCCATCGTTGGGAGGCTGTCATCAACATTCTAAAGTGAGATAAGTAACTTAAGAATATGTTAAGGAAGTTATGTGAATCTTATTGTATTATCTTTTTCAGATTGGTTAAATGTTATTTCTGTAAATAAGGACAAAATAGGAAAAGACACTAAAGCTTCTTGTGTGATATATTTTCTGTAAATAAGAACAAAATAGAAAAAGACACTAAAGCTACTTGTGTGATATATTTTCTGCAATAAAGAATCAATGATAGTATATAGCAGTAAAAATAATCTATTTAGTTATGATTTATATTACAATTCATTTTCCTGTGTTTGTTATTAAAAATTTTATTGAGACAAAAATGGTTATGTTAAAGTAGAAAGAAGAAATAAGGTTATTAAATGTAAATACCATAAAAATACTATGAAGGGAATTGTTAGACTTTCCAATTTTCAAAACCCCAGACTGTACAGCTTGTTCCCTATTCCATAAATGGCTATACATGGACTGTTGGTTTATAAAAAGTAATCTAACAAATAAATATGGGTATGGAAAAATGGGTAATAGCCATAATAAAAGACTTCAATGTATAAAAAGGAAAAAATCCTACTGATTTGGCATTGTCAATAAAAAACATATGTAATAAACTCTGTAGAATATTTATAATCTTCATCAGGTAACATTTTTACTAAATCAAGAAAGTACATGAAATTAAACTCTGTAGAATATTTATAATCTTCATCATGTAACATTTTTACTAAATCAAGAAAGTACATGAAATTATTTACTGAAGAAGAAATGTATAGAAGAAAACAACATGCATGTTATCTGACATAGTTATGATCATATAGACATAGTATTAACAATATCCACCAGAATATAGATATAAGTTAAACTACACAGTTGGCACACCGTGAGGGTTGGACCAAAACCATTAGTATTATTATACAAAATCAGAGTATTGAAGAAAGCGACATACATAGTAAAATTCATACAAAGCAACGGAAATAGATCTTTGTGCTTGAAAATAGTTTTCTATTATACCATTATCTAGAAATTAGATTATTTCCAAGTCCAAACAAAAATATCCATTTGCCAGTTGAGCAAGAAAGACATATCATTGTATGCATGGATAAAGATAAAAACATGAAAACAATAGACTTTAAACCATTCCCAAGGTTGTGGGACTATCATTAGATTTGTATGAATTAAAAGAAGAGAACAGAGAGTTTAAGGCTTCTCTCGATAATGCTACCATAATCTAGGGTTTAACTCAAAATCTTGAAGGGTTCCAAGGGAATAAAACATTGCAGAGGCCGTGGTACCTGGGTGCAGAAGACGAGAAGAAGTCACTACTTGAGCACAAAAAGGTTAGGAAGGAGAGTGTCATGTTACCAAATGGATGCCATAAATTACCTAAAGAAAAATCGATAAGATAACCTATTAGAGGCAATATAAAAAACCTAAAGAAAAATAAAAGGTTAAAAACCACAAGCGAGAATAGAAGCATACCTGAGTTATAAAGAAACAGGACTTGTTGTTGAAACCATGAGAGCTAGAAAAACAACATAGAGCAGGTTAGAACCTATACTCTGGAAGTCGAAATAGTATACCATTGAACATCTTTACAGAAATAAATACTTCAAGCCGATAAATTTACCTGTAAAGGTTGGGACGAGGTCTCATGCTTGGAAAAGTAGTGCGGTAGTAATTCCATTTTAATACTGCCAAAACAATTACAGGGATTATCAAAATGCGACTGAAATAGGCATCAATATCATGTAAAAGTTGAACCTGTAAAGAAACCATAACCATTCATAAGAGATAATTAAAGACCGATAATTTGATAAACAATGTAGAAGAAATTCCAAACAGGGGCTGAAGGACAAGCATACTTTCCAACCAATACCTACAAGAAACACTAAGCAAATCTAGACATTCTTCGAATGCTTGATGTGAGACGAGAGAAAGGCATATACCTGTAAGAGGTTGAGAAGGTATGGTGGCCATTCACACCAGCAGCAAAGTAGGGTCATGGTAGTAAGAGTCTCAGAGCAATGGTGAGTGAAACCCTCACGTAGGCCCGCGGAGGCAACATGAAAATGGTTAGGGTTGAAGGGTGGGTCATTACCCTAACCCTACCCAATCATCTTATGGTCGTTGATTAAATGATGAAGGATCCAACGGTGGATCTCCAAAAAAGTTTCAAACCTTCATTTATGAAATAAATTATGAAAAGATAATATGTCAAAGATACGGTTAGAGTACTCACAAATTCGGTCGGACAATCAAATAAAAAATACAATATTTATAATGGTAGCGAGGAAATTAAGATAGGGTAAGGACTATAGGCTTACAAGTCATTAAACTGTCAATTCAAGAGGTCATTAATAACCAGAAGGTGCAATGGTAACCAAATAGTGTGAAGCAATAAATATAATAGATGCACCTTGTAAAATATTATGGAACAACCATTGTATTACACATTCTCATATAAATAAAATGTATAAACGTAGATCGAAGATGATAAGGTATGGTGGGAGACTTATAACTTATTAAGTCTATTATAATATCCGCAATAACTGTTGGTTAACATAAATAAAATTCTTCTGAGTTTATTACATAGATGTACCAAAGTAATTTCTTGTGTAAAATAACCTATGGGAGAATTTATGAATAGTAAATTTAGTTTAAAATAATGATTAATTTTTAATTAAATATTTATTTTATGTAAATTCTCGTCACAAGTGGTATCAGAGAAGTGTTCACAAGCTAGGACCCAAAGAGGTCACTTGAATAACAATTGTTGTGTTTAAATTATTCATAGAATTTAGAAATAATACAATGAGAAGGGGATCAACACACCAAGTACCCTGGAATATTGGGGAATATATTCCCCAATCAAACACTGAAATCAACCCAGAAAGGTGGGTATAGCTGAGTGTAGATCACCATCAACAAACTAGCTAATTACTAGAAGAACATCAGCGTTAGACGAGTATACTGTTGAGTACAATGTAGAAGTTACAAGAAGAAATGGTCCAGGTGAGAAGCCACAATAAGAGATTGAAGCAAGAGAAAGGGAGGATTCTCAAAAGCCTCTCTGATAGGTAGAATCAAGGGATAGTGCCACCAAGCCCTGAAAGAGACCCTTGGGAAGAAAGCAAACAACGACGACAAACCATTGACAAACTGGAAGGAAGTCATACACATCGGAGTAATAAAATAAAAAAATATAATGAAGCAGAATCTGGAAATGTGTCAGAATAACAAGAGATGAAGAAACAGAAAGTCGAATTACAGGGTGAGTTCCAGAAACTCAAACCTCCTACTTTCGATGGAGAGTCTGAAGAATTGGCTGAAGCATGGCTAGTTAATATGAACAAGTATTTTCAAATTTATAAATACATCAGCAACCTCAAAGATTTTTTGGTTATCTATCAACTGGGGGAGAAAGCTACGTTATGGTGGGATGAATTCAAAAATGTTTGAAGTATTGATGAGCACTTGGGACGAGTTCCATAAATAATTCAAGGATAAGTACCCAACGAAGCGCTTCTATGATGAAAAATCTCAATAATTCCATGATTTTAGATTGGGACAATTGACAATGGATGAATTCATAACTAATTTCACATCATTGTTAAGATACGTACCTTACCTAAGAGATTAGAAGGCTAAATTTCAACTATTTCTGAGCAGTTTACTTACCCACGTGAAGGAAAGAATTGAATTCGTAAACTCGAAGACTATGGATGAAGTGATTTGAAAAGCGCTAACGTGTTATTAGCAGTCCAAGGCAAAAGGGGAAACAAGCAAAAGCTAGCTGCCAAAGAAAGGACGGAAAAATAATTCAAATTTTAAGAATACTAGGTCTACTAAGTTTAATAATACTGCAAGGAATTCAGCAAGTAGGCACTATGGGAGAAATCAACGGAAATCAAAATTTCTAATAGAGGAGAGATCCACAGAATCCTCCAACTAACCAGAGCATGGGCAGACTCAAAAACCCCCTTTACAATGTTGGGGATGCGGTGAGTCATATTATTACAATAACTGTCCTCATCGTGGGAGAAACAAAATGGAAGCCAACCTACAAGATGCTTCTACGATGGGGGATATGGCTCGAAATATACCAACAATTAATGCAGTTCTTGAAGACTGAAAAGTAGACTAACATCCGACCATTATAGAACTTGAAGGTAAGCCATTTTCACAAATTGTTTCTATTTTGGTTGACCCTGGTGCCAGTTTAAGCTATATAAATCCCCGGATAGTAGAAAAGTGCAACTTGTGAAGCCAAAAATTTAAGAACCCCTCGCTGGTACAACTAGCCATTTGGGCAAAGAGAAGGGTTAGTGCTAAGGTTTCAAACTGTCTTTTGGAAATTGAAAATCAACAGTTAAAGGTATAATTAAATATTTAACCTTTGGGTTCCTATGACATACTATTGGCTATGGACTGGCTAGAAGGACACTGGTCTCTAGTATATTGTAAAAATAAGATTATCTACTTTGGAGCTAAAGATGGGACACGCTAGGAGTTGCAAGGAATCAAGAAACTTCTGCAATTACATCCTATCACATCATCCCAGTTGGGTAAATGTATTAGAAAAGGATGCTAGATTTATGCAATCCAAGTGGAATTTGCTAATTATAAGGAGAAGAATCCTATGTTGGAAAATGTAGTAGTGGTATTGGAATTTATGGATGTATTTCCAAAAATTATACCACGATTACCTCCAAAGAGAGATATACATTTTAAAATTGAACTAATGCCTGGTAGCACACCAGTGTCACGAGCACCATATCAGATGAGTCTACCCGGGTTAACAAAATTAAAAATGAAATTACAAGAATTGTTGGATAATGGATATATTCCCTTAGGAAGCACCAGTGCTATTTGTGAAGCAAAAAGATGTAACAATGAGAATGTGCATGGATTATAGGCAGCTCAACAAGTTGAAAGTTAAGAATAAATACACACTGCCATGTATAGCTGATATTCGCGATCAAGTGAAGGGAGCGACTGTATTTTCAAAGATAGACTTAAGGTCTGGTTACCATAAGATTCGAATTAAAGATGAAGACATCTACAAAATAGCCTTCTACACTCGATACAGGCACTATGAGTTTGTGGTTTTTCCATTTGGTTTAACCAATGCACCAGCAACGTTCATGATCTTGATGCATGGCATATTTCATCCATTTTTTGACAATTTTTTTCTGATATTTATTCACAACATATTGTTTTATTCAAGGACCATGGAAGAGAATAAGGAACACTTATAAAAAGTGCTAGAAATGTTGAGGAAACATCAGTTGTATTCCAAGTTCAGAAAATTTTATTTCTTCAAAAAGAAAATACAATGTTTAGGCCATGTCATTTTTGTTGAAGGCATAATAGTAGATCCCGAAAAAATAAATACTATCATGGAATGGAAGATGCCAAAAACCGTAACAAATATACATTCTTTTATGGTATTGGCTAGATATTATAGGTGCTTCATCATCGAAGGATTCTCAAAATTTTATTTTCCTATTACATCTCATAGTAAAAGGAAAAAGTGCTTAAATGGACCAGCAAATGTCAAACTAGCTTTGAACTGTTAAAGTAGTTGCTGACTACTACCCCTGTATTGAGGGTAATTGGACCAAACAAGGAATTTGAGGTATGCAGCGATGCGTACAAGGAAGGAGTAGGAGAAATATTATCTCAAGATGGAAGGGTCATTGCTTATGAGTCAAGAAAGCTAAAATATCATCAAAAACATTATTCCGCTAACAATATCGAGCTAACAGTGGTAGTGCATGCACTCAAGGTATAGAGACACCACTTATTGCGAAAGAGGTTTGTTTTGAAGACAGATCAAAACAGCTTGACCAGCTACTTTAAACAAGCCAATTTGAAGGGTCTGTAGGCAAGGTGGAATAAATTCTAACTGAATTTGATTTTGACATTCAGCATGTTAAGGCCAAGGAAAATCACGTTCCTGATGCTGTGAGCAGAAAACTGCATTGTGTGTATGAACTCTACTTTAATCAAGTAGAATCCAAATTGCAGGATCAAATAAAAGAAGCAGCAGAAAAGGATCATGAATATTAATTTTTGTGGCAACAAGAAAATGAAGCAGAAAATCAAGAAAGGCTAAGATATTATGAAATTAACAGATATCATCTTCTAAATTTTAGAGGAAAGTTATACATCCCAAATCAAATGATTTTGAAAGAGTTGATCTTGGATGAATTTCATCACAGTACTTATTCTAGACATCTAGGATACCAGAAAATGCTGACAGCAATTAGGAAAGTTTACTTTTAGCCTAGTATGGGGAAATATATTTCTAAATACTTAACCAAGTTTCTAGAATGCCAACAGGTTAAGGTGGAACATCAACAACCAACAAGATTGTTGCAACCCATACCTGTACTAGAATGGACATGGGAGTTTATATATTTGTATTTTATTACTCGCTTACCGAGATCAAAGATACATAATGATTCCATAATGGTGGTTGTTGATAGACTGAGCAAAAAAACTCACTTTATTCCAGTACAATCCACTTATAAAATGGTGCAGATTTTATATATCTTCATGAAAGAAATTTTTAGGTTGCATGGTATTCCAAAAACAGTCATCTCAAATCAAGATGTAAAGTTCACTTCAGCCTTTTGGAAGGCATTGTTTACAGTATTTGGCAGACAAATCAACTTTAGCACCGCATATCATCCACAGACAGATGGAAAAACAGAGCGAGTGCATCAAATCCTAGAAGACATCTCACGCATGTATGTAATGCAACAACCCACAAAGTGGGAAGATTATCTACATCTAGTGGAATTCACATACAATGATGGATATCAAGAGTCTCTTAAAATGAGTCCCTTTGTAGCCTTGTACAAGAGACAGTATTGAACTCCCATTAACTAGAGCAGTCCAGAAACAAAATTAATGCTTGGCCCAGAGATGTTGTATGAAATGGAACAAGAAGTAAAGGAGATTAGATAGAATCTAAAAGATGCTAAAGATTGGAAGAAGTTTTATGCAAACAAAAAGAGAACCTATCGGGAGTTTGAAGTGGGTGATCATGTGTATGTGAGAATCAAGCCCATGAAAAGCACCCTAAGGTGGAATTCGTGTGCCAAGTTGGCTCCCAGGTTCTGTGGACCTTTCCAAATCTTGGAAAGAGTGGGACTAGTGGCCTATTGACTCGCATTACCCAGTCACATTCGGGTGCACAATGTGTTTCATGTATCAATACTGAAACGATATGTGCATGATCCAAGGCATGTAATATATTGGAAAATCATTCAAGTCGAACCGGATGGTGAATTTATGGTAGAACCTCAATTTATTCTCGACCAAAGAGAAATAATTCTTCGGAGGTGAGCCACCACCCAAGTTAAAGTGCAATGGAAGCACTTTGGTCTAGAAGAGGCTACATGAGAAGACAAGGGATTGTGCATCAAGCATACCTAGAATTATGTGTTTATATGAAATAGAACACCGAGGATGGTGTTTACTTATAGATGGGGAAGATATAACATCTAGATTTAATACTTAAACTATTTCCTTTTCTTTTAAAAATAGATTATGCATTTAATTTTTAAATGAGATTAACAAGTAAAGTTAATATAGTAATGAACATGATTATTTTCTTTTCTTTAAATAAATAATTATTTATGGAATGTTTTTCCATAAATAAATTATTCCAAGCATCCAGAGTAGTTAGGAAAAAGCAGTTAAAATGCAGTCACCTTTTCCTCTGAGGATAAAAGGGAAATCCCACTGAGGAAAAGGGGTTCTGTAAAACTTGGAGAAAATTCTGAAGGATTGAGGGTGAGAGTAATCGAGAGCTGGTTGGAACCAGTGAAAACTCTGAAAACTAAATTTGGGAAGAAAGACTGGAGTAGAGGTCTTGAGGTCTATTCCAAAAACATTGTTTTCTAAGTCCTACTCCAATATGGCTCATGGGGGGAGTTGAGGACGTCATCACCTCTCTCATGGTTGGGAGGCTATTATCAGCATTCTCAAGTGAGATAAGTAACTTAAGAATATGTTAAGGCAGTTATGTGAATATTACTGTATTATCTTTTCTAGATTGGTTAAATGTTATTTTTGTAAATAAGGACAAAATAGGAAAAGGCAGTAAATTTGTTTGTGTGATATATTTTCTGCAAAAAGAATGAATGACGGTATATAGCAGTGAAAGTGAGCTATTTAGTTATGATTTCTATTATAGTTCATTTTCCTGTGTTTTATATTAAAAATGTTATTGAGACAAAAATGGTTGTGTTAGGTTAGAAAGAAGAAATAAGGCTATTAAATGTAAATACCAGAAAAGGCTGTGAAGCGAACTGTTAGACTGTCCAGGGTGGGAAACCCCAAATTGTAAATTTGTTCCCTATTCCATAAATGACTATACATGGACTATTGGTTCACAGAAAGTAATCGAACAAATAAAGATTGTCCGAACATCTACCCTGTACATGTATCTAGAAAAATGGGTAGTAGCCAGAATGAAATACTGCAATGTATAAAAAGGAAAATAGCCTACTGGTTTGGCATTGTCAATAACAAACATATGTAATAAATTCTGTAGAAGATTTAATATATTCATCATGTAACAATTGTACTAAATCAAGAAAGTACATGAAATAATTTACTGAAGAAGAAATGTACAGAAGAAAATAGCACATATAGTATCTGACATAGCTATGAACATATAGACATAGTATTAACAATATCCACCAGAATATAGATATAAGTTAAACTACACACTTGGCACACCATGAGGGTTGGACCAAAACTGTTAGTATTATTATACAAAATCAGACTATAGAAGAAAGTGCCATACATAATCAAATTCATACAAAGCAACAAAAATAGATATTTGCACTTGAAAACAGTTTCCTATTATAAAATTATCGGGAAATTAGAGTATTTCCAAGTCCAAACAAAAATATCCATTTACAAGCTGAGAAAGAAAGACCAAAACGCAATGGTAGTATCATTGCATGCATGGAGAAAGATAAAAACATTGAAAATAGTACACTTTAAGCCATTCTCAAGGTTGTGGGACTATCATTACATATTGTATGAATTAATAGAAGAGAATAGAGCCTTTAAGGCTTCCTTCGATAATGCTATGATCTATGGATTAACCCAAAATCCTGAAGGGTTCCAAAGGAATAAAACATTGTAGAGGTTGTGGTATCTCGATGCAGAAGTTGAGAAGAAGTCATTGCTTGAGCACAAAAAGGTTAGGAAGGAGAGTGCCATGTTACCAAAAAGATGTCATAAATTACATAAAGAATAATCGAGAAGGTAACCATATTAGAGGAAATATAAAAACTGTGGAGAAAATTAACAAGTTGAAAACTGCAAGTGAGAATAGAAGCATACCTGAGTTAAAATGAAACAGGACTCGGTGTTGAAACCACGAGAGCCAGAAAGGAAACAAAGAGCAGGTCAGAACCTGTACTCTAGAAGTAAAAAACAGTATACCACTGAAATTCTTTACAGAACTAAATACTTCAAGCCGATAAATTTACCTGTAAATGCTAGGATGAGGTCTCATGCTTGAAAAAATAGTGAGGTAGGAATTCCATTTTAATACGGCCAAAACAATTGCAGGGATTATCAAAATGCAACAGTAGTAGGAATCAAGATCATGTGAAAATCGAACATGTAAAGAAACCATAACCATTCATAAGATATAATTAAATATTGATAATGTGATAAACAATGCAGAAGAACTTTTGAACAGGGTTTGAAGGACAAACATACTTTCCAACTAATAATTGTGAGAAAAACTAAGCAAATCTGGAGGTTCTTCGAATGCTTGATGTGAGCTGAGAGCAAGGAATATACCTATAAGAGGCTGACAAGGTTTGGTGGCCATTCAAACTAGTAGCAAATCAGGGTCATGATGGAAAAAGTCTCATAGCAACAGTGAGTAAAATCCTCACACAGCCCCACAAAGGAAAAAAGAAAACGGTTAAGGTTGAAGGGTGGTTCATTACCCTAACCCTATTCAATAATCTTATGGCCATCGCTTAAAAAATGAAGGATCCAATGGTAGATATCCAAACAAGTGTCAAACCTTCATTTATGAAAAAAATTCCGAAAATAAAATTTGTCAAAGATACGGTTAGAGTACTCACAAATCTACAATCAAATAATAAATACAATATTTATAATGGTAGACAGAAAATTAATATAGGTTAATGACTATAGGTTGATGGGTCATTGAACTGTCAATTCAAGAGGTCACTAATAACTAGAAGGTGTTGCGGTAACCAAATATTTGTAAAGAAATAAATACAATAGATGCACCTTCTTAAATATTATGGAACAACCATTGTAATACTCGTGCTCATATAAATAGATGCACCTTCTAAAATATTACGGAACAACCATTGTAATACTCGTGCTCATATAAATAAATAATTGTAGCTCGTAGTTGATAAAGTATGGTGGGAGACCTATAATTTTTTAAGTCTATTAGAATATGCACAATAATTGATGGTTAACATAAATAAAATTCTACTGAGCTTATTACATAGATGTACCAAAGTAATTTCTTGTGTAAAATAAGCTATGGAATAATTTATGAATATTAAAGTTCATTTAAAATAACAAGTAAATCGTAATTAATTTTTTTTATGTAAGTTCATGTCACATATATCATGATATAGATTAACTCTAGATATATATGGGAGGGGAGAAAAAATACATAGAGTGATAGTGGTGGAGAGATTAGGGGATTGAAAAGGGACAGATGGAGATAAACTGAAGGAGAGGAGAGAGGGAGAAAGGAGTGAGAGAGGTGGATAAGGGTAAGAGAGGGAGAGGGATACATAAAGAGAGGTGGTAGAGAGAGGAGAGAGGGAGTTAATATTATTAAATTTAACAACTTTGGATTAACACAATATTAAATTTTTTATATTATAACATATATTAATATATCGTGATATATATTAATTCTAGATATATATGGGAGGGAATAAAAAATATATAGAGTGATATAGGTGGATATATAGGGGGAGTTACAAGGGAGAGATGGAGACAAACTGAAGGATAGGTGAGAGGAGGAATGAAGAGAGAGAGAAGGAGAGGAGTGAGAGAGGTAGGGAAGGGTTAGAGAAGGAGAGGGAGACATAAATATGGAGGTGGGAGAGAGATAATGAGAGAGAGAGGGAGAGAGTTAGAGGATTGGAGAGAGATAGAGAGAGAGAGAGAGAGAGATAAATGGGGAAAGAGAAAGGGAGTTAGGAGAGAAAGGGAGAGAGAGGAAGGACGAGAGAGAAGACTTGAGAGAAAGGATGATAGAGAGGGATAGATAGATGGAGTTGGATGGGGGAGAGGGAGGGAAGAATAAATACATAGAGAGTGAGAAGTGGAGAAAGAGAGAGAGAGAGAGAGAGAGAGAGAGAGAGAGAAATGAAGGAAGAGAGAGGGATGTAGGAGACGAAGGGAGAGAGAGGAAGGACGAGAGAGAGGACTTGAGAGAGAGGGTGATAGAGAGGGATAGAGAGATGGAATTGGAGGGAAGAATAAATACATAGAGAGTGAGAAGTGGAGAGAGATAGGGAGTGATAAGGGAGAGATGGAGAGAGAGTGAGTATGTTTAGCGATGAGATAAAGAGACAAAGGGGAGATGGAGAAAAGGGGGGAGAGGAGGAGAGAGAGGGAGAAAGAGATGGATATAGTAACATAGCTAGAGAGAGAGAGAGAGAGAGAGATGGAGGAAGAGATAGGATTCGAGGTAAAATAGAAAGAGAGAGAAAGAGAGAGGGTTCGATGGAAAGAGAGTGAGAGAGAGGGGGGGGAGGGGAGAAGATAGAGGTATTTAGGAAATAAACGGAGGGAGAGGAATAGAGTAATGGGGGAAGAGAGAGAGAGAGAGAGAGAGAGAGAGAGATGGGGGAAGAGTGAGGGAGGAAGGAGAGAAATGGAGAGAAAGGAAGGATGCGAGAAAGGACTTGAGAGATAGTAGGAGAGAGGTAGGGATATAGGAGGGGAGAGGGATGGATATAGAGATGGAGTTGGAGGGGGAGAGAGGGAGGGAAGAATAAATACATAGCGAGTGAGAAGTGAAGAGAGAGAGGGAGTGAGAAGGGAGATATGGAGAGAGAGTGTGTATGTTTGCGGGTAAGATAAATAGATAAAGAAGGTGAGATGGGGAGAGAGAGAGAGAGAGAGAGAGGATGAAAGAGAGTATTTGAGAGAGTGGAGAGAGGGAGGGATAGAGAAATGGAGTTGGAAGAGGAGAGAGATGGAGGTAAGAAGAAATACATAGAGAAAGAAAGGTAGAGAGAGAGAGAGAGAGGCAGTGATAAGGAAGATGGAGAGAAGGAGAGAGGGAAACAGGAGGGAAGAGAGATAGAAGCGGGGGATAGTGATATATATATATATATATATATATATATATAGAGAGAGAGAGAGAGAGAGAGAGAGAGAGAGGTTGATTGGATAAAGAGAGTGTATATTTTGGGGTTGATAGAGAGATACAGAGGGAGATATAGATATAGATGGAAAGTGAATCGAGGGAAGAAGAGAGAGATGGAGAGAGGGAGGGAAGGACAAAGAGATTGATAGATATGGAGTGAGAGAGTATGTGTGTTTGATGGTGTTTGTTTGGAGGGGTGAGATAGAGATACAAAGGAGATATTGAGGGAGATATAGATATATATGGAGGGGGGAGAGAGGGAAGAATATTTATTGCACTAGATGCATTGATTTCAGTGTAGATGGTGATTTCTAATCCTATTTCATTGCTTACACTAGATGCATTCATTTTAGTGTAGATGTGGATTTCTAATGATATTTTATTACTTGCACTCGATGCATTGATTTCAATGTAGATGATTTATAATGGTATTTGATTTCTTGCATTAAATGCATTGATTTGAGTGTATATGGTCATTTCTAATCCTATTTGATTGCTTGCACTAGATGCAATATTTTCAATGTAGATTTTTATTTCTAATTATATTTTATTTCTTTCACTAGATGCATTAATTGCATTAATTGAAACGTAGATGATTTCTAATCCTATTTGATATATTTCATTAAATGCATTTATTTCATTGTAGATGGTGATTTATAATCCTATTTTATTGCTTGCACTATATACATTGATTTCAGTGTAGATGTTGGTTTCTAATCCTATTTGTTTACTTGTACTAGATGCATTGATTTGAGTGTAGATGTTGATTTCTAATCCTATTTGATTACTTCCATTAGATGCATTGATTTCAATCTAGATGTTGTTTTCTAATCTTATTTGATTGCTTGCATTAAATGCATTGATTTCAGTATAGATGTTGATTTTTTATTTTTTAGTTCTAATCTCACGTAAAAATGTAAACTTAAATGTAAACATAAATTTAAATGTAAATGCAAACACAAACTTAAACATGAATTTAATGTTAAACATAAACATTTAACATGTAATGTTTAACATTTAACATTTAATATTTTTAATAATATTTTTAATTGAACACCGAGATGCTCTACAACCTAGTATGGGGCAACCCAGTATGGGGGTACATCTCATAAGAAAATGTAAACATAAACACGTAAACATTTCACATGTAATGTTTAAAATTTAGCATTTTTAATTTAATGTCAGTAATTATTATTATGTATAAACACAATATAACTTTAAAATATGAAGATGTTTACGAACACTCATAAAAGATACATGGTCAATAAATAAAAATATAAACAAACTACATGTATGCTAAATAAATAAAACATCTTTTTATACTTACTCCAGGGTTATGGTAAATAAGTAAAAATATAAATGAACTAGAGGTATGGTAAATAAGTAAAACCTCTCTTTATATTTACTCCATAAACCTCTTTATATTTACCAACACTCAAAATATAGGTTTTTATTTTGATGAAGCCTGTGAGCCAAATACCATGGACCAAATTATTATGAATACCATAAAAAAACATCATTAACCCTAATATTAATATTAAATTATTATTATTATTATTAAATCTAATATTCATGATATATATTATAATATTAATATTATTAAATTTAAAAACTTTGGGCTAATACAATATTAATTTTTTTATATTATAATATATATTAATATATCATTATATATATATATATATATATATTAATTCTAGATACATATGGGAGGGAAGAACATAGGCATAGAGTGATAGAGGTGGAGAGATAAGGGGAGTGACAAGAGAGAGATGGAGATAAACTAAAGGAGAGGGGAGAGGGGGAATGAGGAGAGAGAGGGGAAGAGGAGTGAGAGAGGTAGAGTAGGGTAAGAGAGGGAGAGGGAGACATAAATATGGAGATGGGAGAGAGAGAAGGAGATAGGGAGTTAATATTATTAAATTTAACAACTTTGGATTAATACAATATTGAATTTTTATATTATAATATATATTAATATATCATGATATATATTAACTCTAGATATATATGGCAGGGAAGAATAAAGACAAAGAGTGATAGAGGTGGATAGATATGGAGATAAATTGAAGGAGAGGGGAGAGGGGAATGAAGAGAGAGAGAGAGGGTGAGGAGTGAGAGAGGTAAAGAATGGTAAGAGAGGGGGATGGATACATAAATATGGAGGTGGGAGAGAGAGAAGGAGAGAGGGAATGAGATAGTGAGAAGATTGGAGGGGAGAGAGAGAGATAGAGAGATGGGGGAAGAGAGAGGAAGGTAGGAGAGATATGAAGGACGAGAGAGAAGGATAGAGGTTATATGATGTTGGAGAGGGAGAGAGGGAGGGAAGAATAAATACATAGAGAGTGAGAAGTGGAGAGAGAGAGGGAGTGAAAAGGGAGAGATGGAGAGAGAGTGTGTATGTCTGGGAGTGAGATAAAGTGTCAAAGAAGGAGAGATAGAGAGAAGGGTGGGGAGAAGGAGAGAGAGAGAGGCATATAGTAACATAGTTGGAGAGAGAGAGAAAGAGAAAGTGGGAGAGGAAGGAAGGAAGAGAGAGCATATGTGAGAGAGTGGAGAGAGGTAGGGACAGAGGGATGGATTTGGAGGAGGAGAGAGAGGGATGTAAGAAGAAATAAATAAAGAGAGAAATATGGAGAAAGAGAGAGAGGGAGTGATAAGGAAGATGGAGAAAGAGGGAGAGATGACAATACGAGGGAAGAGAGATAGAAGAGGGAGAGGGAGGGAGAGAGAGAGAGAGAGAGAGAGAGAGAGAGAGAGAGAGAGGGAGGGAGGGATAGAGATATTGATAGATATGGAGTGGGAGAGCATGTGTGTTTGGGGGGGTGAGATATAGAGTCAAAGAAGGAGAGATGGAGGGATATATAGATATATATGGATGGGGGAGAGATGGGAGAATATTTCTTGCACTGGATGCATTGATTTCAGTGTAGATGGTGATTTCTAATCCTATTTTATTTCTTGCACTAGATGCATTGATTTTGTTGTAGATGTCGATTTCTAATGATATTTCATTACTTGCACTAGATTCATTGATATAAATGTAGATTATTTATAGTACTATTAGATAGCTTGCACTAAATGCATTGATTTCATTGTAGATGGCGATTTATAATCTATTTGATTGTTTGCACTAGATGCATTAATTTCAATGTAAACTTTGATTTATAAATATATTTGACTGCTTGCACTAGATGCATTGATTTCAATGTAGATGATTTCTAATCCTATATTATTTCTTTCACTAAATGCATTGACTTCAAAGTAGATGGTGATTTTCAATCCTATTTGATTGCTTGGACTAGATGCACTTATTTCAGTGTAGGTGTCGGTTTCTAATCATGTTTGTTTACTCGCACTAGATGCATTGATTTAAGTGTATATGTTGATTTCTAATCCTATTTGATTACATTTAAGTGTACATGTTGATTTCTAATCCTATTTGATTACTTCCATTAGATGCGTTGATTTTAGTGTAGATGTTGTTTTCTAATGTGGATGATGATTTCTTATTTGATGTAATTGTATGTATGTTGCTACATTAATTTTAAAGTGACTAGATTAACAATGTGCATTGATTTTTGTGTAAGAAAAAAAAATTATTGACAATGTAAATTGATTTTTGTGTATAGTAATTCAACCTATTAATATTGCAGAGCAAGAGAGAAAACGATGATGTTTACTACAAGAGCTCGAGTTGAAGACTTAAATGGTTTATGATTTCAACTATCACTTTCATATAATATGAAAAGATGACAAATCTAATAAGGCAACTAATAAGAATAATAGAAGAAAACAGTTTTTTGAGATTGATCATAATGAAGACTATTTATAAACATTACATTCTTATTATTCACGTTTTCTATCATTCAACACTATTACACTCTAACTTTGCATTCAAAATTTTTATTTCATCATTTTTCATCATTAAATATTCATCATCAGAAATTAGTCAATTATGACTACCTCTCATGGAAATGGTCATAGATGAACGACTTACTTAAAGTGTTGAATCCCAAAAAATGATATCTAATATCAAGTCCTAATAGAACAAATATAAATCCACCTAGTGCCAAGTAGATCAAATCTGCCCAAAACAAACTACAAACTCACATAAATCAAATCCTAATATAACGTGCATGAATCCAACGAGTGAGAAGTAGATCAAATTCAAGCAAAAAAAACTCACATTATTGTTATTAATCGACTTTTACAAGCAAACTCACATAATTGTTTTTAATTTTTGTTAATATTATATAGGTATGTGTGTGGAGGCTAACATATGTATATGAGAGATGTTATGTTAACACTACTTTAAAAAAATAATTATAATGCTATTTTAAAAATCAATGTATGAGGGAGATGTTGTCACGTGATCTTACTTTTAAAAAATAATAAAGATAGTGTCATGTAACATTAGATATATGTGTGGGGGGGAGGCTAATATATGTATATGATAGAGATTTTATGCTATAGTTACGTTAAAAAAAAATAATTATAATGTTATTTTAAAAATAAATGCTCATCATAAATAAAATACTTCAATTTTCACTTATAATACTATTTTAAATCAATGTTGGCCATAAATAAAATAATTCAATTTTCACCTTTACTTTACATCAAACTTTATATAGTGGGATATATGTAATTTTTTCATTGAGTCTAGATGTAATGCCTATAGTATGCTAGAAATGTATAATGTAACATAATTTAAACAATTTAATGAAAATAAATTAACAAAATAAAACTAACCATAATCTTATTCAATTGACAGCCACAAAATCTTGAAAACGGTCATTAAAACTAACCCTATAAAAAATAAAAAGATAAATTAAATTAAATGACTCATGGTATTAACTCATGGTTTTAAGAATCTATGGTATTGACTCATGGTATTCGTGTGGAATATACCCTATTTTAGGGGGGAGATTAAACTAGCCTAGATTTATCTTAGTTTGATGTTATATTTAGATACATAATTAGTTGTAGAAAATGATGACATTAAATCCATGTAGCCTATAAAGATAAAACTTTTATACTATATGTTCGTGTTAGACGTTTGTTCAGAAGTGAAAAATATTAGGAAAAATATAATTATTATTTTTTATCTAATATTTTAACTTATCTCTATTCACTATTAACTAAGTTATATTGGGTAAAATATAATATTATAATATTACATTTCACCCAATATTTCCCTCAACTCATCCATATAACATGCATATAACATATCAATACAATTTATGAATAAATAAATAACAAATATTACCACGTATAAACTTACCACCCATTGCGGTGTTAATTCAATGAACAATTTTAGTTTTCAACATTATATTAATGCCTTCACCTTAGGTAATCTATTGACCTATCACCTTAGGTAATCTATTGACCTATTTCATTGTAAACAATGTAGATATTTATATTAAAGTTGAGTTTGCAAAATTAAGGTAACATGTGTACCACTACCGAATTCAGTCTTATCTTGCCACTTTCCGAACCTTTTGTCCAGTTGGATCACGCCCTTTGGGGATCGGTGCAGGTGTTCGGATCAATGGTTGTACGCTCGTCTGCTTTGGACGGTGTTGATTCACTCTTGGAAGATCAAGGGAATATTGTTTTGGAGGTAGTTAGGGTATTACCCCTACCCCAAACCCTGGCTGGTCATTTCATTTGTGATGTTCTCCTCCAACGTATTCTCTTCTACGATTATACGTGGTAAGATTTGTTATCACTGAGCCAAGGGTTTCATTTTTGTTGCACATTTTACTATGGTTTTCCTTATCTGCGTATTCCTCTGTTGTCTAGTTCACACAACAGACATAACTCGTTTTCCCAGGACTGGAGAGGCTAGAGAGGTGATACATCTGCCAGCTCATGGGTGAGTAGGGCTTAATTGGTGCGTTATCAGTATTTTTTCTTATTCTAAACCATCCTCAGAGCTTACCTGGCATCTCTGTTGCAGGTGTAATTGGGTGCAGAAGATAACTAACGCTATCAGTAATACTCACCTCTATTTCTTCATGTTTAGAACCTTGGGGTTTGGATTGTTCTTTAACTAATGTTCGAGGCTTTGATATTGGCATTACTTGTATTTTTCTTGACCCCAAAGCCTATTCTTCGTAGATATCTCGACTTGAATTTAACATAGGGTTCAAATGTATTCTACAAAATTAGCCAAGTACTTCTTTTTGTGGACTTTGTGTTGTCTCGCTCGACTTTTTCATTTCATTGTATATTGTTGCGGAATTCCTCGGAAATTCCACCTTCATCTTCCAACCCGAGCATGGGTCATTCCCTAAGTCTTTAGTTATATTCTGGTTATGATTAGTTTGGTTTGCGACTTGGACTACTCATTCGAGCCCCAATCATTATTTGTGATATTAATGAGCTATGTATTGTTATAACGATTGTTATTTTAGGCCCTCAGGACCGATGACTCTACATAGTGGGAGTTAAAGTTACCAGTTGTGCTATAAATTCTAGGGTATTGTATTTTTCCTGAGCGAAAATGTATATTATTTATTTATGGAATTCAACACTATAATGTTGATTACTTCTTGTCAGTGTTTATTTATTAGTGTCGGCAATGCGGTTATGTTAAATTTTCTTGTCTCTGCAAATGGAATGAAATGGATATCAATTTATTGTGAAGCATCGTTTACTCTATATTTCTTTATTCTGTACAACATTCTCAGAATTACGATATTCCCTATATATGTCTTCTGAAGTGTTTATCTTGATTAAATATTTGTACCTTGGGTCGGATTGGATTCCTTTCACGACTGCTTCTTGGCCCACTAGATTAATACTAATATCCACTGGTAGTGGACTATTCTCCCTCGCTTTCTACCAGGAAATACTAACCCTACACATATAATTCTATGTCAGTCTAAATTACTCGTATGTATGTTTAAAGTCTATAGTTTTGATAACGACATGCATCATTTATCTTTTTCCTCATTGTAATGGAACAATTATACTATTTTCCCTTTCGGTAGATGGATAAAATTCCTCTCATAATTGTTCTTTTATACTCTTACTTGACGGTTATATTTACTAGTTTAGATATTTCCATGTGAATAGAGATTATACAGGGTTATAATTATGTTCTCCTTTTTCCTTGAACCGTGGTCTTTACCTCTGTCCTGTACCAGCAAGAAACTACTTACAGTTGTAATGGCATCTGAATGACTCGTGTTTGCACTAGTTATACATTTCTGTAGCATTAAACTACTCTTATAGGGTCAACTACAGTTGTTATATGAATTTGCATATAGTTACTATCCATGAAAGAAGGGTTGGCTTATATATGTATTTATATATCTATAACATACATGTTCTGTTTCTAGTTTCCTAGTTATTAAGCCAGACTTTCATCATTACCTTACAGACAAACATAAGTAAACAAATAATGATAAAGAAACCTATCAGGTTCAAATCTATTTATCTTAGTAACTCCAATCAAGAAGTGCTCCCCTCCCTTCCAACGAGACTGGAAACTACGTCCAAGTGTCCCCCTGACCTCCTTAACTCCTAGGTTGTGAGAGTGACCCTTGAGTCCACTTTCAGATATCAAGACCCATTCGAGTCCAACCTGAAAGTCACCAGAATTCAATCTGTACGGTGAGGTGTTACACTAGTTCTACCAGCTCAAGAATAGCCCCATTAAGGGTATCCCTGTATTGTACTATCAAATTCATGGCCTTCCTGAGTCTGTGTCTCTCCTTTTTCTTTTTCGCAAGAAAAAGAATTGTTTCCACAAAAAAAAATAATAACAACAACAAGACCCCTCTCATTCATCGAGATTCCCTATCTCCAAAATGAGAGACAAGACCCATAATCATCACAATGGTTTGAAATTTAGGTTCTTTATCTAGATATTCTATGAGAGTTCCACTCTTACCAAAAATATATTTACATAATAGCCACATTTGTTTCCTTCCAAAGTTATAAAGGTAAGTCTTTTTCGTGTTTTATTTTCATCTATCTATGGTAAAAATGATTGAAAAGAAATTACAAACCGTTACTAGTATTAACATGAGGTGTTACATTTTCCCCTCCTCTTTTGAAACACCATCCTATGTGTTTATTATTATTCTTGAAACGTATGTAGGTATACTTGTTGCATCATGCTTTCGTCCTCCTGGGTAGGTATACTTGTTGCATCATGATTTTGTCCTCCTCGTATCCTCGTTTGGGCTAAAGTGTCACTATTGCACTTTAATCTGGGTAATAACTCACTTCAACAACATTACTTCTTTCCAGTATATAATACACAATGGTTTTACCAGGAACTCTTCCTTAGGTTCTACTTGCATTACCACAAATGTAATCTTAATTATTATTTTAAATAATTTTTTTTTACCAAATTTAAGTATGTACTATAGAGTCTGTGAGTTTATTTATATGCTACAGGTCCTATTCTTTCCAAGATCCGAAACGTATCACAGTATTTTTTGTGCTAACTTGGTGCACCTAACCCATATCAAGGTAATTATTTTGGGTTTAACCTTTACATAAACATGATCCCCCACCTAAAATTCCTTGAAGGTTTATTTATTGTTTCTGTACTTTTTTTGTCTATCTTGTGTTGCTTCAAATGCTCCATTTCTATCAACATATTTGGTCATGACATTAGTTTATCGTGGATTTTACACCTTCATCCATATAGTACCTCAAAAGGAATCATTTTTAGTGATTCATGTTAATTTTTATTATATGAAAATTCCACCAAATGAAGATACTCCTCCAACTTACTTAGATGTTGCATTACATACATGCGCAAAATGTATTCCAATACTTGATTCACCCATTCTATTTTCCCATCGGTCTAAGGGTGTTAAGTTGTGTTGAATTGAACATGAGTACCTATTCCTGAGAAGAGGGCTTTCAAAAAGGCGGAGATGAATTCCGCATCTCTATCGGATATTATTGTCTTTGGTATTCCATGAATTCATAATATCTCCTTCATGAATACATCCACAATTTTCACAGTATTGTAAGTATATTTGACGAGGATAAAGTGAGCTACCTTTCTTAGTTTATCTTCTACTACCATAATTGAGTCATTTAGCTTTTTATTCCTTGGTAATCTAATTATAAAGTCTATTGTGATTGTGTCCCATTTCCATTCAGGTATGGGTAAGGGGTGGAGCATACCAGTAGGGTGTTCGTGTTTTGCTTTCACTTGTTGGAATTCCAAACACTTAGCTAAATAATCCATGATTTGCTTATTCATTCCTGGCCTGAAATAGTTTTTCTTAATAAGAGAAAAAAACTTTTGATATCGAGGATGAGTGACATAAGGATTCTAGTGGGACTCATCTAATATGAATCTCTTAATTTCTAGCTAATTAGGTATATATATTCTTCCCTTAAATGTCAACAAGATTTTATTGTTTATGCAAAAATCATTCATTTTGTCTTCTCGCTCCTTGGTATTGTTTGCTTTGTTGCGAGAAGAATTGATACTCTAGGTCCCGGTTTACTGCTTCCTTAATTTGTTCTAAAAAATCAGATTTCACCTGCCTATACATTACCTCATAAACACAATGTAGTTTCCGGCTCAATTCATCCATTACTCTATTTAAATTGCCTTTTAAATTATTTATGTCAAAGTAAAATTCACTCAGGAATGCAGTCCACCTTGTTTGTCGGACATTTAAATTAGGTTGTTTAAAAAAAATGGTTAGGTTGTTATGAACTTTCCTGAGAAAACATTTCTTCCCTAACAAATCATTCTGCCACATTTTAAGTCTATGCACCACTATAGTTAACTCCAAATCATAAGCGAAGTATATTTTTTCATGTTCCTTTAATTTTTGAGATTCATAGGCCACTACCTTATCGTCTTGCATTATCAATCCTCTTACACCCTCCTGGGACGCATCTGTACAAACCAAAAATTACTTTCTTGGATCATCGATTTTTAGCACAAGGGTTGTAGTTATCTTATGCTTAAATTCTTCAAAATTGTGGTGCATTCTATGGTCCATATAAGCACTCTCCCTTTATTTTGCAAAGAAGTTATAGGATATGCCATTTTTTTAAATCCATTTATAAAACGATGATAGTAGTAAGCTAAACCCATAAATGACCTCATGTCTGCCACATTTCTAGGTGCTGATCATTCCATAATAGTTCTAGTTTTTTGGGGTCTACTGCTAGACCTTCTAAGGATATCACATGCCCCAAATATTGAATCTGATCTTTATAGAAATAACACTTGCTAAATTTGGCATAAATTTGATTTTCCATCAAGGTTTGCAGCACTATCTGGGGATTTTCTTTATGTTCCTCCAAACTTTTTGAATAGATCAAGATGTCATCTATAAAAAACAAAACGAAATTGTTTAATTATGGGTGGAAAATATCATTCATCGAGCTCCTAAATGTGGTGGGGCCATTAGTTAATCTAGAAGGAAGCACAATAAATTCATAATTCCCATAATGGGTTCTGAATGTTGTTTTATTGATGTCTTCCTATTTTATCGTTATTTTATGATAACCCGAACGTAGTGTGAAAATTATGCCAACCTCGGCATCCTGAATATATTCACCTAACTGTTATTTTTTAATTTAACAATATAATTTTAGTTTACTGCAGCAATGATCTGATTAAGGTATATTAGTAACGTTGTGCTAATTCCTCTTTGAGATTTTGGAACAAAATTTTTACATGTGCTTAAGGGTTCAAGTTCTCTTGCAAGTTATTGAATCTCATGAGTGATTTTTATGTTAATTTTATGAACAAGTTAAGATCAAACATATATTGAACAACAGCAATAAAAAGTACAGTACATCACCATACAACACATCAGCACAGGGACTTTATGAAGGATTTCACCACTCTTGGACTACATCTCCTTGGTCTAGCTTCCATGGCTTGGGCCTCTATTATGCTCAAATTTGCAAACTGATGTGTTTACATTGATTTTCTACTCTTGAAACTTTCTTCATTGAGTTCAGAACACTCAAAAATGGTACCTTAGCCTCTTTTTTCCCCTCATTTAGTTAAAATTAGTTGAGTTATGACTTCTCCAAGTCTACTCCATAATTTCCTCCCCAAAATTAGCTAACTCTCCCCAAATTGGGCTAACTAATGCTAAAATTAGACAAATTTGCAAGATTTTTTGGAACTACCAATTAAAACCGGATTAGCGTTAATAACCTCACTTACCATTAATTAGGTCAGGATTAACAGTTAAATGGTGTGTCATTTAATAAAATCGTTTAAATTAATTAAGCAAGGATTACGATTAGTTAAATGCGCTTAAGGGATAAACGTTCGGTGCTCTGCTTGTGGTCTTGAACGTTGGTCGTATGACTTGGGGGCTGGTCCCCTCTCCTCCCGATAGTGGTCTTTACAAACTTCAAATGGATGCGGAGAATTGTATAAGCTAAGAAACATTATACAAGTGAGTTAGTAGATGTGCGCATTAACTTGGCTGAGGTCTCAGGCTCGACTCCCACCGATCCCTCTGGCCCTCTCCCATAATTTTACAATTTTGTGAGGGGGACACATGGCAGCCCCAATCTGAGCCATGCGCCTCCTCCTCATTGGCTCCACCAACACCAATAACAACCTTCCAAAAAAACAAAACACACCATCGAGACTCTACCACTTGGTAACCCTTCATTCGCTGGAGGAAAAGGTTGACCAAACTATTGACCTTCCTAGTCAACATGCCATGTCAATATTACAGCACTAGAAAATTTGGCAGAATTTCCGACGGCCAATTCGTCGCTATTCCGACACATAGTTGTCGCAAGAGCGACAGTTCGAGGACGGGCAAAACGTGGTTTGCCATCCCGTCGCAATTCCGACACACTTAAAAAGTGTCGCACTACCGACACTTTTTCCGTCGCTGCCAAACAGGCGTCGCTCTTCCGACGTTTCCCAAATTGTCACGCTTTTGACGTTTGTAAACTGTCGCAATTCCGACAAAATGTGGTCCGACGTTTTGAACGTCGCTCTTCCGACGTTTGTAAACTGCCGCAATTCCGACGAAATGTGGTCCGACGTTTTGGACGTCGCTCTTCCGACGTTTGTAAACTATCGTAATTCCGACAAAATGTGCTCCGACATTTTGAACGTCGCTCTTCCGACGTTTGTAAACTATCGCAATTCCGACGAAATGTGGTCCGACATTTTGGACGTCGCTCGTCCGACGTTTTTATACTATCGCTCTTCCGACGTTTTTAAGCTGTCTCAATTCCGATGCTTACAAGGCGTCGGTATACTGACGACGGGTTCAATTTAAAAAAAAAATGAAACTTTAAAACAGGACAGTAAATCTCCAATATTTGTTATGAATTGTGGGCGTTCCAATGACCGTGAAATATTAATATAATAAACCACCCCGCAGTGCTTTGACTATAAACAATCATTTTTTTTTCATAAGAGAAAAAACATTGTTTTGAATATATTATATGAAGTAAAACAGTCCATGAAGTCATTACATTTTCACATCTGAAGATTGGAACCCAAATATCCATCCAGAAAAGTGGAAGTCCCACCCCAGACAATGATAGAAAAATACCCCATGTCACATACAGGGACATGATATAAAACCCGGTAACGGTCCACATGGAGATTATCGACAAATCTGAGAAAGCATCCAAATATGCCCGAGGCATCTATAAGAAAGTGAAATAGCAGTATGTAGAATAGTAAAACAACAGATAGAGTACCGACGTCCATTGTTCCAAATACAAATTAAAGTACCCAAAATCCTTGAACAGAGAAAAACGCTAATCATGTGAGGAGTGTGAAATGTCCAAAATATAAAAAGACCATCAGACCATATCAATAAACCAACAACATAGACTAGCATCGCTAGTTTTGAAGGCAGAGTGATAAACATTAATCATTTTTTTTTCACAAGAGAAAAAACGTTGTTTTGAATATATTATATGAAGTAAAACAGTCCATGAATTCATTACATTTTCACATCTGAAGATTGGAACCCAAATATCCATCGAGAAAAGTGGAAGTCCCACCCCAGACAATGATAGAAAAATACCCCATGTCACATACAGGGACATGATATAAAACCCAGTAACGGTCCACATGGAGATTATCGACAATCTGAGAAAGCATCAAAATATGCCCGAGGCATCTATAAGAAAGTGAAATAGCAGTATGTAGAATAGTAAAGCAACAGATAGAGTACCGACGTCCATTGTTCCAAATACAAATTAAAGTACCCAAAATCCTTGAACAGAGAAAAATGCTAATCATGTGAGGAGTGCGATATGTCCAAAATATAAAAAGACCATCAGACCATATCAATAAACCAGCAACATAGACCAGCATCGCTAGTTTTGAAGGCAGAGTGATAAACATTAATCATTTTTTTCACAAGAGAAAAAACGTTGTTTTGAATATATTATATGAAGTAAAACAATCCATGAAGTCATTACATTTTCACATCTGAAGATTGGAACCCAAATATCCATCCAGAAAAGTGGAAGTCCCACCCCAGACAATGATAGAAAAATATCGCATGTCACATACAAGGACATGATATAAAACCCAGTAACGGTCCACATGGAGATTATCGACAATATGAGAAAGCATCTAAATATGCCCGAGGCATCTATAAGAAAGGGAAATAGCAGTATGTAGAATAGTAAAGAAACAGATAGAGTACCAGCGTCCATTGTTCCAAATACAAATTAAAGTACCCAAAATCCTTGAACAGAGAAAAACGCTAATCATGTGAGGAGTATTGGTAACCATCTGTTGCATCCGAGATGTAAGGTTCAGGCTCGCTTGTTTCCATTAGTAGCCCGCTACAACATCCACCATGTTCATAGCAAAAATGTTCCTGTAGATATACAGAGAAAGAGTATAATACGTAGACCATATAAACATGGCTCTGTATTTCAAAAAACAGATTTAAAATAGAAACAGGGCAACATTTTTTTTTTCCAATTGTTATGAACATAATTCGACCGTGAAATATTAATATAATAAACCACCCCACAGCACTTCGACTATAAACAATCATATAAACATGGCTCTGTATTTCAAAAAACGGGTTTAAAATAGAAACAGGGCAACATTTGTTTTTCTAAGTAAAGTTAATCTATTAACATTGGGAATAAAATTACACCGAAGTCAAAAACATTGCCCAGACTCATGGCAAATTTATCATCAAAAAATCAAAAAATTAAGAAGATTGCCCTCATACAGGGAAACCAGTCTTGAACGTTTACAGAATTCAAAAATATTACAGAGGTCCAGCACAGTAATATAATCTAAAAGCAGTCCAATTAAGTGGGCCGCGAAGCAAGAAAAACAAATTAACCAAACTACTCCTCCATCTACTCGATGATTCGGCACCATCCTTCGGAAGGTCCAGGATCAGTAGGTGCTACCTCCACATTCATGCCACCGCTCCCCTCCTGAAGGCCTGAATGTTGGCCGACTTTTTCTGAGCTTAGACCCGCCAGATGGGTGCATTGTTCTTCCATCTGGGCCTCCTCATGGAAAACCACAGTAATTGACGTTGTGATTCGTGGGTGGTTGAGAGAGAAATTAAAGAAAAAAAGAGCAGTGCATGTCGTGGGAGAAGGTGAAGCGCTGGGGAAATGAGGAGCAGGGGAGCCCATATGGTGGCCAGATCCTACAACCTGACCCCGCCCACTTCTAGTATCTGGATAGCCACATGTGTGATAATCACTGGACTGGGAAGACGACTCGGTTGAGGGGCTGGAGGGAGCGTGCAGGGGTTGACCTCTAGTGCTCCCCCTGCGGCAACGCATCCTTTGACACAGGTGAGGCATGGGTGCAGTCTCAGCAGTGGGCACAAGAGGATACGGAGAAGCAAAATTCCGAGAAACAGAGGAAGACAGACAAGGACCAGAATAAGAGAAATGCAGATATGCAGCAAGGTCTAAGAAGCAGTTCAGCTGGCCACTTCTCCTTCTCATCACAATGAGCAGGCAGTGTAACCCAGCAACCGACTCGTCTAAAAAACCATAGCTAAATGCCATTTTATCGACCCAACTGCAATGCAATCGAAGGATTCCCGTCATAATTAATCTCTGATCATTAATGAGAGCTGAAGGTCGGATCATATTGGAGCATGCGGAATCACTAATAGGAGTGGAGGTCTGATATTGAACAGTGTTAAAACTTAATGCGATTTGATGTGAAAACCTTGGAACTTAATTGAATAGCGTTAAATCTTAATGTGATTGATATGAAATCGCCACATCCATGTCCCATCGCCTTAAACGCCATCGAATGCACTCGCAGCTGGGAGCAGGGCAAGTTTTAATTGAGGACACGTGGCAGAAATTGATTGGAGCGGATCTTTGTTTGGGATGCTCGTGCAGTGGAAATCCAGACCCGAAAAATATTAGGGCGAATTTGATAAGAAATTCGCGTCACAACTCTCCCTCCGTACGCCAGCCCAACTTCGGACCCGAAAAATATTAGGGCGGAATTCATTTGGTTTTCACGTCACAAAATTGGCCGACGTCAGCAGGCTATTTTAGAACGCGAATTTGGTTTGAATTATGGTTTATCACCGTTTGAAGTCCGGCGGGCTTGACTTAAGAACAATTTTGTTTGATCCCATCTTATCAAATTTGTGTTGGTTTTCTTTGATAATACACATATTTATAATAAATCATGGGAATACCACACTAAACATGTGGAAAAGTTATATAAATTATTGAGAACAATCATTTTTATGTAAAAATATCCAAATGTGCTTTTGGGAAATAAGAATTCGAGTATTTGGTTCATATTGTTAAAAAGGAAGGAGTGAAGTTGAAGCCTCAAAAGATGCAAGCTATTACAAAATGACCTAATCCTAAGAAAATCAAGGTTCTTAGAAGATTTTTTAGACTTACATGATATTATTGATCATTTGTTGAGAATTATGCATGCATTTCAAGTCCACTCACATATCTCTTGAAGAAAATATCATTTATATGGAATGATGAGGCTACTTTGGCATTCTCTCTTTTAATGGCTGCCATGTCTTCTACACCAACATCGGTTGCACCCACTTTTGGTAAAACATTCATAGTAGAGTGTGAGGCACTAGGACAAGGAATTTACGTAACATTAACACAATAAGGGATATCATTGGCTTTTAAAAGCAAGGAATTCAAAGAAAATATTTGGTGAAATCTACGTATGAAAAATAAATGGAAGCAATATTACATGCAATAAAAAATGGGGATAGTATATCATTGGGAGGTACTTTAAAGTAAAGATATATCATGATAGCATAAAGTATTTTTTGAAGCTATGGATTTCATTGGAAGATTAACAAAAATGAGGAGAAAAAATGCAAAGTTTTAATTTTGAGATAATCTGCAAAAAGGGTAAGGAAAATTTAGTACATGATGCTCTTTCTAAAATAGAAGAGGCCTCAAATTTATATTCAATTACATTTTCTATTCCTAGGTGGCTAGAAGAAGCTTGCCATATTGGAAAAATGACAATAGTACTAAACAAAAACTAAAATTTATAAAGGATGGGATGAACTCTATGGAGCATTGGGAGTGAAAGAGAGATATACTTTGGTGAAAATGTAGAATATTTTTATGCACGCAAGCATATTTGAATAAACAAATATTAAGGGAGTCCCATGTCTCTCTGATGGTAGGATGCAGGGTTCCTTAAAACATCTCAAAGGATCAAAAAATATATTTTTGGAAGGAATGAAGAAAGATATTCAAAATTTTGTAAGATAAGGTCAGGTTTGCATAGTAAATAAAAGAGAGATAGAAAAATATCTAGGGTTAACTTCAACCATTCCACATACATATTCAAAGACTAGAAGATATATCAATAGACTTTATTACAGGGTTATGTTGAAGCCCCGAAAATCGGGTCTACAAAAAGGGGGATACCCACCCGGTCCGGACCTTGGTTAGCAGCTCCTTTTCCATTTCATGTAGTGGGTCTGACTGGGGATAATGGGACTAGTTTCCCAATATGTGTGTGTGTGTGTTGAGAATTGATATTTCTTTTCTAAATTTTCTAAGTGAAATGATTTTATTCTATTTCTAATCTAATCATATGCAAATTGTATTCTAATTTAAACAGAAATATTTAATTCTAAACTAACCCGGGATGTAATCTTTCCATTTATGAGATCTAAAATGATTTCGAATAACAATTGGTAATAAAGATCATTCAACTGTTATAAGAAAATAATTCAATAAAGATAAACCACTTCATATAAAGAGTTAGATGAAACAGTTGTGAAAAGCATATCGCATAATAAGATATTCATACATTAAGGATAAATAAATAGCTATCACCGTACAAAAGTGCCAAATGATAACTCAAGTATTCAAGCATCAACATATAAACAACTGAACATAAATATCACTTTAACGCAAGGTAGAAATAGTTAAGAGATAAAAGTACCATTTATAACTAGTTCTATGCATGAGCTTCAAGCAATAATGACTTATCTCTTCTTAATCCAACATCCACTAAGAGTACAAAAGTGAAACATCAGTAGCAGATATTAAACGTAGATATCAATAAATCATGTTCTATTCATTCATTAAAACCTCGTCGGAGGGTGCAAAAGTACATGTTCTGAGGACAAGTTTTTGACAAATTTTAGGACCATTCTATAAATTCATGAGAAGGGTTTAAATAATACTAACTAAATCTAAAAATAACTTTTTAAAAAAATGTAGGATGCAGTTTAAATGACCTTCCTTTTTCTAAGAAAAAATAAAGCAAAACTAATACTAAATCTAAAATTAAAACTATCAACTAACTACTTGTGAATCTGGTCTTTGTGATTGCAAGCATTCAGCGTCGATTTGAGAAGAACAGGCTGACCGACTTCATATTTTAATTGTCCTGTGAAAACAGAATTGGCAAGTGCTGGCGCTATCTTCTCGGCAGAATTAATGATACAATTGAGAGCCATGCATTGGCTATGTGGTTTTACCAGACATGCCCAGTAAGAATCCCAATTTAACTTTGTTAATCCTTTAATCAGTTCTACCTTTTCTTCAGCTTTCTGTTTCCACTCTGTTTGCAGTTGTTATGCTTGTGGTAGGTATCCTGGAATAGTTTCTGAAGTTAAATTTGCCTTGTGAAAATTTTCATTTACACAATCAATAATATTGCTTGCTGTTGTAGCTGCCTCTTCCACTGTCTGTTCTGCATTCTTGATCTGTGCATCCCAATTATTGAAGAGAATTTCTTTATGACTGTCATTGATGATTGGTGCTCCTGCCCTTTTTCCCTCCTCTGTCTTTTTCCAAGCCAAATAGTCAGTAACTCTTTTATTAGTTAAATCATAGTCATGTTGTAATTCTATGACATGATTAATGATTTTATCACTTTCTTCACAAAAAGAGTTCTATTGTGAAATTTTTTGGCATAATATATCATGTTGCTGCAATAGTTGATGATTCAAGGAAATAGACTCTGTAATAAACTCTGTAAGCTTGGGGTCATCTTTTTGCATCTCTTGCATAATCTGTAGTTGTTTCTCTTTTTCAGCCAAATTATTCTGATATCCAACTTGCATTTTTTGAAACTCTTGCTGTAATTTTTCAAGTTGTCTTTGTGCTTCACTGTTAGCATTGGTATGTTGTAGTTGTTGTTGCAGAACCCGTATTTTATCTTCTTTTTCATTCAATAATTGTCGTACCTCAAATGCTTTGTCGATGGCTGCAGAGGCATACACTCTTGTAATCTGAGATAATTTAGTAAGATTTTCAGTTGGATTAGTAGTAGGATCTTGCCATAAAACATATAATTGTTCTATATCACGAGAGATTACACTTTCTAATTTCCTCTTCTTCCTTTATTTTCTTACTACTGCTTTATGTTGTGGACTATAGAATATATCCAGAGGAGGAATTTCCTCTATTTTGAGCACCAGCTCAGAAGATGAAGTAATGGGAATATGTTCTGTCTCTGTGACAATGCCACTTATTTCTGTGACTAAACCTTTGATTGTCTGTATAGGGGTCTATATGTTCTATCCTTCAATATTAATCAATTCACTAAATGTTTCCCATTCCTTATCTAACTCAGTTCTGACGGATGGTTGCTGTACAATGAGAGGGGGAATATTTAACTGTGGAGTGGTTTAAATCTGTTGTTGTGAGAGCTCTTTTGATTGGGCCATATCTTTTACTGGCCCTTCACTTTTATCCTGGTCATTATCAGACTTTTTAGAGTGTTCAGAGGTTTCTTTTCCGGACTTTGACTTAGATTTATATGTAGCTGAACTTCCACTTAGACTGATACTAGGAGTTGGTTCCCTTAAGGGTTACAAGTGCAAAATATCCAAAGGAATAGTGGTCAATCTCCTTTCTATGTACATTTTAAATTCTTGGAATTCTTCTGGAGAAAAACGTGTTTGAGCTGAATGCAAAATCTCTTTAAATGTGCATTTTTCTTGAAACATATCATCAAAAAGATCCTCTTCTCCAGAAAATATTCTTACCTTAACTGTAGTGGTGAAATTCTTAACAACATCATTTGGGTTGAATAGCCTTCTTGGAAACTTGAAAAATTGTAAACATGTAATATTGCTTACTTCTTTAAATGCATGGCCAACATCAAACAATGAAAATGCTCTGCAGGGCACAGGAAATTTTGGCCAGATGGCCTTCTTTTTATCTTTTAAATCCTTGGTCAAACCTCCCTCTTCGCAGGTTTGATACGCAATTTCTCGGGCCAGGAGTTTATCCAGAACATACAAAGGTAAAACATGAGGAGAAGAAAAACTTCCAAAAACCCTAATAGAGGTAAACAATTCTTCTCTAAACCATCTTGCGACAGGGAGAATGTCTACTTGTGCTTCAGGGTAAAACCTTGGAGCATCTTTATTATACAACATTATGTACAGTGGCAGCATGACGCCATGGAAAATCTTGTAAAAATGGGGAATGAACTTTGAATCCCAAAATTCTTTATGATAAACATGAATGGGTAGGGGATCTTGAATTGTCCATTGCCAACCCATTATAGGAAATTTAGAAACATAACAGATTGAATCCATTACATAAGAAGATAGGAAAAAAGGAGGATAAATCCTCTGAGAGACAGTTCGTTTAGACCGATAATTAAAAATATACGTGGCTAAGTTATCAGACAATATTTTAGCACAATCCACAATAGTAGCATTAACAACAACATTCAATAATGGAAGCCAATCGGATGAAAACTTATTAATGTCAGGCTTTCCAAAAATCCTACAAAGCATGGCAACAACAAAGCAATACGGAGAAGTGAGAGAACCAGTACTGTACATACCGTGTTTATCTTTTTTCAGTGGTTCGTCTCTTCTGGACCACTCCTTGGTGCATTCTGCTAGTTTTGCATTTCCCTTGGCAAACTTTTCAATAAACTGTTTGTTGTATGTTGCCTGTGGCTCCGGAAAATGATACATAAACCTTAAATCATCTGGAGTAAACGAGCCAATGAGCTCTTGTCCCTGAGTCTTGAACTGTCTGTCCGTAATATCAGTGCTATCCAGCACCCATTTCACCATGTCTGTATATGGAATAATTTTAGGTCTTGTTGCTATCCGGTGCAAAAATGACCAAGCTAACTCTGTAAGAGATGCTTCGGAAGACCCAAGTGATCCTGCAGTAGCCGTAACATCCATTACTCTGGGGTTTTCTTCCTCAAGCAGATTATGCATATCATCCCAAGTGGTGATACCAACGTCTTTGTTGCAAGTGGTGTCTGTGTATAAGGATGCCATCTCTTTAACTTCAGAACTCAAAGCTTTGTCTTTCTTTCCCATAATACCCCGAATACTGATTTGTATAGTTCTCAGTTCTTCGCGCCTGCAGTTTATGAATTAAGTGAGAATAATGATATGAAAAGGTGACGGGAAAGTTTTAAATGCTGAAGACGTATGAAATATACCATCTTACATGAAATAACTTTGAAACCATTCTCCATTAATGAGTGACAATCAATTCATTGATTAAACTTTAAAGCGCATAACGGAGTTTCGATTTATGGAGAGATTTTTCGTACAATGAGCCTTAAGGATCTGCGATAATGCGATCTGCGATTTGCTTCGCAATATCGCAGATCGCTATCTTATAAAATCGCAATCTTCGCAAATCGCAATATTATAATGGCGCAATATTGTGACATCGCGAAATCGCAATATCGCAAAATTGCAAGACATATCATATGATAAACATTCGTTAATATATTTTCTGCGAAATGCAATATATGTTATCGCACATCGGTGTTTTAAGGTTTCTCAGCATAAAATATGATATTTGAAACTTTGCGATGCGATATTCTTCGAAGAATAATTTTATTCTATACTATCATAAAACTTAAGTTTTTTGGATTTCTCAAAGAACATTCTTCTAAGTTTATGATAGTAAATTTCATTGACAAAGGAAAAACAAGCACTAATTGATTTTTTGGATTTTTTGACTAAGGGTCCTCACTTATTTAGTATTATCACTAATATTAAATAAGAAGGGGGGTTGTTGAAGGCCATAACAATTGGCGATTCACTTGGAAGAACCAGTTATCTCTGCTTTTCTTTTGAATTTTCTAAACTTTTCAAAACAAAAAATCTTTAAGAAAATCAAACCCTATTATAAAGAGACAAAGTACATTATGCTTTTATCTATTAATGATATTTCATTTCTTCTATGTTCAACTTTGATTATTTACTTCCTCAAGCTATTCCTTGTATCTATATCAGTCATCACTTGGTTTATAAAGATAAAAACAAAAGACTTCTCTGTAAATCAGTTTTAAATATGCTCATTTGTCGTAGGTAGAGCCACTGCTACCAGTAGGCATTTATAGCCTCGACAGGGTTACCTATTACCCAGAAATGATCTTGTGTCCCACTTAGAAAAATATACAATTTTCAAAGAGAAATCCATATTCACACTTATTGCTTTTATTTTTATTTTTTTTATCCTTAAAGAACAATGTCTTGGTTTGGTAGCCAATTTATGACAATGCCATTCACTTGATTTATAACTTTGCTAAACAAGCTGGCTCGTGATGAGACCCCTTGTCTTTTGATTGTAATAATCTTGATTTATTGCCCTATTATGGTATGAAGTATTGGCAAAGTCAGCAAGCTATAATATCTATGATCATGATAAGTCGGCTCATGATGAGACCTCTTACTCTTCAAGTTAAAATTGTATCATTGGATTATTCCCTGAATGATTGTAATTTTCTAGGTGGGGAGGAAGTCATTGTTTCCTTAAGATAGCTCTGGATGACAATGGTAGAGTTTTTGGAAAGAAATTTTCTACAGAGAATCTTCATTTTGTTATAAATACCTTTCATTGAACTGATATAAAACATTTTCCTGCTAAAGGTCATTTTTTTATCAAAATTTACAAAAATTGAAAATAGTATCATTTCTAGGCCTAAAGCTTTTAACTGTATCTTTGAATAATAATGATCAATTTTCTAGAAGAATTCTATTTATATAAGTGAAAAAAAAACAAAATCAAAAAGAGAATTTGTACCTTTTTCGTGAATTCCAAATGTAACCATTAACAACTGGTTTTATTATGAAAGTAAAGAAAAATAATATACAAAATAGAAGAATGATCTCCTATGGAAAATATTTTTTGAGGATCTGTCCATTAACAGGTAAAGACTCTCTTTTTCCTGTTAAATCTTGTACACTAAAATTAGATGGACCTATGATTTCTGCAATTTGGAAAGGACCAAGCCACATTTGTTGAAATTTCATATGTTTTGCTTTTTCTTCATGGGCCTTGTCCCATTTTAAAACAAGATCTCCAACGTGAAAGTATTTTCTGGTTATCATGTTTGAATCAAAAAAAGCTTTAACTAATGCTTGATGATGAGCATGAGTTACTTTGGCCTTTTCTCGTTGTTCTTCTAGCTTAATTATTTCCATCTGCCTTAGTTGTAAAGAAGAAGTTGGTGCTTCATCAATATATTGAACTAAAGCTAAAGAAGGAATTGCTAGATGAGTTGGAAGAACCACTTCTCTCCCATAAACTAAATTAAAGGGAGAAGTGCCAATGGAGGCTTTCTGTGTTATTCGATCTGCCCATAAAGCATATATTAACGACTTATGCCAATTTTTATGATTTTGATCAATGGTTCGCTTAATGATTATGATTAAGTTTTTATTTGTGGATTCAGCTAACCCATTTCCCTGTGGATAATAATTGGCAGCGTATTTAAGTTTGAAACCTCTCTTGAGTGCAAATTTAGTCATAGCATTACCAGAAAAATACGATGAATTATCAAACATTAAAGCAGAAGGTAAACCAAACCTGGTGATTATGAACTGATCTACGAACTTAATGATGTGCTTGGCATTAGCAGTTTTAAGAGGAACCACTTCTACCCATTTCGTAAAATAATCAGTCGCTGTAATGATATACCTATGTTGCTTAGAAGAGTGAGGAACGATCTCACCTATTATGTCCAATCCCCATTGATCAAAAGGTTGTTCAATGTTTACTGGTTGTAATGGAAATGATGGTTTCTTTTGTCTTCTAGAAGTGGTTTGACAGACTTGACATTTTCTTACGTAGCTATGTGAATCTTTGAATAATGTGGGCCAATAATATCCTGCGTGAAGAATTTTATGTGCAGTAGCATCTCCAGCATAATGTCCACCTGCTGGCCCATCGTGAAGTTCCTGCAAGACTTTTTCAGCTTCAGATTTCTCCAGACATCTAAGAAGAACAAAATCATAATTCATTCTAAAAAGAACATCATTCACAAGCTGATATTTCTTAGCCTTCAACCTTAGAGCTCTTTTCTTGGTGTAATCAAGATTTGGAGGAGCATATCCATTCTTTAGATAAAAAATGATATCATCATATAATGATTCAACATCGTTTAGGCTTACCTCGTATGTTTGTATCTCTGTAGATGGTTTTTCAGAAATAAGCGATGCTCCAGCTAGTATTCTAAAGAAGCCTTGACCTCTTACAATACTTGTTGGTTTGATTTCTACATCATATTCTTGTAAGGCAGTAATCCAATTGGCTCTTTTCTCACCCACATCTTTCTGGACTAAAAGATTTCTTACTGCTAGAAACGGTACTATGATTTTTGTATGGGTTTTAAGTAAAAAGGGTCTGAAATATTTAATTGCTTTGAAAACAGCATAAGCTTGTTTCTCCACATCTGAATAATTCAACTCAGCTCCCTGTAAATTTGAACTAAAAAAAGCAATTGGGTCTTTTGCCTTGTCCTGATTTGCTTGAGTGAGTATCGCAGCATAAGATTTATCAAAGGCAAATGTATATAAAATAAAAGGATTGGAAAACTTTGGAGTTGCTAAAGATGGAGCGTTAACAATTGCTTGTTTGATCAGATTGAATGCCTCATATTCATTTTGGCCCCATTTGAAATTTGAATTCCTTTTTATCATTGCTTGTAAAGGAGATACGATTCTTGAAAAATCTGGCACAAATCTCTTTACAAAATTAATCTGGCCAAGGAAAGATTGCATAGCTTTCTTATTGTGAGGTAAGGATATTTCAGAAATCTCCTTGATTCTATCAGGATCAATATGAATTCCAGATTTTGACACTATGAATCCAAGAAGATTTCCTTCACTTAATGCAAAAAAGGATTTTTTCGGGTTAAGTGAAATTCCATACCTTTGACAACGTTGGAAGATCTGCTTCAAATATCTAAGATGATTGCTTCATTTTTTGGAATATACAGTTATATCATCCAAATAGATTACCACTGATTTGTTAACTAATCCCTTGAAGGTGATGTCCATGGCTCTCTGAAATGTGGCACCAGCGTTGATCAGACCAAAAGGCATCTTTTGATATGCATAAGTGCCCCATTTGGTTCTAAATGTAGTTTTCAGTTGATCATCAGGATGGACCAATACTTGGTTGTAGCCAGAGAAACCGTCTAAGAAAGACATTAATTCTGATCCTGCAACTGCCTGTAATATTTGCTCCATAGGAGGCAAAGGAAAATTATCTTTTTGGCATGCTTTATTAAGATTTTGAAAGTCAATGAAAATTCTAATGTATCCGTTCTTCTTTCTAACAGGAACCATATTGGAAACCCATTTAGAATGTTGAACGGGAAAGATAATTTTGGCTTTCAATAACTTATTGAGTTCAGATTTGATCTGATTTTCTAGGTTGGGATGTATCTTTCTCAGCTTTTGTTGGATAGGTTTTTCATGATTTATCATTGGGATAGTATGTTGGATGATAGAAGTGTCATAAGTTTTGAGTTCATCGTAGTTCCAAGAAAAGACACTTTTATATTGTTTCAAAAGAAGAACATACGCTAATTTTTCTTCAGGGGCTAGACCAAGGCCTAGGTTGATATTCTGTGGTTTGGTATGAGTTCCTAGATTTACTAATTCATAATTCAAAGTTGAAATTTGCAATTTTGAATTGGTAGATCTTTTGAATCTATCCTTCAAATCATAAAGGTCTTCTAACTTGACTACTGACTTTGGCATAGCATTATTAGTGCTATCTTGTTGCATTTGTCTATCATGTTGGTCCTCATCAATTATCTAATTGGTGTAAGATCCTTCAGATGTGAGAAAGCTTACAATATCAAGATCATCATTGAAAATCCTCCAATTGGTAATGTTATCAGGAATCGAGGGTCTGAAGATTAATTCAATTGAAAATCGATCAAGGCTATAATCTTCTGAAGGAATGAGTTTGGAAGCTACATTAGCTAGGAGGTCTGCACTAGCATTCTGGATTCTGGGAATTGATGAAATATTAAATGCTATAAAATTTTCAGTCAGATCTTGAACTAAAGATTGATAATGCTTTAAATGACTTGATAAACAATGTATAGTATTGCATACCTATTTGATTACAATTTCAGAATCTCCGAAAAATTGTAAATATTTGATGTCTAATCCAATTGCTTTGTATAATCCTTGGACTAAAGCCTCGTATTCTGCGGTATTATTGGCACAATCGAACTCGAGTCTGCAAGTTAACATAATTTTGTTTCCCTCTGGACCAACCAATACGCACCCTGCTCCTGCTCCTTCATTAGACTTAGAACCATCAAAAAATAACTTCCAAAATAAAGATTTATTTACAGGAGTATCTAAAAAATTAATGCATTTAGAACTATCTGTTTGAGAAAAAATTTCTATCTGAGATAAAACAGAATGTTCTAAATAAGGTGAAGTATGAGCATTGAAATTTCCTAAGAAATAATCAATTGAGTAATTGCCAATGATATTATTGTTATATGAAACTAGTTCATTTTCTCCTTCCAATTCCGTTACTATGTATTTTTTATGTCTTTCTCGTTCAACCTTTATCTGATTTGGTTTACCATTGTAAGGAAGCCACATGTGCGACCAATCAGTTTCAAAGTATCCATGAAGTTTTTCTGACCAATCTCTGCTAAGAATTAAGCCATAAAATTCTAGAATATCTGCAACTAAAATATCAATAACTTGACATACCTTTGGATTAGATGACAGCCTTATTGTAACTTGATTTAATTCGCCAATCACTTCAACTTGTGATCGATCTAGTTGCACTATGCGCACAGCATATTTTTGTGGTTGAATGTTCAACTTTGCACATATTGATTTTGGTAGAATATTAGATGAAGCTCCAGAATCCACTAAATAATTATGCAAATTTTTATTGAAAACTTCATAAGTAAGAAGAAATGGAGGGGTATGAGATCTTGACCTTCCTCCAATTAAAGCGATATTTTCTAAATCAACTTTACTAATCGCATTAGTTGGAGGTCTTCCCATCTCATTAGAAGCTTGAGAAATCACAGGATCGAGCAAAGGTTTTTCTGGTACAGCATGTAATTCTTTCAAAAGTACCTTTTGCTGGTGTTTTAACTTGTTCAATTCATAAAAAGTGATATTAGCCCTAGTATTATTCATATCTTCTATGATATTATGCTCCATTTCATCTGGAACGATCAGCATTTTTAATGGAGTTGATGAATCTATTTGGACTAGGCTGGTTTGAATTGCTTTAGATGTCGTTTTCTTAGGTGCAATTTTATCTTTAGTCATTAAGCTCACACTTTTTGACTTAGGAGTAGGTTGAGGAGGATCAAGTTGATTTCTACTTCGAGTGCTAAATAGGGATGCTTCTTGATCTTCCTCATCTGGGAGGATGAAATCCGACATACCTTGTACCTCTACAACTTCTTCTTCATCGGTAGTTTCTTCAGTAACAATATCTTCTTCTTCTTCTTCTTCTTCTGATTTAGCATTTGTAATAGCATTTGGAAATTTTGAATTAGTTGAAGGATTTCTTCTATAAGGTTTGAAAAACTTTTTAGAAGATTTTTTTGCTACTTGTTTCTTGATATCAACCATTTCATTGGACATGGTTTTCAAAACTTTTTGCAATCCTTCTAAATCAAATGGATCTTTCGATTGTTTTTTCTTGGGGTCTTCTTTAAAAGTAACCTTCTTGGATTTTCGTTCTTCGATCGCGTTTTTATTTTCTAAAGCAATGATACATTTTTCTACTGCTATTGCTTCCTTCATATTGTCAGCTAAAGTTGTTTTGTTATCTCTGTCAACAAAGATTGCTATGTTTGATGGTAAAGCATAAATGTACCATTCACTTCGTACTTCTTCGCTAGGCTTGGAAGTAGTAGAAATTTTATTTAACAGTTTGTTGAAACGTGAATTAAAATCCTTGATAGGTTATTTTGACTCAGCCCTAAGATTAGATAGGTCATTGATCAATGTCGCTGTAGACCTGTCATCACCAAACTTAGTCAAAAATTGATCTTGAAAGATATCCCAACTAGTGATATATCCAGATGGTAATGAGAATACCATGATCCTGCTGCTCCTTGTAGAGTATAGGGAAAAAGTCAGACGACAGCGTCTTCATTAGTAACTCCATTGAGATTTATGGATAGCATAAATTTGTTTATATGTTCTTCTGCTAACATGCCTACTTCAGGATTAAACTTAGGCAACCATTTTTCAGGATGGGCCGGTATTTGACTCAAGGGTGCAGGCATTAAGACCGCCCCTGGATTATTCCATGGTTGTTGGGCCATCGCTGAGCTACTAACAGAGGAAAGTGCAGAAGATGATCCTTGCGATTGGGAAGATGAAGATGTTACTATTCCATATGTTTGAGAAGGAGATGTGGAAGTTTGACTGGACCGATGGATAGTAATCTGAAGTGGAGGGGTGGATGGTTGACTTCGCGGTGAAGAGGTTGAGATGGATGATGATGATGAAGGAGTCTCACTATCAGACCCTTTAGGTGATTTCCTTGCTCTTTTCCTTGTAGGTAGAGGTAACTCAGTTGGCTGAATGCCAAACTTTTCACTCTGTAATCTGGTGAGAGGATGAGCGGGGTTATATTGTGAAGTCACACTACCTTGAGATTTATCAGATCTTTGAGGTGATATTGAAAATCGCTGAAGTTTATGGATCAAAGATTCAACTTTAGGAGGTTCAATAGCAGATTCTTCTGAAAAGTCAGGGTTTGTGGCAGTGTTTGTTATTCTTTCGACTTCTGGCTCTAGATTTAAATATTCTAAGTGCGATGGAGAAGTCGAGGAAGATGGTGAGGGTGATTTACTCTCAGAATGGTATTAAGATTTAGATTTACTTGCCATTCATAGTTTGTGGCCCTCCTTCTAGTGTCAAATATGTTGAAGCCCCGAAAATCGGGTCTACAACAAGGGGGATACCCACCCAGTCCGGACCTTGGTTAGCAGCTCCTTTTCCGTTTGGTGTAGTGAGTCCGATTGGGGATAATGGGACCAGTTTCCCAATATGTGTGTGTGTGTGTGTTGAGAATTGATATTTCCTTTCTAAAGTTTCTAAGTGAAATGCTTTTATTCTATTTCTAATCTAATCATATGCAAATTGTATTCTAATTTAAACAGAAATATCTAATTCTAAACTAACCCGGGATGTAATCTTTCTATTTATGCGATCTAAAATGATTTCAAATAACAATTGGTAATAAAGATCATTCAACTGTTATAAAAAATAATTCAATAAAGATTAACCACTTCATATAAAGAGTTAGATGAAACAGTTGTGAAAAACATATCGCATAATAAGCTATTCATACATTAAGGATAAATAAATATCTATCACCATACAAAAGTGCCAAATGATAACTCAATTATTCAAGCATCAACATATAAACAACTAAACATAAATATCACTTTAACGCAAGGTAGAAATAGTTAAGAGATAAAAGTACCATTTATAACTAGTTCTACGCATGAGCTTCAAGTAATAATGACTTATCTCTTCTTAATCCAACATCCACTAAGAGTACAAAAGTGCAACATCAGTAGCAGATATTAAACGCAGATATCAATAAATCATGTTCCATTCATTCATCAAAACCTCCTCGGAGGGTGAAAAAGTACATGTTCTGAGGATAAGTTTTTGACAAATTTCAAGACCCTTCTCTAAATGCATGAGAAGGGTTTAAATAATACTAACTAAATCTAAAAATAACTTATTACAAAAATGTATGATACGGTTTAAATGATCGTCCTTTTTCTAAGCAAAAATAAATCAAAACTAATACTAAATCTAAAATTAAAACTATCAACTAACTACTTTTGAATCTGGTCTTTGTGATTGCAAGCATTCAGCATCGATTTGAGAAGAACAGGCTGGCCGACTTCAGATTTTAATTGTCCTGTGAAAACAGAATCAGCAAGTGCAGCGCTATCTTCTCGGCAGAATTAATGATAAAATTGAGAGCCATGCATTGGATGTGTGGGTTTACTAGACATGCCCAGTAAGAATCACAATTTAACTTTGTTAATCCTTTAATCGATTCTGCCTTTTCTTCAGCTTTCTGTTTCCACTCTGTTTGCAGTTGTTGTGCTTGTGGTAGGTATCCTGGAATAGTTTCTGAAATTAAATTTTCCTTGTGCAAATTTTCATTTACACAATCAATAATATTGCTTGCTGCTATAGCTTCCTCTTCCGCTGCATGTTCTGCATTCTTGATCTGTGCATCCCAATTATTGAAGAGCATTTCTTTATGACTGTCATTGATGATTAGTGCTCCTGCCCTTTTTCCCTCCTCTGTCTTTTGCCAAGCCAAATAGTCAGTAACTCTTTTATTAGTTAAATCATAATCATGTTGTAATTCTACGACATGATTAGTGATTTTATCACTCTCTTCACAAAAAGAGTTCCACTGTGAAATTTTTTGGCATAATATATCCTATTGCTGCAGTAGCTGATTATTCAAGGAAATAGACTCTGTAATAAACTCTGTAAGCTTGGGGTCATCTTTGTGCATCTCTTGCATAATCTGTAGTTGTTTCTCTTTTTTAGCCAAATTATTCTGATATCCAACTTGCATTTGTTGAAACTCTTGCTGTAATTTTTCAAGTTGTCTTTGTGCTTCACTGTTAGCATTGGCCTGTTATAGTTGTTGTTGCAAAACCTGTATTTGATCTTATTTTTCATTCAATAATTGATGTACCTCAGATGCTTTGTCGATGGCTGCAAAGGCATATGCTCCTTTAATCTGAGATAATTTAGTAAGATTTTCAGTTGGATTAGTAGTAGGATCTTGCCATAAAACATCCAATTGTTCTGCATCATGTGATATTACACTTTCTAATTTCCTCTTCTTCCTTTGTTTTCTTACTACTGCTTTATGTTGTGGACTATAGAATATATCCAGAGGAGGAATTTCCTCTATTTTGAGCACCATCTCAGAAGATGGAGTAATGGGAATATGTTCTGTCTCTGTGACATTGCCACTTATTCCTGTGATTAAACCTTTGGTTGTCTGTACAGGGGTTTGTATGTTCTGTCCTTCAATATTAATCAATTCATTAAATGTTTCCCATTCCTTATCTAACTGAGTTCTGACGGATGGTTGTTGTACAATGAGAGGGGGAAGATTTAACTGTGGAGTGATTGAAATCTGTTGTTGTGAGAGCTCTTTTGATTGGGCTGTATCTTTTATTGACCCTTCACTTTTATCCTGGTCATTATCAGACTTTTTAGAGTGTTCATAGGTTTCTTTTCTGGACTTTGACTTAGATTTATCTGTAGCTGAACTTCCACTTAGACTGACACTAAGAGTTGGTTCCCTTAAGGGTTCCAAGCGCAAATTATCCAAAGGAATAGTGGTCAACATCCTTTCTCTGTACATTTTAAATTCTTGGAATTCTTCTGGAGAAAAACGTGTTTGAGCTGAATGCAAAATCTCTTTAAATGTGCATTTTTCTTGAAACATATCATCAAAAAGATCCTCTTCTCCAGAAAATATTCTTACCTTAACTGCAGTGGTGAAATTCTTAACAACATCATATGGGTCGAATAGCCTTCTTGGAAACTTGAACAACTGTAAACATGTAATATTGCTTACTTCTTTAAATGCATGACCAACATCAAACAATGAAAATGCTCTGCAGGCCACAGGAAATTGTGGGCATACGGCCTTCTTTTTATCCTTTAAATCCTTGGTCAAACCTCCCTCTCCGCAGGTTTGATGCGCAATTTCCCAGGCCAGGAGTTTATCCAGAACATACAAAGGTAAAACATGAGGAGAAGCAAAACTTCCAAAAACCCTAACATAGGTAAAAAATTCTTCCCCAAACCATCTTGCGACAGGGAGAATGTCTACTTCTGCTTCAGGGGAAAACCTTGGAGCATCCTTATTATACAACATTCTGTACAGTGGCAGCATGACACCATGGAAAATCTTGTAAAAATGGGGAATGAACTTTGAATCCCACAATTCTTTATGATAAACATGAATGGGTAGGGGATCTTGAATTGTCCATTGCCAACCCATTATAGGAAATTTAGAAACATAACAGATTGAATCCATTACATAAGCAGATAGGAAAAAAGGAGGATAAATCCTCTGAGAGACAGTTCATTTAGACCGATAATTAAAAATATCCATGGATAATTTATTAGACAATATTTTAGCCCAATCCACAATAGTAGCATTAACAGCAGCATTCAATAATGGAAGCCATTCGGATGAAAACTTATTAATGTCAGGCTTTCCAAAAAGCCTACAAAGCATAGCAGCATCAAAGCAATACGGAGAAGTGAGAGAACCAGTATTGTACATACCGTGTTTATCTTTTTTCAGTGGTTCATCTCTTCTGGACCATTCCTTGGTGCATTCTTCTAGGTTTGCATTTTCCTTGGAAAAATTTTCAATAAACTATTTGTTGTACATTGCCTGTGGCTCCAGCAAATGATACATAAGCCTTAAATCATTTAGAGTAAACGAGCCAATGAGATCTTGTCCTTGAGTCTTGAACTGTTTGTCCGTAATATCAGTGTTATCCAACACCCATTTCACCATGTCTGTATATGGAAGAATTTTAGGTCTTACTGCTATCCGATGCAAAAATGAACAAGCTAACTCTGTAAGAGATGCTTCAAAAGACCCAAGTGATCCTGCAGTAGTTGTAACATCCATTACTCTGGGGTTTTCTTCCTCAAGCAGATTATGCATACCATCCCAAGTGGTGATACCAGCGTCTTTGTTGCAAGCAGTGTCTGTGTATAAAGATGCCATCTCTTTAACTTCGAAACTCAGAGCTTTGTCTTTCTTTCCCATAATACCCCGAATACTGCTTTGTATAGTTCTCAGTTCTTCATGCCTGCAGTTTACAAATTAAGTGAGAGTAATGATATGATAAGGTGACAGGAAAGTTTTAAATGCTGAAGACATATGAAATATACCATCTTACGTGAAATAACTTTGAAACCATTCTCCATTAATGAGTGACAATCAATTCATTGATTAAACTTTAAAGCGCATAATGGAGTTTCGATTTATGGAGATATTTTTCGTACAATGAGCCTTAGGGATCTGCGATAATGCGATCTACGATTTGCTTCACAATATCGCAATATCGCAATATCGTAGATCGCTATCTCATAAAATTGCAATCTTCGCAAATCGCAATATTATAATGGTGCAATATTGTGACATCGCGAAATCACAATATCGCAATATCGCAAAATCTCAAGACATATCATATGATAAACATTCGTTAATATATTTTCTGTGAAATGTGATTTGCGATATATGTTATCGCACGTCGGTGTTTTAAGGTTTCTCAGCATAAAATATGATATTTGAAACTTTGCGATGTGATATTCTTCAAAGAATAATTTTATTCTATACAGTCATAAAACTTAAGTTTTTTGGATTTCTCAAAGAACATTCTTCTAAGTTTATGATAGTAAATTTCATTGAAAAAGGAAAAACAAACACTAATTGATTTTTTGGATTTTTTGACTAAGGGTCACCACTTATTTAGTATTATCACTAATATTAAATAAGAAGGGGGGTTGTTGAAGGCCACAATAGCCAAGTGGCAGAAGTGTTTGTGAAAGAAATTCATAGTCTTCATGGTTTTCCTAAAGTAATAGTAACAAGAAACTTTTGGAAATAATTATTTAATATGAGTGGAGAAACACTAGCTGCTATGAGTTCTACATATCAAACACAATCAAATGGTCAAACAAAAATAGTTAACAAATGTTTTTAAGGTTATCTACAATGTTACTCTTTAGAAAAGCAATCTTAATGGATGAAGTGGGTTCGTCAATGAAGAATGGTAATATGATACTACCTATCACACATCTACTAAAATTTCCCCATTTAAGGCCCTTTATGGATATCCAACTCCTAGTATCTCATACTTTTTGCAAGATAAGTCCAAAGTATAGGAAACAGAGTCACATATGAAAAATACTAAAGAAACTTTGAAAATTATTATGGAAAACCTTAAAATGACATGAAACATGATAAAAAAACAAGGGGAACAACATTGAAGTGAAAGATAATTTGAGGAGGGTAATTGGGTATTTTTTAGATTATAGCATTATAAGCAATCTTCATTCAAGAAAAAGAAGAATAAATAATTAGCTCAAAAATTTTATGGCCCTAAATAATTATTCATAGAATTGCACAAGTGGTATAGAAGTTATATTTTCCTTCTTCTTGCATTCATAAGTTTTTTCATGTATCTTGCCTAAAAAAGGTTTTGGGAAAAAATATGCCAATGTAAATAGAACTTCCAAAATTAGATGAAGAATGAAAGTTGATTCTTGAACCACAAAAAGTTATATATAAACATTATGTATCTCTTTGACATATAACCATTATGAAGTACCTAATCAAGTGGAAGAATATTCCTCTAGAAGAAGGTACATGGTAAAATGATCAATCCGTGATGAAATACCCACGGCTAAAGGGTTCGTTTGAAGTTTTGACAAAGGTTTTGTTATATGTTTTATATAACGCGCGGTGGAATAGTTTTATTGTTTGTTAAGGTCCCACACAGTGATCAAATTTGAAGGGCAGGTCTGAATTTCAATTAGAAGGGCATATATCTATGTCGTCCTTCCATAATGAAAAGCTTTAAAAAAAACTTTTCAATTGACCACAATAAATTATTTTTACATTTCATTTTCAGAAATACAAAACCATCAATCTTTATATTAATAAAAGATTGTTACATATACAACAATGAAGAAGGCTCCATATTTCATTGCTTAAATATCTCATTGGAAATGTCAACATAAGTCTTGAAGACACTATTATAAGAGTTTGGATACATACCACTGGGATATAGGAGATTCTTATGTGTCAGATTGTGTAATGCAATTTTGACTTTGTCTCACAAGGAGCAACAGCATGGAGGTCTGGATTTTTCTTATAGAACTTTTTTATTATTATTTGAAACGTTGTTTATAGATATGAATACAAAAATGAAATTATGAGCATGGTGGACAATTAGTCAAGCTCGTGATGCCAAACCATGATGATGTAAGTTTGGAATTTAACATTTTTACATGTTAAAGACAAATAGTCAAAATCACTGATAACTTAGTATGCCATAATTAATAATCATTCCCTGTTCACTTTTGTTAATAGGTTTGTGTCACATGATGATCTCTCTTCTCTGGCATTTACTTGTATTGAAGATCACTATTCTAGGAATAAGGAGTTATTTTCTCCAAAAATAACCCTAGCCAAACATTGACAATGCATCAAGGATATCTTTCTATGCTTCATAAGTACATATGTTCTACTTCTAAATCATGTCTTGGAAGTGGTTGTTTTGCTGGAAATTATTCACCGGTTGGTTTCATACCAAACTCTTTTTCGCATTTTCAGCATCCAATACATGAAAAAGATAATGGTTTAAAACAAAATAAATATTTTAAATTTTGCAAGAATTGTCTGGCACACTTTGAATATGAATTTTGAAGTCAAGTGCATGATGCTGTATAGGATCAAGTGTGATTTTGAATACCAAATGTTTCACAAGAAACTTCTCAACATGCTACCCTGCAGTAAGGATTAAATGACAATATTGCATCAACTATTTCCATAATAAAAGTGCACCTCGGCCATAAGACTAAACAACTACACATGTTGTAGATCTAACAAGACCACACAATCAAATGTATTCCACAAGGCCAATACTGTATGAAAAATGAAAAGGAGTTTGCAACCAAAAATACCTTAGGCAACTAATTCAATTAGATACACCAAACCATCAACAAAAAGGAAAACCAACCTACTCAAAAGGCAAGCGTTTACCTCCTTTGAAAAAATTTTGAGTTCCGAAACAAGGGCCTTTATTGTCTTGTCAATGCCCCTAGTAATTTGAACGGGGTTTGCACCTGCTGCAACAACCTAAACAAAAAGGTTTCATTTCAAATTATTTTCCACAAATTTAAGATACAACCATTGTCACTTTTGTATTTCCTAACAAGCTCATAAATTTTGACAAAATAACCAAAATTTTTTAATACCTGATAGCAATTTTTTCACTCAAAAACTATCTTAGACTCAATAAGCCCAACCCAAAACTAAAAAACCAAACACCATAAGACCCTACAAAAATGAATAGATGATATTAATCCAATACTATCGACAAAAAGTTACCTTTACACCCTCACTTATTAAACCCTGTGATGTTGAATTTTAACTTCAACTGCTGCAGCAGAAGGACGGATGCAGCAGCAACATTTTTTTTTGGAGGTTGCTTGCACGCCATCCAGAAATTTAATTCAGCATTTAAAATTCCTGCAAGTTTTTTTTGTAGATGGCCGCAGCCATATTTCTGTACAGGATTGTATTTAAACACAACAACCAGCATTAACGCAATTCACCAACCAGAAATTAAACAAACAGAAATTTACCTGACAGTTTTGTAAATTCAAAAGCAGGACACATGGAGCATTAATAGTGGATCGCATGAAATTGAAGGGAATCTGAAAACCTGAAAACCAGACCCGAATTTTTTATAGGGAACATTGGATTGAGAATTCACGTTACAAATTAGGCAGACGTCAGCATCCCATTTTGGAACGCGAATTTGGTTTGAAATTCAATCTATTGAGACTTTTGAAGTTTGACGGAAAGGGTTCTTTAATGTTTTGATAGTTTAATTTTATGTAATATATACATATGTTTTAAACATATGTTATATATACATCATATGTGAAATGAAAGGTGGGCCATAGAATTTAGTTTTAATTTTATTTTTTTTAAAAGAGGGTTTATTATAATATGTTTTATATGTTACGACATATAAAAATAAAAAGGACAAAAAAGCTTGGTAGTTTTTTTTATAGACAGTACGTAAATTTTTTATTACACAACAGTGTGTAAAAAGTGAAAGAATGAGTGTAACTTTTTAAGTGTGTATGCACAGCAGTGCGAAAGGGAAAAACACAGCAGAGTGTTTTAGAGACAGAGTATGTTTGTTTTGAACAGATAGTGAGTTGGTTTTATGCACTGCGTTTTGTAGCAGTCATAATTTTGTAATCCCTCTCAGTGAGGAAGAAGTGTAAAAGTTTTTTTTTGAGTTATTGAAGGGAATAGAAGTTTTTTTCAAATTATTGAAACTCTGTCTCCTGTCAAAGAAATTTTTATTTTCTCTATGTTAGAGGAAGGGAGATTTCATTCTCCATTCATTGTTCTTGAATTTTTCAATATTCCAACATGTGCAAGAACAACAGATGTTGTGGTTCCATCCCCAGCTAAATCATTTGTCTTTTTCGTAGCTTGCATTACCAACTTGGCCCCAATATTTTCAACTGGGTCATCTAATTCAACCAATAAAAAGGCCAAAACCATAGCATTGAGATACATTTCATTACACTGTCAATAACAATAAAATTTGACTCAGCCATAACCCTTTCCTTTTATTGTTGTGAAAATCTTTATGCATTACTCTAATGTGGCTAGTCCATAGGCCAAGTAGACCACTGGGTAACAAATATGTTTCCTTTCACCTTTGAGTTTTCAAATTATGCCTACCAAATCTTAGACATTTAAGAGGGGGAACTAATACAACGTTAAAAAGAGAACCAGAGCACACATCTACAAATTACCTCCTTAACTACTGTCATGCCATCATTAACTATTTTCGAAGAACCATGCTTGCTCTCCAAGACAACATTTTTCCCTTCGCCCCAAGGGTGACTCCAACAAGATCAGCAAGTTTGTTCATACCACCTGCAAGACAAATTGACAATGCTTTCAGTAAGTGTGCAATTGAATGTCAGGCCATATGCCAAAACAACCCTCCATGAAAAATTAAAATAATACATTAAAATCGAATATAAGTGGACAAGGAAAGATCCACCACAGTGAGGTTTCACGTGCAGGTGACCTTCCTTTAAACATAATTTTTTCTTTGACCTGCAATGTTTTTGTCACTGAGCCATCCTTGTTGAAGTACAACTCCTTTTCCATAGCTCTTGTATTAACTACCTTCTCTCTGTCGTGTAATCTCAGAGTCCCTCTTCTGCTTGAGCGATTAAAGGAAATGGGTGAAAAAACTGAAAGAGAAGACAATTGTCTGCCATAATTATCAAACATTGCACCCAAGTTCTTCCCCTTTCCATTCTTACCCAATGAGGTAGATGTGGCAATTGTTGTCATACTACCCAAAGCAGAGGCCATCTTCTCTTATCCTGAATATAGAATTACAAGATCTTCATATTAGTATAAACCTTAACAAACATGACTCCCATTGCTAAAAACCAATTTTAAGTTGTAACAGGCAAAGCCAAAGCTGCATCAAACTGCATTATCAATCACAAGGTATCACCATCAAAGCTATAATTTTAAGATAACAATTTATCTACCATTGAAACTATAATTTTAAAATAGATACACCTAGTGAGAGTAGAGGTTAGGAAATTATAATAAGAATTATTACAAGATATCACTCACAGTGCAGTTGATTGTTCATTGTCTGCTATAACTATAATTTTAAAGAAGACACACTTAGTGATATAGACAACACCAAGTGAGAGCAGAGGTTATGAAATTATAATGAGAATTATTTCAAGATATCATATTACTCATAGTACAGTTAATTGTTTATTGTTTGATGTAATAATTTTTTATTATTTATAAACACAATCAAACATATTATGAGGGACGGTGATGAAATTGACAGCGGTCTCATAACAAACCATAATGGGCACATCCCCTGGAAAGATAGACTCTGAATAAGAAAGAAAGCAAAACAAAGTGATTAATTACAGGATCATAGGCTTCCTGAAGAACAAGATCCAAGGCAGCATATGTAACCCCTAAAGCAACACCTCTCTCTACAAGATGAATCGCTACATCTTTCATATGTAGTCTAGAAAATTTTCTAAGCTCATCACAAGAAAGAGGATCAAATACAACTATCTCATCAAGTCTATTCAATAGCTCTGGCCTGAAATGTCTTCTAACCCGCAAAAATATTCAAAGGCATGTCAAAGCAGTGCAACCAACTTCGTGATAAAATTATATGAAAATATGCATACATAGAGTCCAGGAGAATGAAACGGTAGGTGTATTGGCAGTTGCCGAAATGCAGCAACTAAAATGGTAGGTGTACTGGTAGTTGCGGAAATTTAGCTACTAAAACGGCAGGTCCATCGACGGTTGTAGGTGTGTGGATTGTTGCTGGTATTTTAAGACCGATTCCATGGAAATATACTAGAAACCAGTGGTATGTCAAACCTAGAAGGTAACCCGAGAAACTATGACCGTTAGATTAAACAAGTAACAGGTGTCGTGCCTAGATAAGAAGTGTTGACGAAAAAAAATTGATATCTTTCATAACAGAAGGCCTATCAGCCTAAATATCTAGGACATGTGGCACTCCATGATAAAGAAACATGGTGTGTGGATTTGAGTTTTTCAGGTGGTCAAGTGGGCCGAAAATAGGTGAAATGTGGCACCACTCAGAGATTGACATGTGCCAATTGGTACAAGTGGTAGACAATTGGCATGCTAAAACAACGAGGTGATGCAAGAATGACATGAGGGAGAAAATATCAGAAAAGCCCCAAATCTGGAGAACTAAAGCTCATCACCAACCCGAGATTGACAACTTTACATGATGTAACCTATGAAATCGTAAATGGAGAAATCATAGTAACAATAAAGTAACCTATGTAACAATAAAGTCAGATTCATCCCGGGAGTGGTAATGGGAGAAATCATAGTGAACAACAGGAAACATGCATAGTTGCTTACAATCAAATAGATGAAAAAACACATACAAAAAACCTAGATAATAATCGTGAACAAGCTTAATATTGAATTATGAACTGTAAAGGAACTTACAAAATGTGACATTACGAATCTGGTCAAGCGCACAAGCAAAAATATCCTGGACATGACCCTGGTTGACAAGTTGTATTGCTCATGATGCAAGAGGATTTGTACCTGCACTGCCAAGTCAATCAAAATCCATCATTATCTATATAATAAATACAAGTAATTGATGTAGTATTTTTTACTCTAAGATGCATTCTTATGATAATGTTAGAACATATGTTGAAAATGTCAAAACATACCTGAATAAGCTCCTCTTCATTTCAAGAACAATTTATTGGAGTCGCATGAACTTGGAACAAGCCTCCCACAATCTGAAAGAGTAGCAACTAAGTCAACAGTGACTTTTTTGTTTCTACACTGGATCGAGGGAGGTTTGCTCCAAGATTAAATCGCTCCAATAAATTATTCTCTACTAAACAGGGCCAACCACGTGAAGGTGGAAGCTCTTATGGCCCCTCCCTCCCCCTCACATCACTCTCAATTCCCTAATACCCAATCTATATTTCATTTTTTACTTTCATGAGCATAAAAAAAAATATTCAATAACTAATAAAAAAACAATTCAACAAAAAGTACGCAAGGAAACATTGAAATTAATGCTTGACATAAAAATAGTATGATAAATGAGTTTTTTATATAATGCAAAAAACGTTCCAAGTATGGTAACGTTTGTCTTATAATAATACAATATTTTACATTATCAATTTCTTTTTCTTTTTCTTCTTCCTATTTCTAAAGCTCCTAATTACATCATCAATATCATCGTCCTCTGCTCCTGTTTCGTGCCTTTCGACCCGCACTGCTAACCTAGTTGCGTAGTCACGATGTCTGGTCTCATCCAGTGACGGGGCATCGCCTACAAAAACAGATAATATTAAATTTTAATTGTCAGTTTTTAAATATCATTGAACTAGTTCGGTAATATTAATAAAAAAAAATTCAATGAGATTATTTACCTGGTGCACCAGTTGTCGCCGTTGGGACTGTTGCCCTGTCTTCCTCTCTGGTGGTAAGATCCTCAAGGGAAACATTCTCTGTCATTTAAACAAAAAACTTATAAGGACAACCATCAAGGTATAATTAGAAAAAATTATAAGTGGAAATTAATTACCGTCACGGCCCTCACTGATAGTAGCATTGTCGGCCTGGTCCCCACTACAATGATCAAGTTGCACGTGAGGATCATCTACATCTGGCTCTAAAACTGGGTTATTTGCCTCGTCGGTAGTGCTGCTCCCTTGATTTAAACAAAGTTGTTAGACATTAAATTTATGGATGAAAACAAACATATTGAAAGGTTAATGTTTTACCTTATCAGGCATTCTGGATCTTGGGACCTGCCCCAAGCTTATGCGACGTTCAACTACGGCTTGATAGCCGAAATGGAAAGCGATATTTTTATCTTCCTCTCTTGTTTCTGTTCCGAAGTCATCACCCTACATTACATATGTCTGTGTATTTTTAATCATATTTGATAGGATTACAAAAACATTGGAAGGCGATACAATTAATTATAAGATGTTTAGCTACTTAATTACAATTCTTGCGGCTAATTTCAAGTAGCCGGCCTGGCCTAGCTTGTGATGGCCCTTTTTTTCAATCCTAGCTTTGGTTGCCTTCGAGGTGTCAGGAAACTTAGCATCAAAAGATTGAGGTCATATATGACATGGCACACTTTTATTCTAGACATAGAGAAAATTAAAGCTATTGAATTAAAGTTGCAATTTACCTTGCGGGTCCAGTTGGCATTTTTCCTTCTTTCTTTGCCCTTTTCTCTTTTCCGTCATGGATGAGTGCTCTCCACTCACTCTCTGGAACTGCGAGAGGACACTCATATCTAGGGTTAAATTGCAATTGCGTCCTATAGGTGTCCCTGGTATATTTCAAATATTTGCCGGCTACCTGAGCCACCGCTTTTCTGTCAAATGTGCCGACCCCAAAAAGGGCTTCTAGATAATCTAGAAGTTCTTTTTTCAGGTTGGAATTCTGGGAATTCCACCCTGTACGTATGGTTGGGCCCAAAATTACCAACGCATGGCTCTCCAGAATCCTGTAGAACTCATTGTTTCCTACACAGAATAAAACCAAAAGAAAAAGAAGATATTATCATTAATTTAAAAATAAAAATCATAATAAATATGTTTTAGATAAAGTACATGAAATAGTTAAAATATTAAAATTTACCTGGGAGTTGTACATGCTTTATAGGGACACCCTCATCGTTCACCAACAACGTGCCATTAATGGTCCCTGTGGAGCTGACACGTGTAGCCCCAGGAAACGCAATAATGTAGTTGGCCATATCAGCCTCATCATTGCCAACACGTTCAGCGGTTGGCTGGGTGTCTGCTTGGGCAGGGTGTGTTTCTTGGCTGGCACCTAAAGGAGTAGAAGGTGTACGAGAGGGTTGCTGGGCAATATCTTGCCCTTGTGTCCCACTACCACCAACACCGGGTTCAGCAAGTGCCATAAAACACTACATACAAAAGAACTTTTTGTTAGTTTAGTCAATGTAAAATTTAAAAATCAAACTATCACAATTCATCTCATGCAGAACAAAAAAACTATCCTTTTGACTTTTTATTATTACCTGATGTGTTTCTAGCTGGCTCATAAATTTTTTTATCCTCTCTTCTGTTTCAAATGTTTGAGGCGCGTCTATCAAAGTATTAAATTCCGACCTTGCTTCTCGTGCCCTTTTTCGCAACAAGAGCGCTGGAGATAGGGATGAAAAAATCTCTTCCTCATAGAGGGAATCATCAGGCGTACCATGGCTAGGTGTCTGCATATTTGAACAAAATTAATATTATTTCAATTATGTAAATAACTAAAATACCTGAAGATAGAGCAATGCTGGCACTTTACATGTTCTTCCGCTGGCCTCTTTCCGTGATCATCCCGTCTCGGGGTTGTTCCTGTACTGCCCTGATCAGTATACCACATTGCAATAAAATTATAAATGTAAAAACATGAAAACAATATCTAACTTGAAAACACAAAATGAAAACTGAAATAATTTCTAATAATACACTGGAAGACAGAGTTAGAGTTTCAAATATGCCTTGCATTGAATTCAGTCCTAGAAACATGTCATTGCACATTAAGGCACCCAAACAAGAGACGAGTTGACAATGAAGACCTTATTGAATATATTGTTGGAGCAACTTCTAGTAAACTTTTTGTGAAGACCTTGAGGACATTTTTGGAGCAACATTGTTGAAGCTGATGGTATAGCATTGTTGGAGACGATCTTGAAGGGCCTTGAAGTGAAGCTTTTGGAGCAACCATTGAAAAATCCTTAGAGCATTTAAGTAAGGCACTTTCTATCTTCCATCACCTTTTTCCTTTCAATATCCTTTAAACGATTTTGTTGATATTTAATGTTTTAAATCACGTTATAATTCCTTTATTATATGTGTTTGGGGACTTTCCCTTTGAAATTACCCAAAAATACCCTGGCAATTTTATCTTCAGGATGCATGTCTGACCCTATTGTTCAATATTTTGATTGATAGTAGTAAACATAGACAGTTAGGGGGCTCTTGACTTGGTTTGGTTGGTCCATTAGATCCCTAACATCTACTAGGGAGAAACCCCCTTGAGTTGGAGGAGAGCTAGCTCGAAGTGAAAAGAGGTTGGTGAGGTGACAATGGGGCTATTGAATTACACATGGTATCACACTTTAGCTTTAGGACTTTATCTTGAGAAGTGCGAGATTTTTCTATATCAATTCTCAAATTGTTTACAACACTATTTTTAAGAACTAATAAGAAGTGATGTTGAGGGGTTTTTTGGTATAAGAAACAATACCATTTAAAAACTAGGGTTCTCAGTCCTTGGCATTCCTTCACCTGGGCCTAGGGCACACTAGAATAATTTCACACTAAACCATGCAAACTTAAAAGTAACTTAACAGATCCATAAAGTAATAATAATCATAATTCCTAATTTCCTATTGTACGAAATGATGCAAATTATTCAAACATGAAGCAATGAAGACATGCAATGTCTGAATTTCAAGATTGATGAACCAATACAAGAAGTTAGAAACTACAAGTTTGATTCAATACTCTGTGTCCTAACTCCAGGAAGGAATCTAGTTTGTAGTACAGAACATGCATCGTGTATTATCAATTCTTAATTGACAACAATTAAAGGTCATCTACCTCATCAATTCCTTCCCATTTTGTGTTTTTATGTTATATTCCTTATAAAAGTGTCAAATTTCTCTCAAAGTAAGCAACCACTGAATAAAATAAAAATTAGTTGAGATATGATTGAGAAATGGTCATTTATTTCTTGAAAGGATCTTCACAATTTATTTGGTTGTTTTTCATCTCAAGAAACAAGAAATGACCTAAGAAACTATCGTGATGTAATATAAGAAACAACACGGTGCAATGGCCATTTTCAAAGCCAAATGATGTCCATCGAGGACATGGCCTTTATTTGGTTCCTGTTTCATAGGAGTTTCGGGTAGAAATGGAACTTTGTTGTACCATTTCCAGTAGTAAAAAGGGAAAACCTTCTTTTTCCATGGGAAATAATTTACCTTTCCTTTTTTCAAGATAATCTAAATCACAAAAAATATGAACTATACTGCACACATTCTTGGATAATGTGAAAGTGGAAAAGGAATACCCTACACAAGTGATGGACACATGTACATTTGAACACTAATAGATTTTTGTAGTTGAAATGCAATGCTTGTTTTCATTTAAATGTAGGGTTTTTAAAGCAGGGAGAAATAATGGCTGCCAAATTAATAAGCATTTCTTCGGGAAAAATTTAAATCTTGTATTGGGTGATGAAGATAATAGAGGGTATTGAATCTTGATTCTTGACATTGTGTTTAACTTGAATAACTCAAATGATTATAAATATCAGTGGATGAGTTCTTTTTTTCAAGTATTTCACTCAAAACTCTTATGTCAAAGCATTGTATGATGGCTAGCATTTGCTTGTTTCCCTTTCTTTAGTTCAATGTAAAAAGTATATTAATATATTGGAGCACGAATGATAACTACAATTGTTTGCTCTGCAGTATATCCAGCCCCAAGATTATGAAATTTTTTCTCAAGTGGAGCTATTGGTTATTGATGAAGCAACTGCAATTCCATTGCCTGTTGTAAAGGCTCTGCTCAGGCCATATTTAGTGTTTCTGTGCTCTACTGTAAATGGGTAATAATTAGAAATGAGCCAACCACAATCACACATTTTGTAACCATTCGGTTTCAATGGATAGTGATGATGATATTAAACCTATATATCAGTGACCTATATGGAGTACTACCCTTGTGATAAACTTGATGACTTTCAATCTCCCATTCTCTACCACTTTTCACTTCACCTTCAATATAGATCAGACCAAGGGCAATTCGTTACTGGGTGTTGAGATGGATGAGTTTTTCGAACTAAAATCCATAGCTTAAACTTCATGAAATTGGTGGAGTCAAATTCATCCATAACTTCTAAACCTGTCACATCCTCCTTTAAGACTCCTTAGAAAGAACATTGGAGCATCTGAGAGAGTGGCTGGCCTAGCTGATCGATGGATAAAAACCAAATACCCAAATAGAGTCAACCCTAATATAGGAGGAAGGGCCTGCAGTAAGAAATTACCATTTTGCAAGAGTTGAGGGCGAATGCTGTTCTGCAAGAGCTAAGGGCGAATGTTGAGGGCGAATGCTGTTCTGCAAGAGCAGAGGGCGAATGTAGGGCGAATGTTGTTCTACAAGGGCTGAGGGTGAATTTTTTTCTGCAATATCTGAGGATGAATGCTGAGGGCGAATGCTGTTCTGCAAGAGCTGAGGGAGAATGCTGAGGGAAAATGTTGTTCTACAAGAGCGGAGGGTGAATGCACACATGATATCATAGTTTTTAATAAAATAATTTTTATGTAGCACGCATACAAGTGTCATATTTTTATGTAGCGTGCATATAAGTGTCGTTATACCGATGTCGGACAAAGTGTCGCTATTGCGACGGATGCCTCCAAACGTCGCACTTGCGACACTTAGACATTGTGTCTCACTTGCGATGTTTGGAGCCAGTCGTCGCAATAGCGACGCTTTGGGGCATAGTGTCGCAATTGCGACGTCTTCCTCCAAACGTCGCAATTGAAACACCTTGTCTAGGTGTCGGTATTGCGACACTTTTCTCTAAACGTCGGTATAGTGATGGTATCGGGCGGGATTGAAAAAATTTTGGGAAATTTCCGACATTTGGTCAAAAGCGTCGGAACCAAGTGTCGGAATTTCCGCCAAATGTACTAGTGCGGATTTTTGACTAGGCTCCCTAATCTGCAATTTGATTTCCAAATTTCCATGTTTAGGAAAATGTATAGAACTCATTTCTGAAGCCATATGGAGTACATTTGGAGCGAAAAGAGTTGCGTCGGATTCCAAACGACGAACACTACACAGTCTTTTAGGTTTCATGTCATTCTGAGAAATTTTATTTTTGAGCACAATTTTGAGTACATGATCAGGGAAACAATGAATACATCACACTGCAACCTACACTAATAAATTGAGGAAGAAATATAAGTGTGGAAACAAATCCAAAAAAGAATAAATCACACAACCATTTGTCACAATTATTTTTGGACTAATGTGTCCAGAAAAATCCAATGCAGGAAAACCAATGCAGAAGATCTGAGGATTTATAAATTATGCAGTAAATTTTTCTGTATACAAACTGGATGCATTTCTAGCTATCCTCATAGAGAATTTAATTGACAATAAATCTAGTTATATTACCTCACACACTGACACTGGAAACACAACTGGCCAAAACCCTCGATGGAAAGCCCCTCACTGCCTCTATGTAGTATCTGTGTAACTCTGCATGGGGACTACATGGCTTCTGCATTTTGACACTTCTGCTGGCTAGATCTGACCCTCTAGCCCTTTCTGGTCTCACAACCTGGCTCTCCAACATTGGATTTGACTGACCCTCAGCTAATCAACGAGATTCATCGAGACTTTATCATTGCCTCTGCGTGGCACTGTGATGTCTCTACATAGCTCTACGTTGTTACTGCGTAGCTACTATGTTCCTTCTACTGGTACTACTTTCTGTCTTATCTGCTTTTTATTATCCATCTCAAGAAACCTTCCAACCATAATTATTTCATGTCACTACAAAAGATCTCACGATCAAATATTCTTCCTGAGCGCTTCTCATTCAAGAAATTGATCTCTGATCTCTGTCAAATTTGTTTTCCAAATGACCCTTCAATTCATTGTTATAGTCTTCTCGTTGAGACTTCAACAGCCTAGATTAGATATCTAATGAACGACTAATATTATCTTTTGACTTGATCTGTTTGTTCTAGATCATTCTCACTCATATTTTATTAATTCACTTTAATTATTTTATTTTCTGAAGTTTGTACTTAGGGGCTCTTTAAAAATAATTAATTATTTCTATAGAATACAATCCAAGTGGAACTTCCCAAACAATTTATGGTTTATCTAGAATACAAGTGTCTAAGCCTCTCCACAAAATTTGAGACTTAGAGAGCATTCGATGCTACCCCAAATCAACACTTAGGTATACTTTCAAAACTAAATTTGCAACCTTCACCTGATCAAATAGATCATCAATCCTAGGAAATGGTTATTTGTTCTTAATTGTTAATTTGTTCAATCGATAATAGTCGATGCATAACTATAAGGTGTTGTATTTATTCCTTAAAAACAACACCAAGGCACCCCAAGGTGATACATTTGGGATATGTAGCCTTTGTCAAGTAATTCTTGCAGTTGTAATTTTAATACTGTCAATTCTGGAACACTCATCTGGTATGGGATTTTTGACATAGGAGTTTCCCCTATTACCAGTTCTATTGTAAAGTCACTATTCTACTTGGGTAGGAGTCCCAGAATTTCGCCTGGAAATACATCCATAAATTCTTGTACAACCTATATGTTCACTAGAGTAACTAATTTATCTTTAGAGTTGGTATATGCAACTTGGACATCATAGATTTGAAAACCTTTCCTCATACCTTTGCCTAATTAGTTAGTTGTGATTGAGTGTAATTTTATCCCCTTTTTTATTCCCTCAATTTCTTGTCTACTTCCTTCATCCATGAGGAAACTGATGGTATTTTCTCTACATTTCACCACAGACCAATGCTTCTCTAACTAGTCCATGTCAATCAATATGTCATAAGAGCCTAGTGGAAGCATGTTTAAGGTTATCTTAATCTCTTAGCCACTTATTTCTACCAGACAAACTTCCAACTTGGAAGTCACTCTTCACTTTGCTCTAGTGGCAAATTGTACCAAGAATGATTTATTAAACTTGACACTTTGAAAATGTCATTATTAAACTATCTTTGGACTAATATAACATAATCTTGCACCAGGATCTATTAAAACTGAAACATAGCAATTGGTTAGTTTACCTTCGAATTCGACCATTGTTGGTTGATATTCAGCGTGGTGGTCCTCTAATGCTGAATTAAGTCGCAGAATGTTCCTCGCCACTTCCCCAACTATGAAGGCTTCCTAAATGTTGGAAGTATTCTCCGTCCTACCATGATGAGGGAAATTTGTATAATAATGTGGCTCCCCACAACCCCGACATTGTAAGGGACATTTTTTTACTTGACTTGGATATGGTTTTAAAGAATCTTCTGTTTGTATGGTTTCATTATTAGTTTGATCTTTCTGCTGACCCTTCCTTGGGGTATATTAAACGGTCTTTGAAGCGCGTTATTACCACCAACAACCTTCGTACCCTTCATATTATGAACATTTTTTTGTCCCTTTTGTGCAACCATCCTTTGCTATTTTCACCATTCTATTTCATCTGTTGATAGTAGATTCTTCCTTTTCGAGTAACATCATCCATGTTTTTCGGGTTGTCAAATTCCAGTCTTTCTTTCATGAAAATTGGAAAGCTATTGATAAAGCATTTTACCTTAGCTTTCTCTTCCCGAATATAAGGCACATGTCTCAATAGCGAATTGAACTTGGTTGTAAACTCATCCATGGTTTGTTGGCCCAACTTCAGATCATGTAAGCCTTTTTCTTTTTCGTCATAAAAGCATTCTATCAAGTATTTTTCCTTGAATTTTTTTTTGAAACTGTCCCATGTTACCTCCTCCTCATCGATCGGTCGCATCATTTTAACCTCTTCCCACCATAGGGTGGATTTTTTCTACAACTGATATATCACCAATCGGTCTTTAGGATTATTTCCATATTCATATATTTGAAAATATTTGTTCATGTTGATCATACAATCTTCTGCAACTTCCTCTACCTCACCATCTAATGTTGCAGGTTTAATTTTATTAAACTCCCCATGTAATTTGATGCAGCCAAATGCTATAAAAACCTGCAAATGCTTCTAGGATTTAAATATGCATATCCACATGCATTTCAACCCAATAATCTACAACAAAATTTTATTTATGCATGACCACATGCATATAAACACAAACAGTGATAATCACTCATGCGGAAGCTCTTTGAGTGTTCATATCAATTATTCAATAAATCATAATAAAACGGCCACTAGATGGAAATGCATTTGTATACTTTCTACTTTGATAAAAATTATCAAAGTCATTAACATACATTAATGTTCGGCCCAACGCTTTACCAATCCACTTATTCCATCAATCATATTATATAATCTCCACTTAAATAAATTTCTTACCTTGGTTATAATATCAAATGCCGAGATAATATTATATCTAGGTCCCACAGCATTGACAACTTACCTTTCATTAACCTCTGCACAACTTCTGATGCGAACATCGTCAGATCTTTGCCTCCTTTGATCAGACGGCTATCGCATAAAATTAAGCCCAACAACTTATCCTTCCAAACTAACGCGAAATAGGTGTTTTTGACTTTCAAGTCAAATTTACGTGTCATTCCCAGAGGTTTATCGCGCAAATTTCTTCAATACCATTTACCATTTTATAATCACGCGAAAACCCATTTATTGTTTTCCAAAACCACCTTCATTTTTCTGCAGTGTTGTTGCTCATAGTTCCACTTTCAACTCTTCAATACAACACCTCCGTATACTTGGTGAAACACTTAAACATTCCATCGATTCATTTCACTACACTATGACTTATCCTTTACTCCATCGTTCTGTTTTAATGATGTCAACCAGTCTTCAAACCCACTCTGGCATTCATTCCATGCATGGTTTAACCTCTATTATTCATTTTCTATGGTTTTATAATCGTTTATAAATACAATAAAACCCCCAAATGTAACTTCAAACTCTCGATATCATTTCACTATGTATACACTACAGAATGTGCAATATCTCCTTGAAATTCTTTATACGAAGTCAGCTCCAATTGCAAAATACATCCAGGCAAATTTTATACCTCAATTTAGAAGTCCAAGTAATTTCCTTAATGGCATCGATCCATTATGTGATCGATGTTAATTCCTCAACATTTACAAATCACATAGAATCAATAAATGAATAATTGACCTTTTAATAATACACAATCTCATACCTTCAATAATATCATAGCTCAAAAATGATGAAAATTCTTTGGTTTCTGCTAATTTTCCCTACTCACATTATAATGAAACATGAACTCAGAAATTGAGTTTTCTTTTGTATTAATACACAATAATTACATAGGAAATTCCTTCCTCTAGCCTGATCTTCTGTATCAATGGCCTTTTCCTTATTCTACCTGTAGGCTTACAATTCAAACTCTACCTCTCTATCTCTACCTATCTATTTCTCCTTTTTTTTATGCCTTTGAGGCTTACAATTTATACAAATATTTCTAGAACCAATTCTGGTTCCAAATCCTTAACTTGCTCAAAAAATTCCTAAGAATCCTCTAAGTCCTAAAATCTATCCTTTATCCCTAAAAATCCTTTCAAACCCACAAAATCACGAAACCAATTCTAACTTAGGATTTACAATTAATTCCTAACCTTTCAATCCCTATGAGCTCTCAACTAGCCTAATTCTCTCATGTTCTTCAATATTCGATAACATTTACAAAATTCCTCATAATATTTAATTAATTCTCATTAAAATCACTCAAAACATTACATAAGAAACCAACTCCCTTGGAAACACAAAACCCCTAAGTCTATTAACATACAAAGAGATTTCTAAGCCTAATGCTCTTGCATCGGACTCCCAAAGTAGAAATTTATCATGATCTCCTAATCATGTGCTTCCAACCTTTGCCTCCTGGATCCCATACTCTGTTTTGTTGCCATCCATAAGTTTCATTATTCTTCTGTTGTACTTCTCCAAGCTTCCATATTGTATTCTGCATCTTTCCGCTAGCTATGCTTTCACAGTCTTTTCTTGTCTTTTCTTTGTTGTTGTTACTTTGCTTTCTTGCTGCTGTCTTTTTCTGGGACACCTTCATCATCAACCTCCTTATACTTTCAATCTCTATATCCAAGTTAACTTCTGAAGGGTAACCACTCTGCCTTTTTTTATCCTCTGTCCATTTACTTTCAATTTATGTTGTAAATATTTCTCTGGACATTGTTGTAGATGGTGCTGCATATGTTGCTTCCTCCCAAGCTTCCTAAATATCTTTGAAGATATCTCCCTTTGCAACATCCTTCTTCTGCTTATCACCTGCAAATTTATTTTTTTTAAATAAATTATCTTCTGATTATTTAACCACAACAACATAATCATTCACTGTTCCTTGTATACTAGCAAGCATAATCAATTTTGGCAAACTAGTATCTGCTCCTGCCTCTTCTACAACTTCAGGAATTTTCACTCTAGTGTCTGCAATTCCTTTTTCTTGTTCAAAAGTTTTCCGCAAGCATTTCAGCCATTCCCTTTGTACTTGTTTTATCTCAACCACATCATCAATATGTTTCAATTTAGTTTCAGCATATCCTTCTTCTTCTTCTTTGACAATCTTCAGTAATTGTCCATCACCTCCTTGATTGATTCTGGAAATAAATTCAAATTCTTCAAACACTTTATCTTCATCCTTTATCAGAATATAATTCTGATTCTCCATCACTGTGGTAGTTCTAAAATTCTTTCCTACAGTCTTCTCTTGGCCAATCGAATAAGCCAACTCCTCCTTGTCATCAATAATAACAAGTCCCTTCATATGAGACATGACTGTCTCACCTTCCTTGGAATTTATGAGTTCCTTCTTCTGCAATATTTCATCTTCATTCAAGACAACTCTAAGAGATGGATTGTCTTCTGCAACACCTGTAAACATAGTCAAGTTATCAATTTCAAAATCACAATACCCAATGGTCTCATTTGATGATTCAATCACCAAATCTTCTTCTAGCAGTTCTAAGTCTCTTCTAAGACTCTGAAAATTTCCACTGTCTTTCTTCACAGCTTCCAAGGTTATCTCCATTGTTCCAATCAACATGATAGAATGATTATTCTCCACTATGTTTTCATCTAAAATAGTTTCCCTTTCATTGATTCTCTGACATTTTCCATTTGTTTTCCTTCTTTTCCTGCATAATTAACACATGAATTATCCGCATTAAAAATACAAGGTCTCAATGCCTCTTCCTCCTCTGGCAACATTTCAGTATGCCACTTTCAGTTTTTGTTTAATTCCTTTGTCAGCACATCAGTATGCTGATTTAAATCCTCCATGAGACTTTCGGCTAGTCTCTCCTTCACATCTATTTCAAGGATGTCTCCTTTCTCTGGTTCACAATAATGAACTCCTTCAATTTTCTGGACTCTTGTTACCATTCTTGCATTCTAAATTTTGGTTTTATGTCTGTCATTCATGAAAATTTCTTTGTCTTTCACATTCAACAATTTATCCTGAGTATAGATCATCTGCTTTTCCAACTCTCTTCTTTGAAGATCTAAATTTCTATATAACTCAACAATTTCAATTGGAGTAGAATTTGGAAACTTTACACAGTTTTTCACACCTTCACTTGTTGTTGACCAATCATCATATGGTCCTTCTTCCTCTATTTCAATATTCTGTTGAATATTTCTATTAGACCCCTCTGTCTTGATTTCTTTCTGACATTTTGTTATCTCAGCATCATTTTGAATAGAATTCAGATTCAACTTCTTCTCCTTAAAAAACTCTAAAGCTTGTTCATAATCTTGTAATGTACCTGCAATCATACACAACTCATTAGTTTTAAAAACACAAACCTTTTAGTCTCGTTTTCTTCTTCAAGCATTTCTCCTTAAATAGATTTGCGTGTGGAATCCTCAAATTTTATCCTTGACTCAAAAAATCTAAGTTCTTCTTTCCATAAGGAAATCTCCTTCTGCCTCCACTTCATTTGTAATGGGTGCAAAATTACCCTCTTTCCCTTCAGTGGAAAGATCCATCCTCCTCTCTAGTTTTCCTCTTCTTGTAGCCATCCTTTTAGTACCTCCAGTTGTACTTTCATCACTGCAATATCTCTTTCTCTATCATCATCATTCATCTTATCTCTATGGAATTATTTAGAACCTCTTCTATGATCCTCCATGATAATCTTCTTCATGAGCTCCTCACTCACTATGAGTTGCATTAAGCCTCTGCAACAGCAAGTCCTCCCTTCTTCCACTTACCTCACCAATCCCCTCTCTGGACTTGGTCTTTTGGCAAGCACTGGTTCTCTATCTCTAGAACCTCTTGAGAACTATCTTCTACTCTCTCTAGGCTTATATCCTCCACTCACCTTCTCTTGAGAACACTTCAGTTGTTCTCCCTATCCAACCTTTAGCTGGAATATTAGGTTCACTGTCATCATCATCAAAATCTTTGTCTTCATCTTGTCTACAACCAGAATTCTGCAATCACAATTTTTAAACCAGATTAAAACTATCTCACCTTCAAGATCTCTGCACGACCTTGTTCTCTTCATTCACTTATACTTTGATTGGACTGTCTTAATTTATTTCTGCAAATTCATGTTCACTTCAATTTTGTGTATCTACTGCTTATATCAGATTTAGAATCTAATCTCCTCTTATTTTTCCCATCACACATGCATTTTAAAAAAAATATTTAATTTTCAAAAGAGCTTTTCCATCTTTGATACCAAAATGATGCAGCCAAAGGCTATAAAAACCCACAAATACTTCTAGGATTTAAATATGCATATCTGCATGCATGTCAACCCAATAATCTGCAACAAAATTTTATTTATGCATGACCACATGCATATAAACCCAAACAATGATAATCACTCATGCGAAAGCTCTTTGATTGTTCATATCAATTATTCAATAAATCATAATAAAACATCCACCAGATGGAAATGCATTTTTATACTTTCAACTTTGATAAAATTTATCAAAGTCATTAACATACATTAATGTTCAACCCAACACTTTACCAATCCGCTTATTCCATCAATCATATTATATAATCTCCACTTAAATAAATTTCTTACCTTGGTTATAATATCAAATGCTGATACAATATTATATCTGGGTCACATAGCATTGACAACTTACCTTTTGCTAACCTTTGCACAACTTCTGATGCGAACACCGTCAAATCTTTGCCTCCTTTGATCGAACGACTATCGCATAAAATTAAGCCCGGAAACTTATCCTTCCAAACTAACGCGAAATAGGTGGTTTTGACTTTCAATTCAAAGCTATGTGTCATTCCCAGAGGTTTATCACGCAAATTTCTTCAATACCATTTACCATTTTATAATCACGCGAAAACCCATTTTTTGTTTTCCGAAATTGCCTTCACTGTTCTATTGTGTTGTTGCTCACAGTTCTGCTTTCAACTCTACAATACATCACCTCCGTATACTTGGTGAAACACTTAAACAATCCATCGATTCATTTCACTGCACTATGACTTCTCCTTTACTCCATCGTTCTGTTTTAATGATGTCAACCAGTCTTCAAACCCACTCTGGCATTCATTCCACGCATGGTTTAACCTCTATTATTCATTTTCTGTGGTTTTATAATCATTTATAAATACAATAAAACCCCCAAATGTAACTTCAAACTCTCGATCTCACTTCACTGTGTATACACAACAAAATGTGTAATATCTCCTTGAAATGGTTTATACGAGGTCAGCTCCAATTTCAAAATACATCCAGGCAGATTTTATACCTCAATTTAGAAGTCCAAGTAATTTCTTTAATGGCATTGATCCATTTTGTGATTGATGCTAATTCCTCAACATTTACAAATCACACAGAATCAATAAATGAATAATTTACCTTTTAAGAATACACAGTCTCATACCTTCAATAATCCCATAGCTCAAAAATGACGGAAATTCTTTGGTTTTTGCTAATTTTCCCTGCTCACAGTATAATGAAACATGAACTCAGAAATTGAGTTTTCTTTCGTATTAATACACAATAATTACATAGGAAATTCCTTCCTCTGGCTTGATCTTCTATATCAGTGGCCTTTTCCTTATTCTACTGATAGGCTTACAATTCAAACTCTACCTCTCTATCTCTACCTATCTATTTCTTCTTTTTTTATGCCTTTGAGGCTTACAATTTATACAAATATTTCTGGAACCAATTATGGTTCCAAATCCTTAAATTTCTCAAAAAATTCCTAAGAATCCTCTAAGTCCTAAAATCTATCCTTTATCCCTAAAAATCCTTTCAAACCCACAAAATCATGAAACCAATTCTAACTTAGGATTTACAATTATTTCCTAACCTTTCAATCCCTATGAGCTCTCAACTAGCCTAATTCTCTCATGTTCTCCAATATTCGAGAACATTTACAAAATTCCTCACAATATTTAATTAATTCTCATTAAAATCACTCAAAACATTACATAAGAAACCAACTCCCTTGAAAACACAAAACCGCTAAGTCTATTTACATACAAAGAGATTTCTGAGCCTAATTCTCCTACTTCATAATTGTATTTTATTCTTCTTAGTTTTACCAGGTGGCACATTTTTAGATTCTTCTTGATTATTCATCTTACTTCCCTCTCATTCCTAGTGCTCCTCTTCTTGTTCTTTCATTTCTTCTCTATTCCCATTTTCTGGGATTGGGTTCAAATTCCTTTGATTCTATTTATTTCATAGGATTTTCAAAAAAAATTCATACTCCAACCTCAACCTTTCATTGTTCACTTGTAAATTGGTCATTTCTACTCCTAACTGTTAGATTTTTTCCAACGGTAATGTATTTTGTTCTAATTATTTTCACCCATTTGAACCCGCATTTCCGGGTTGGTTCCTATGTCGAGCCCTGGCTCAAATAAAGGTTTTCTAGATGGTTTAGCTTATGCACCTCTCCGCATGGTACTTTTATTTCATTGTGGATCATACAAACTTTGTTATTCCTTCCTACCCCCATACAGGCCTCAGCTTGTAATCGGGCTCTGATACCAATTGTAACATGCTAACCTATACAACTTACCAAAATATGATATATCAATAAAATTTATGAACAAATAAATAAAAAAATATTACTACGTATAAACTTACCACACATTTCAGTGTTAATTCATTGAACAAGTTTAATTTTCAACATTATAAAAGTTCCTTCACCTTGGGAAATTTATTGACCTATTGAATTGTAAACAATGCAGATCTTTATATTAACTTGAGTTTTCAAAGCTAAGGTAACATGTGTACCCCTCCCGCATTCAATCTTATCTTCCCACTTCCTAAACCTTATGTCCAATTGGATCGCACCCTCTGGGATCCGTACAGGTGTTCGAATCAACAGTTGTATGCATTTTTTCCTTGGACGATGTCGATTCACTCCTAGATGATCAAGTGCTTGGATTTATTTGGTGACGGTTAGGGTATTACCTGTACCGCAAACCCTGGATGGTCATTTCATTTGTGACATCCTCCTCTAGCTGCTACTCTGCTATGGAGGGTTTCATCACAAGGTTTCATTCTAGTGTCGAGAGACCTTGCCATATTGGAAGGCCCACAGGTAACCTATATTTGTCATTTCTTTGTGGTCAAAGTATCACTGAGCCAACGATTTCATTTTTGGTGAAAATTTTATTGTGGTTTTCCTTATCTTCTTGTTCCTCTATTTTCTAGTTCACACTGTAGACATAAATCATTTTTCCAAGACTAGAGAGGTTGTAGAGGTGATACATCTAGAATATCATGGGTGAGCATGGTTTAATTGGTGTGTTCTCAAGATTTTTTTTATTATAAACCATCTTCAAGCTGACATTACGCCTATGTTGCAGGTGTAATTGGGCACAAAATCTAACTAATGATATAGGGTAATACTCACCTATGTTTCTTCATGTTTACAGCCTAGGTGTTTGGATTTTTATTTAACTGATGTTTGAGGATTTGATATTGGTGTTGCAGGTATTTTTCTTGATCCAACAACCTATTCTTTGCAGATATCTCGGTGTGAATTTAACATAGGGTTCAAGTGTATTCTATGAAATTAACTAGGTACTTCTTTCCAAAGTCTCTAAGTTCTTTGATTTGATTTTTTCATTCCATTGTATATTGTTGTGGAATCCCTCAGAAATTATTCCTTCGACTTCCAACCTAAGCATGGGTCATTCCATATGTTGGTTATGATTAGTTGGGTTTGTGACTTGGACTGCTCACTTGATCCACAGTCGTTATTCATGATATTATTGAGCTATGTATTTTTATAACTGTAGTTGTTTCAGGCCTTCGGGGTCGATCATTCTTCACATTTGGAGTAAAAGTTACCAACCGTGCTATAAATTCTAGTGTATTTTATTTTTCCTGAGCGACAATGTATATTATTTATTTATGGAATTCAACGTTGTAATTTTGGTTACATGTAGTATATGTTTACTTAGATAGTGTCAAAAATGGGGTTGTGTAAAGCTTTCTTGTCTTGGGAAATGGAATGATATGGATATCAGTTTCTTTTGATGCATTGTTTACTCGTTTCTATCTCTTTATTTTGTACAACATTCTCAGAATTACGAATTTCCCTATATATATGTCTTTTGAACTATTTATCTTGATTAAATATTTGTACCCCTCGTCGGATTAGAATATTTTTTGTACTACTTCCTAGACCATGTGGTTAATACTAATATCCATTGGTAGTGGACTATCCTCCCTTGGTTTCAACCAGAGAAGACCAACCCTATCTAGAGAATTCTCTGTTGGTCTAAAGTACTTGTATGTATTTTTAAAGATTATAGTTTTGGTAACGACATGCATCATTTATAGTTTTCCTTGTTCTAATGGAACAATTAAGCTTTTTTTCCGTCGCAGTCGATGGATAAAATTACTCTGATCATTGTTTTGTTATACACTTACTTGACAGTTATATTTACCAGTTTATATATTTCCATGCGAATAGAGCTTCTACAGGGTTATATTGATGTTCTCCATATTCCCTGAACCGTTGTCTCTACCTTTGTCTTATACCAGCAAGAAACTAATGGCATCTGAATGACACTTGTTTGAAATAGTTGTACATTTATGTAGCATTAAAATACTCTTGTAGGGTTGACTACAATTGTTATATGGATTTGCAGATAATTACTATCCTTCAAAGAAGGTTGGCTTATATATGCATTTATATGTTTATAACATACATGTTTTTTTTCTATTTTCCTACTTCTTAAGCCAAACTTTCATCATTACATTACAACCAAATATAATTAAACAAACAATGATAAAGATTCTTATATGTTTCAGATCTATGTAGCTTAGGAACTCCAATCGAGAAGTGCCCTCCTCCCTTCCAACGAGATTGGAAATTACTTCCAAATCTCCCCCCGAGCTCCTCAACTCCCAAAATTTTTTGATAGTGACCTTTGAGTCTGCTTTCAAATATCAAGACTCATTCGAGTCCAACCTAAAATTCACCATTCTTCAGTCTATACAGTGAGGATTTCCACTGGTTCCACCAAGTTAAGAACTTCCCCACTAAGGGTATGTTTGTACCTTTGTAGTATCAAATTCCTCATCTTCCTGAGTCTTTGTCTCTCCTTTTCCATTTCTCTTTTCCTAAAAAATATAATTTTTTCCATATAAAAGAATAACAACAAGAAGACCTCTTTCATTCATAGAGATTCCTTATGTCCAAAATGAGATCCAAGTCCCATAACTGTCACAATTGTTCGGAAGTTAAGTTATTTATCTAGATCTTCTCTGAGAGTCCCACTCTTGCCAAAAATATATTTATATCAAATAATAAAATAAATATTTACACAACCACGTACTTTTCCTTCCAAATTATAAAGGTAAGTATATTAATGTTTTCTTTTCATCTACTGTAAAAATGATCCAAAAGAAATTACCAGCAATTACTAATATTAACTGAAGGTATTACAATCCAATTCTTATTGTAATTTTTCTTTATATTTGAAGTTTGAAAGTAAACAAACTCAACTATAAAATTAGCAGGGGTGAGGGGAAATATTGAGTAAAATGTAATAATATTATATTTTAATTAGTATTTCCCCCCAACCTAGCCACTTTTTATTGGGTGGGGCTTGTAATAAATATTGTATATTATATTTTATCCAATATTTCTCCTCACCCAATTAAATTTTTATTAAAAAAATTATTTATATTTGAGGTTCATAAGTAAACTTAGCTCCTATGTAAACATTTGATCCCACTATGCTAGAGAGGGTGTAATCTTTAACATTTTGACTTGGTACAAATAAATAAAATTAATAATTATTTTTACAATAATAATTATAATTAATTATAATTAATAATTAAACCATCCTACATACATCTTAACTCCATATTTAAGAAGCACCAAGAGGGATAAATTTCTTGAGATGCAAACCTCTTGTAAAGTGAAAAGAGATTTGATCTCCCTCGACGCTTGGTAGATTCAAAGTTAAGATGGATATGTGCTAGTTTATTTATATGTTTATTTATATTTTTGTTCAAACTGAATTTAGCTAAAACAAAAATGTGTTTTTCAAGTCGTTTGTGATCCTCCAGGCTTGACATGTGGCTTTAGGAGCTACGACCAAGGGTACCTAAGCCGTCAAAGTCACCCATGGATTGCACCCGGCCTGGGCTACACCAGCCCTTACATGACTAGATTTTTTAGCATGTTTCCTCCCCCTAGAATGGGGCACAACTACCCCCCATGAGTTTTGATCCTGGGTCACCTTTATGATGAGGCCCATCCTCAAGCGGTTGCATAGTGGGACTTGACGACATTAGCAAAAGTTATTTTTATTATTTTAAGTTTTTATTTATTGGAGACGTGAGATACTTACACATCACCATCATGTTCATTTTTAGAACTAGCATAGACCCATATTAATTGTGGATCTAGCATGAGATGAGAGGGATCAAATGCAGTAGTCTTTAAGTGTGACTTTTTGAAGTTTCCGCCATATTTCTAGCCAGAATCAGGTGAAACGTTTTATGGCCAAATATTGATTGGTGTTGTTTAAACTGGTTTTTTTACTAAAAATATAGATTCAAAACCTCAAAAACCCTTGGTACACTTCCATTGTGAATATGTCACCTATCAAACTTGTGATTTCAAAGAAGATCTGTTGGATTCTAGAAAATTTAGATCAAAAAATAAACCAGAAAAGTTTCCAAAAAGTTGTGCATAAAGACTACTTGGGGATCAAATTTCTTCATGTGCAAACTTATTTTAGAGTGCCAAAAATAATATGTATTTTTTATTGTTTAAATTGTATTTTTTAATGTTATCGAGATTAAATAATTGATCTAAAAATGGAAAATGATCGTCCTCTTGCACTTTGCAAGCCTGATAAGCTTGGGTCTTTAAGTGTAAAATTAGTTTTTCCAATTTCTCAAAGATGAGTGGTTAAGTTTTCACATGAACTTAAAAGTAAAACAAATTCATATGCAACTCCAGATGATAAACATGTAGAGAAAAAACAAGCAATTGATAACGAAGTTCACCCCTCCTGGGCTACGTCTCTGAGCCCTGCTCCAATGTTAGGCCACTTTATTGATCTCATTAAAAAAATAATACAATACCCATATTTCACTCTAAAGTGGCATTATTTCTCCTACAAACAACTTTTCTCTTCCAAATAACTCTCACTCAAAAATATGACTCCCTACAAAAAGTCATGATGATGTCAAAGAGAAATACTCTCTCACAATAGGTCCTTGTATTCAAGTTGAGGTCAAAAAGAATAAAAATACAACCACTTCACAATGAAGTGTTGAAAAGGTCTTTACCGATAAAGCACACTAAGAAAATACTGAAAATTGTTTCTCTACTAAAGTAACAATTGTTGAAGATGCGATTATAAGTCTGGAAAACCTCTATCTAGGCTCCTTCCATGCTCAACAAATTCACCATTTAGACTCAAAACAATGTCTTTCTATAACACTAAAGAACTTGAATCCATAAAATCTCCATTAGACAGTGCTAAAATCAAAAATTTGATGCATCCATTTATTCCAGGACACTCAAAAACCCTTATGTAGGCTCTTCTTGAGCTCAAAAGGGTAAAAAAAATTGAAAGATACTCTTCTTGGAACCAGGCTCTGTTATTTGTCCTGCAAATCTGCAATTTTGGCTATCCGTTCTATGAATTCAGACTTTCTTCCAATCGCCAAGTGACAATTTCTCATGGCGGAGGTGGGATTCCTGCCAAAAAAGCTATAAATTTTCACCTAGTTAAACGTGCTAATAACCCTTAGCATTGAAACTTTGGCCCCTATGGGTTGTCACATTTCCACATAGGGTTGCGGGTCGGGGCTAACTGCAAGCCCCCACCGACTCATATCTCGCTCCAGTAGGTTCTATTCATGTGCCGCAATATGACCAGGATTCGGGGCTAACCTCCCACCCCCACTGACTTAGCCCTTTCATGTTGTCACAATTTCCTCTGAGAACCGGGTACTAAGGCTTATCCACTCGCACCCTCCATTTTGACTCCTCTACCAGGTCATGTGGGCTCCCATATGCCCTGGGCTGGAGCTAACGGCTTCGCCCAACTCCCTTTCACGCATGTGGGTGATCACATTCAATGCATGTGGCTTGGGGCTGGGGCAAAGTTCCCTGTCCCTTCCCCCAATTCCAAAACCATTACATATCAAATATAAATGGTTAGCCATACATATCAAGACCCAAAGTTGTGGCCTAATGGTTGGATGTTGGAAATTTTGCGATGAGGTCGAGGGGTTTAACCTTGATAGATTGGAGGTTTAACCCTGATAGGGTTTAACCCGACTGAGATCAGTCGGACAGCCTATAAACTATTTTACCAATGGATGAGAGCCATGTGGCGCCCTCTTATTGGGTCACGTTGCACCCTCTCATTGGGCGACGTCACACCAAACAACCTAATAAAACAGCGCATGTTGCCTCAGTACGGATTTACCACATGTCGAGCCAGGATTTGCCTTGCTATCTACCGTATGCATAGTCAACATGACATCAATTTTACAGTATGCCTATCCAATAACCCAGTCAACCTTGTTTTTTGACTTTTTAGTTGTTTGGCCAAAACCTCATAACATCATAACTTTCTCATACGATGTTGGATTCAAGCGATTCAAGCATCGTTGGAACCAGGACGACAAACACTATCATCTGGTGCTAGTTTCGAGATATTTTGAGCACTTTAATTTTTGAGCCTCTTTTTGATCTCTAGATCATACCTCCCCACTAGAAACTTTTGGACCTCAAAATTTTTTTCTTCACTCAGATAATAAGAGAGGATAAAACTCCTTCATTTTCCTCATCTCAATCCCTCTTGTTATGCTTGTCTTGGTGCCTTTGATCCCCATTCATAAGTACTCCACATTGTCTCTTCATGAAGTCCTTATCCTCCTGTCAAGAATTGTGGCATGCTACAATTCTTCTAACTATTCAAGATCATAATATTTAATGGATGCAATCTGAACATTATCTTCATAACCATCTTTCCTTGGTGGCTCATACAATCTTCATCTTGAAGTTTCTCCTTGCTGATACACAACCAAATTTGATCTTCCACTTGGAAATCATGATCAAACTGACACTTAACATGCCTTGCTTTGTATGTGGATTTTCTTTTCTCAAGCTGCACTTTTACTCTTTGATGCACATCACAATTCCATCTCCTAGAAAATATTTACTAAAGATAAAATCCAAAATACCTTGGAAAATAACCCAAACAATATTCACATAGAAATACTTGTATAGATGAGTGCTTGACACAAGTATAGACATGTTGGATGAAATGCAAATGCTCATCCCAAATTTCAACACAAATTGAATTAAAAAAAAAAAAAAAATCCAAAATAGAATAACATGCCAAATAAATTGTTGCATATAAGTGATTTATACATTACATCACTTTACAAATAACCAAAATGGGAATATACAACAAGTAATTACAAATCAATCTAATTTTAAAATTAGTCTACCCATTCTTTTCCTACCCAAGCCTATGGGTTCTCTTTTTGCACCTGCTTTGCTTGAAATGTTTCTTCAGGAAATACATATATTTCTAGTTTGCCACATGTTGCTTCCCTTGCATGGGATTGCATGACCTCTTTGTCATTCTTGGGATGAATTTCTGGATGGAGTTTCCAACACTTTTCAATATGGTTCCCATTCATGCTACAATGGGTAGAAAAATGTTTGTGCTTTCCCATCGACAAGTAAGTCTTCATACCTGGGAGAGGTTCCTTTGTCTTGTCCCAATTATTTGATCCATTTTTTTTACCATTTCCTTATGTTTTTCACATGCAACTACACAATGGTCAGATGCATGAAAAAAAGTATAGGGAAAAATTTCTGATCATAAGCACAAACATTTCTGGAATCCCCATGACGATTATACCTGTCTTTTGGGTTGTGACTTTGATGAATATAATTGGGCTTGGCATGACCTTTGGAACGTTCATCTCTCTGCGAAGACAATTTGTAACTATCATGACCATCGTGGTGTGTTGTACCATTACTTCGTATGAGAGCTTTTGGCATGAACTCCATACGTGATAGTTTCTTTGCCTCAGCAATTTTGGAGCACCCTCCAATTTATTCATGGCCATAATCCAATCCTTCATACCATGGTCGTTCCTTCACTTTGATAGGATTAATGATGTCTTGGCCATTGACTCTCAAGCCCCTTCCGTAATAACACACCTAAGTTAAAAGTTTCATACTAATCCCATTGGTATGCTTTTCAAAAGTTGAAAAAGATGTGTTATCAATGTTAACTGAAGGAGTAGAACTGGAAATACTAATTACCTCATTTTTCCAACAACCCATATTTTTCATTTTAGTTGTTGATAAATAAATGGATAATATCTCCAACCAACCACTGTTACGAACTGAAACATTGGCAGAATATTTCAGATGTTAGAAAAAATTGCAAGCACAATTCTCATTATAGGATCCATATCATGTGTACAGACCATGCCCACAAACTGGTTTCATCTGTGAGGGAATATCTGATGCTTCCATGAAGAAACATTCACCATTTTATTTCTTTACAATATTCTACAACCGCAAGAACATCTTCCTTTTTTCCTCCTCCACAACTTCGAGCAATCTTCTTAGCTAGACATTCTCCATTAAAAGAGATTGATTAATATCCTCCAACTCTTAGAGTCTTTCATACTTCAGTTTCTTTCCCATACTTTCAATCTAGTCAGAACTTTCTCTGGTACCACATGATATGAAAATGGGAAATGATCATCCTATGACACTCTGCAATATTGATAAAATTGGGTCTTTAAATGTAAAATTAGTTTTTGCAATTTATTCAAAGATGAGTGGTTAAGTTTTCACATGAACTTAAAAGTGAAACAAATTCACATCCAACTCAAGATGATAAATATGCAAAAAAGAAACAAGCAAGTGATAATGGAGTTTGCCCCTCTTGGGCTACGTCTTTGGGCCCTAATCTAATGCCACAACACTGTATTGATCTCAGTAACAAAAGAGCACAATACACATATTTGACTCTAGAGTGGCACTATTTTCTTACAAATAAATGTTCTCCTATAAAGAAACCTCACTCAAAAACATCACTCCCTACAACAAGTCATGATGATTTCAAGGAAAAGGACCCTCTCACAATAGGTCCTTGTATTCAAGCTTAGATAAAAAATAATAAAAATACATCTACTTCACAATTAATTGTTGGAAAGGTCTTTACCCATATACACACTGAGAAAAGACTGAAAATAGTTTCTCTAATGAAGTAAAAATTATTGTACATGCATTAAGAAGGTTGAAAAACCTTTTTCTAGGATCCTTCCATGCTCAACAAAGTCTCCATGTAATGTTCCTAATTTTTTCTTCAATAAATTGGAACATTAATTTTTTCTATTTTCGCTTAGGAGATGAATAATTGGGTGAGAAGACCCATTCATAATAAAAACATGGATAAAATCCCTCTAGTATGAAAGGGTATCAGTCATGGAACCAGATTTCACACCCTCATGTGTGAAAGAAGACATTTGCAAAGAGGTTTGACCAAGTCAACTAGCGCAGGGTATGAGGTGGAAAGCACTACATGGGACAGTGCAGAGATAGAGGAGGGAATATTCCTTAATGGAGGAAACCCTAATGGATGGGGGCTGTGGAGAGAGAGGCTTCACTTGCTATTTATGGACAGGAGGAGAGCCATTGTTATTCATGCTGGTATTATTCATTTCATGTCTATTCAGACATTGTGTATTCTCTGTTGTTTAGCAAGAATTTCCGGGAAATTCCTGTTTAGGATTTCCTCACCTTCTTGAGAGGCCTCTTGAAGGTCTGTTCTTCATTTTCCACATATCTTGGCTCAAGGCCAAAGCATCCTCCTCCAGGATAGCGTTACTGCTGTAGCAGCATAATATTGTGTTGTAGGGTGTTGCAGCGGAGTCTTCCCAACACCTCTTCCATTGCTTGTTTTTCAAAGAAAGAGTCTTTACTTTCTTTGGGAGATTAGTTTGGAAGCATTGGGGCTGATTTTCAGATATTGGAACTTGGCCATAGTGTTCTATTCCATTCACTCTGCAGTCCCTCTTAGTGACTCCGTTATTTTCATGGAGTATCTACAGTGAGGGTTTGTTGTATTGTTTGGAGGGTGAGATCTCAAGTGTAAGGATCAGCCTTCCACTTTGAAGATCCATTGGAGAAGGTATCCTTCAGATTTTTTATCATCTTCAGCCTTCTCTATTGAGTTCCAAATTTGAGTTGTTGTAGCTACCCAGCAGCTCCGGCATTTCTGCCATTTTGTGTATTTCAGCCAATCCCTTGGAGGATTTTTGTATTGTTGCTTTCAGGGGTTAGAGCTTTGCTCCCCCACCTTATTTGAGCCATATATTGTCATATCTTTCAGTTATTATGTAATATGGAGCAGTATATCTTATAATTTGTGTCCTCATGGCGTGGGTTTATGCAGAAATAGCAGTGTTCTTCCATTTCCATGTACATGTATTGTTGAGGCTTGCATTGCCTTTCTTGAGAGGTTGTTTCCTCAAGAACTTATACTTTATTTGCTGCTATAACATTTTTCATTGGCTATATGCATCTTCTTATCTCACAACTCATAAAATAATGTTGTCTTTCCATGGTATGTTCATGTATTATTTCAGCCCCACTCTTTGGGCAATTTCTGAAGGTAACTAGGTGTGGGAGGCTTGTCTCAACGCCCTAGAAGGATTTCTTTGATCCCAACTCTTGGATTTTGGTCTTAGACACATTGGTCTAAGGGATCCAAGTCTTGGTATCAAATATTGCTACCTCCATTTCTGGAAAATGTGTTTTCTAGCCATAGATTACTAGCTATCCCTATTTGGGAACATTACAGTGGTATCAGAGCAACTTTCTTGGCTTGACCTGTGAGTCTAAGCCCAAGAAGATAAAATTTTTGAAGAAGATGAGCTTATTCTCATCTATTTTTAGATCCAGAGGAAACCTCTCCAAGGATATCAAGAAGAGTGAAGAAGAAGAAGAGGAAGTACCATGCACTTCCTATTCTCATCAAGAAGAAGACATTGAGCATGGAAGATAATTGGATCATCAGATTCTCAGTGATTACCTTGTGGAGTATAGATATAAATCGAGAGCCTTCAAGGAGCCTCTAGATTTTCCTCATTTCATACAGTTGAAGGAAGAGAAGAGACCATGTAGCATAAAGGAAATCAAAGGCAATATATTTCTGTTGTCTACCTATGATGGGTCATTTACTGCAAGAACTTGGGTGAAAGAGTTGGTGGCATTTTTCTTTCTACATCTTGTAGTAGAGAAAGAAGCTGTCGAAATCTCAACGCTGCACTTGGAGGGTGAAGCCTATGATTGGTGGAGCAGCCACTTGAGCCATGAAAGGGAGAGAACTTTTGCAAATTTCATCCAAGGGTTGGTCAAAACCTTTGATGGTGAAAGAACAAAGGAAGGGGAGACCACACCACCACTTGAGGAGCCTTGTGGTAACGTTGTCACACTCATGGAGGAGTAGCCACATGCATCAACAGTTGGAGCAGCCAACACTTTGGAGGAGGGAACTCTTGTAGCCCTACAAGAAGTTCAAAATGCACATCAAGGTATGAAAATATTTCCACAATCTATTGTTGCAGCAACTTCTTTTCAAAATTGTGGAGATTTGCTTTTGAATGACCAAGGGTCAAATCCCATTGCTACCATAGAGTAGATTGGTTTCACTGCACTGTGCAACATGAAAACATTCAAGGAGGAAATAAACCATCATCTTCATGAGCCTTTGTTGGATTTTATATCACATTGGAGGTTGGGGTTTGAAGCCTTGAAGGTTGATAGTAGACATCTTGGAGTAAGAAACCCTTTATCCCTTCAAGATGACACTTTCTCAATGAGCTCCTCTCAGCTCAAAGAGGAACTTCTACTTTCATATCCAAGACCTCATTGGTTTTGGAAGACTATTGATGAGAGGGAGATCTCAAGGAGATATCTCATTAGAGGTGCACTTCAACACACCATGGAGTGCAAAGATTTTCTTCCTTTCTCACAAGAGCAAATAGAAGATGGAGGACATCTTAGGATGGATAACATCTCTCATGCTTGTGTTGGACATTCCTTGAGCCATACACATCATGATGGGAGGCTTTTTCCTACCACCTATTTGGGTCTTGATAGGGTCTCATTGATCCTTGAGAAGATTGCATTTCAAAATCCCATGAAGTGCAAAGACAGGAGTTTGATTTGGGAGGATGGTAGCCCTCATGGGAGGAGTACCAAGATGAATAGAATAAGGAAGCATCCACAAGTGGTTGAGTGGATGTGGTTGATGAGCAAGGAGTTGGGAGGGTACTTGCAAATTTATGATACCAGGCAGCAGGAGGCTTGGCTGCACTGGTTACTCTTGAAAGAGTTTGGCCATCACTTGGTAAACGCTCTACCTAAGAATAGGGGGATGGATACTTGCATCATTGAGCAGCATAGAGTATGGATGCATGGTGTTGATGTGATACTCATATAATTAATTATTTCTTCACCACATGAGTTTTATGATGGAAGTATGGGGAGGCAGCAAAATATTTTATTGCTTTGCTTGTTCTTGGGAGAGCAAGAGCAGATTTTCTCTCACATTTTGCATGATGTTGCAGGAGGAGGAGATGGCATTATCTCCTTGGCTTTTGATGATAGAGAGGTACTTCCGATTTGGGAGGAGCTTCTTATGTATTTTATCATTATGTGTGACATCTTTGATAAGGAGCATGTCAAAGAAAGGAGCTATGAGTTGGCCAGTGATCATTTGCAGAGGCCAACAGCGCTGTCACTTGAGAGCTTGGGGTTATTGATGGAGTTTCCCCAGGATCTCTTCACATATGATGCACTTGGAGGACAAAGAGGAGGTGAGATTGATGGATTAGTGTATGGAGACATCTATTACATCGGTATGACCTCACTTGTTATGATCTTCTTGACTTGGATTTCCAAGTATAAGGAGGATGATCTTTATGCAACATATGGTTCAATTCTCTTCCTGGGAATGTACCATACTACTATGGAGGGATCATTCATATCCACATGCATCATTTTTCTCTCAACATACGGTAAGAATATTGTTTGTACATCCATGGATTATCTAACACCATATTTTGATGCTCTTACCATTCATATTCAGTGTATTGCTCCACAAAAGGGGAAGTTTTTCATTGAGCTCCATGGACAAATTTGGGCCAACTTGTATGATGGAGACAACCATATTTTATATGGCCTTGGGCAAGTGTTTTCTTTCATGTATGATCATTTTATATACTCGGCGATTTTATATTTATCAGTAGCTAGCATGACATACATAACTATTCATGTAACACAAAACAACTTGCCATGTAATTTTCTCAAGCAACAGCTTGTAAAATTGCGCTGTCACTAATGGGAAAACTGTTGGTACATTCTTGAAACACATGAAACCTTCAGAATTTTCCTCATTTTGTTGCTGATCATAAATCCATTTTCTGGTATAGATCAGATTTGTATAAGGATCATGATTATGAGAGAGGCACATGAGTTGGATGTGTCCTTGAATGGGAAGAATTCTCACATTTTCTGCACTACATGTTCTAATGGGAACATGGGAGAAGATATGGCCACCACTTCTACATATGTGTTCTCTTTTGAGGTGGACCATGAGATTGATATTCATCCATTGTACAGCCATAGGCAAGTGTTTGATCTTGTATTGTTGTTATATTCAGCCATTTACTATTCCTTAGTAGATGTGATGGATTTTGTGTGTCACTTTCCATGTACCTTTCTAATATTGTAGTGGATGAAACTGTGTTATATCCTTGTGAGACATTTTTTGTATCATGTATCATCATGTAAAACCTTCAGCAAAATTCTCATTAGGATGTTCTATGATTACCATGTCCTATTCATCATGGATGGATTGTTTTGAGCCAACTTGTTCTTCATTGTTGGAGGAGCATTCTTTGGAGGATTGTTCTTCACTTTGCCATTTGAGGGAAATAATTTTGCAGCCCAGGGTCAGTACACACTCTAAAATTGTCATAAGTGGAGAGAGGGATAGCTTGGGGTAGGCTATTATTCTTACCATGTTTATATTTTCAGCCCACCTTCATTTCCGGAGCTTGAGGTGGAAGCAGATTTTCAGGAGTTACCATGTTGGGAGGTGACTCATTTTCTTTGGATGGTTGCTTGGGGATGGAGGGTCCACATGAGGAGATGTTCCTCATCACATTTTTGACTTCATTCCTTTAGTGGAGAATTTCCAGTTCTATCCTTGCAGTTGCTTGAGGACAAGCAACATTTGGGAGGGGAGGATTGTAATGTTCCTAATTTTTGCGTCAACAAATTGGAACATTAATTTTGTCTATTTTCACTTAGGAGATGAATAATTGGGTGAGAAGACCCATTCATAATAAAAACATGGATAAAATCCCTCTAGTATGAAATGGGGTCAGTCATGGAACCGGATTTCACACCCTCATGTGTGAAAGGAGACATTTTCAAAGAGGTTTGACTAAGTCAACCAGCACAGGGTATGAGGTGGAAAACACTACATGGGACAGCACAGAGATAGAGGAGGGAATATTCCTTAATGGAGGAAACCCTAATGGATGGGGCCCATGGAGAGAGAGGCTTAACTTTCTATATATGGAGAGGAGGAGAGCCATTGTTATTCATGTTGGTATTATTCATTTCATGTCTATTCAGATATTGTGCATTCTCTGTTGTTTAGCAAGAATTTCCAGGAAATTCTTGTTTAGGATTTCCCCACCTACTTGAGAGGCCTCTTGAAGGTTGGTTCTTCATTTTCCACATATCTTTGCTCAAGGCCAAAGAATCCTCCTTCAGGACAGCGTTATTGCTGCAGCAACATAATACTGTGTTGTAGGGTGTTGCAGTGGAGTCTTCCCAACACCTCTTCCATTGCTTGTTTTTCAGAGAAAGAGTCTTTCCTTTCTTTGGGAGATTATTTTGGAAGCATTGGATCTTATTTACAGATCTTGGCACTTGGCCATAGTGTTCTATTCCACTCATTGCACAGTCCCTCTTAGTGACTCCGTTATTTTCATGGAGTATCTGCAGTGAGGGTTTGTTGTATTGTTTCGAGGGTGAGATCTCAACTGTAAGGATCAGCCTTCCACTTTGAAGATCCATTGGAGAAGGTCTAATTCATATTTCTTATCATATTTAGCCTTATCTATTGAGTTCCAGATTTGAGTTGCTGCAACTACCCAGCAACTCCGGCATTTTTTCCATTTTTTGTATTTCAACCAATCCCTTGGAGGATTGTTGTATTGTTGCTTTCAGGGGTTAGAGCTTTTCTCCCCCACCTTATTTGAGCCATATATTGTCATATATTTCAGTTATTATGTAATATGGAGCAGTATCTCTTATAAATTGTGTCCTCATAGCCTGGGTTTATGTAGAAATAGCAGTGTTTTTCCATTTCCATGTACATGTATTGTTGAGGCTTGCATTTCCTTTGTTGAGAGGTTGTTTCCTCAATAAATTGTACTTTCTTTTCTGTTATAATATTTTTCATTGGCTATATGCATATTCTTATCTCACAGCTCATAAAATAATGTTGTCTTTCCATGGTATGTTCATGTATTATTTCAGCCCCACTCTTTGGGAAATTTCTGAAGGGAGCTAGGTGTGGGAGGCTTGTCTCAAAACCCTAGGAGGATTTCTTTGATCCCAACTCTTTGATTTTGGTCTTAGACACATTGGTCTAAGGGATCCAAGTCTTGGTATCAAATCCTGCTGCCTCCATTTCTGGAAAATGTGTTTTCCAACCACGGATTACTAGTTGTCCCGATTTGGGAACATTACACTCCATTTGGGCTCAAAAAAATATTTTTCTATAAAACTAGAGGATTTTACTTTGCAAAAATTCCAACATACAATGCTCAAATCAGAGATTTGATTCTTCCATTAAGTTCAAGACACTCAAATACCCCTATTTAGGCTCTTTTGGAGCTAAAAAAGTTTAGAAACTAAGAAATATATGCTTCTTGGAAGAAAAATCTATTATCTCTCTTGTAAATTTGGAATTTTGGCTATCCTTTCTATGAATTTAGCCTTTTTTCCAACTGTTGAGTGACATTTTCGCCTAGCGTCAGTGGGATTCCTACCTAAAAAGGTGAAAATTCTTGCCTAGTTAAAAGTTCCAATAACCCTTAGTGCCAAAATTTTGGCCCTTATGGGCAGTCACATTGCCACAAAGGACCGGGAGTCAGGCTAACCACAAGCCCCTGCCAGCTCAGCTTTCGCTTTGGTAGGTTCTCGTCTTGTGGCACAATATGGTCGAGGGTCACGGCTAACTGCTTAACCCCCTCTAGCTTATCCCTCGCATGTGATCAAAACTGTCATCGAGAATTGGGGGCTAGGGTTTATCATCATGCAACCTTTGCTTGGCAAAGTGGACTCTCATATGCCCAGGTTCAAAGATAACAGCTTCGCCCAACTCCCCTTTTCACGGGTCGGTGGTCACATTTAATGCATGTGGCTTGGGTATGGGTCCAAGTTCCCTGCACATTCCCCCAATGCCCAAACCATTACATATCAGATATAAATGATGACCGATACATATCAAGAACCAAATATGTGGCCTAACAATTGTATGTTTGACTTGTTGCCATGAGGTCGAGGGATCAAACCTCGTCGACGTCGGTCGACCGACCTATAAAAATTTTGACCAATGACTGAGGTCCACGTGGCACCCTCTCATTGGTTCATGTGGCACCCTATCATTGGGCTACTTCACACCAAACCAACCAATAACATTGTGCCACCTACATTAGTATGAAGTTTCCACGTGTCAAGTCACGATTGGCCCTCTTGACTGCCATATGCCTAGTCAACATGTTGACGTCAGCTATACGATTTTCCTAGTCAACAACCCAGTCAATCCTATTGTTTGACAATTTAGTTTTTTGACCAAAACTTCAAAACATCATAACTTTCTCATAGGATGTCGAATTGAATCGATTCCTACATTGTTGGAATTAGAACGGCGAACACTACAATCTGGAATTAGTTTTTGGAAATTCTGAGAACTTTAATGTCTGAGCCTATTTTTTATCTCTGGATCAATACCATGTGCATTGACTCATTTTATCAGCTTACATTAAACTAGTTTTTTTTTTATTAATATATTTTTAAGAATACGTCAATATTAATTCATATTAAAATATTTTATTCATAACCCACATTGGATATTTTATTATATACAACATTAAAATATTTTCTTTTCACATTTTTTTCTAGATATATATGAAGTTGATATCACATGTAAAAATATTTTTGAAAAGTATAATGTTTAAACATCTTACATTTTTTTTTTGCTACTAATTTTTTACATTGCTTTACCTGAAATTATATTAGGTGATATGGACAACTAATTAAACATGCATAACATAACAGAAATTGTCTTTCTATTTTGAGAATATTTTATGTTTATTTTAAAGAGGGAAGGAAAAACTTACACATTACCTTCACACTAGGTTGTAGAATGAGCCTCAACCTCATATGTTTTGTTATGGGTGTAAATTCTATTTGGTGCATAAATTTTACCATGTTGTTATACAATACTTTTTCATTTTTAATGTATGGTGTGGAATTATAATGTTAACTTTTCAAAGATAATGATAAAAAAATGTTATGAAAACAATGATAATTATAGTGTCTTATATTTGGTTTAGAAGGCTCACTTAAGGGCTCCAAAATTATTAAATGGATTTAATCACCAATTATTTCTATGGCTATAAGAGTTGTGCATAAAGGGAATTTAAACTAGCTTAAATTTCTCTCTCCACTACAATATGCAGGAGATGTTGTAATGTCCTATCTTGTGCCATTCGTCAACATTTTAACTCCATAAAATTGCATAAAAATTAAAATGAAAATTAAAATTTGAAACATGAAAACATTTTTCAAAATAATAATAATAATAATAACATTACAATAAAAATAAACTTATGCAACTCGCCCATGGTATTGACCCATGGTATGATCATGTGGAATATAACCTTTTTAAATGAGGGAATTAAACCATTATAAATATATCTTAACTTTGAATATATGTAATCAAATATCATCATATGCAAACCTCTTTTAAAGTGAAAATATATTTTATCCCTCCTAGGGCTTGGTAGATTTAGAGTAAAGATGGATCTAGGTCAGTCTATCTTAATTATGCATTTACCAAGTGGCATTAGAGATCAGATCTCTTAATGAATCAAAATTTAAAATGAAGCTTTCATAAAATGATTTTCTATCTATTTTATGTATTTTAGGCAATGGATTTTGATTGCAAAAGCACACAAACTAAAGTAAGTTTTGCAGACTTTCAACAGATAAAATGGACAATAAGCAACATCAAAACATAACAAATTGATGATAGAGTTCACCTCTCCTAGGCTACGGCTCTGGGCCCAACTTCCATTGGTGGCCTTGTTTGTTATATTCTCAAATTCTCAATTACATCAGCATACAAGTCTAAATTTGAAAAAATAACACTTCCATTGCATCGAGAATTCCCAGAAACCCTTATCAGGGCTCTTCTTCAGCTTAAAAAGGATGAAAATTTCAAATATAGGCCTCCTTTTTCAAACTTCTTGCAAAAACACTCTAAAAATTATTATTCTCTACAAACTTGGAAACAAAGTGACTCAGTGGTTTGTTGGTATCGCGCTCCATTATTATCCCAGAGATCTCGGGATTGATCCATGATCCTAGGCGAGATTTGTGTTTTTTTGTTATACAAAAAATAATTAGTTTTTAAATAATATGGGATAAATTCCCTTCCACCTCCCATGTTGGTGGTCATGTGGAGCCACATGTGACTCATGGGTGCAAGAAATAGACCATGCTACCTCCCTGTGCCTGGTCATGGTCGCATGGTATTAATATAACCTAGGCATGGGGGGTAGGCAAGGTTCCATGCCCCCTGCCCCCTTCGCTTTTTCGATGGTCATCGCATAACAAAAAACTGTGGGCTAGGTCAGTCAGGCACACCCACCGGCCCACCCATCCCCCCAACCATTGGACCATACGACTTTAAATAAAATTCACCCACCTGTGTTGGCTCAGTTGGGGCTAGACCCAGGTTTGATCTATATTGTGCACCAACAAAACCCTTGATCACTAATGCTTTTGGAAACGACCTGCAAGAAGATCTCAGTATCACCCAAAGTGACTATGGGTGGTTGTCAAACCAAGTTTCTGTAGCCTCGAGAAACTGCACGATGTGGTATTCTTATTTTTTTCTACTTCAAAACTTGAAAATTTACTTCACCTCATTAAAAAATATATCATATAATTCACAAACTAATACTGCACTATCATAACATGAAATTGTATTAACAAATACTTCAATAATAGTTATTAAGAAAATAGGGAACAGAAAACACATTAGAACATAGAATATCATCCCAAAATAAATTCTTTATTATGATTCATATTTGATTACAATCATCTCTTCGACCTGTGCACACAACTGTAGGTGGTCTACGCACTAAGTTGCAGAATCTTCCAAGGACTGTGCACACTCACCTACATATCCCTCCCTTCTCTACAAACGACATATTAAAAATACTTTCCCTTAATCATATAATGTCATTCGGTATTTTTCTAACATATCATTACATCCCTTTATATAATATTACATCAAAAAAATATCATAGTCCAAATACCATGGTCTCCACAAAACAAGCAAATATAACCCGAAACGCGTTACAAAATGGAGGGGATTTGTCCCACCCCAAAGCCCCTAAGATACTGTGCGATATATCTAACATGCTTTAATGCATGGTCCACTTCGCACTCCGCTCCTCAAAATGCGGATTTTTCATCAAAACCTAGGCCATGTTGGGTTACGCCCAACAGGCCCCCAACACTCTGTTACGAGATGAAGTACTCTAAGATATGGGTTGAGAATCCCAATAGAGAAAGAAGCATACAACAAGAAGAAGCATACAAATTTACAGTCCTAATTCTCAAACTAGTAAAATTGGAAGAAGGGGTGGTACCCGTAGGTCCTACGTTTGAAGGCAATCCCACAGGGTTCAAACCCTCTACTTCTCTTAGTGCTCCAAAACCTGCAACTCACTCAAGAAAAACACATATACTAGTAATAACTAAAATCATGTTCAAGATGTTATTGTTATATCATATAAGCTTAAAATCAAAATAACATGAAATAATTCATAATAGGATCATAATATGTATAAATAATTAAGATCATGAACATCAAGAATGGAACATAGCTTCTTTATTGATGAATGCAAAGATGTGTGGAGGAATACCACCTGATTCATCCACGGCTCCAACCGAAACTATCCTCTAGATCTGTCCAGCCCAAGGCTCAACAATATCCTTCCAAAATCATACACATGGATGTCATATAAGAGAAATGAACATCTATGTGAGGGAAACAAGGGTTTCCACAATCTAGGAATTGCGGGAGGCACAGGGATAAACAAACTTTATTATGGGAAAAATGGCTATAATATCCATACCTATCTCTTTCTACTTAAGGCCTTCCCATGAGGTGTATTTATACAGCCCTAAAACATTTTTTTCAGTTGGGATAAGTTTAGGCCTCGAGCTTTTATAGGTAGGATTACAGTGTAACCCGTAAACCCTACCCAAAAAATAGGGAGTTATATATTTTTTCATATTTCAAATTATATAAGCGAGTTGGGTATAACTGGACCCACATGTGCACACAGTTTTGAGAGGGCACAGCCGCGTATGGAATTCGAAATAATGTTTTTTAGGTAAAGTACCAAGTATGAAGGGAAAGGGTTGCCTAAGGCCATGACTCAGAGCATAAAGTATACAGAGGTGGAAAATGTTTTTATAAAATATTCCCCCTAATATATGAGGTCATAAGGGTTACACGATGGCCGAAATGTATTATGTGTATATAAATAATCATGCGAGGACTTGGGAGGATTTCACCAGATTTCACCCTGTTAGAAAACCAATGGAAGTAATTCAAAAGTAATCTCATGTCTGAGGTAGGCATACCCTTTGTTAGTTAAAGTAAAGCATGTATACATATCAAGTATGAAGAGGTTCCAATATGTAAACAAGTACAAAAGAAACTACTAAGTACATAGTGGATCATCTTATCACAGCCTCAAAAGTACATATCAAGGTCATGTCGTAGTATCACATATCTCAGAACTGATCAATGATGTCGAGAAAGATATCAGATCATTGCAGTCACATAATTGAATCTCCAAGTACCAAGTCAAAAAGAGTGGAATAATGGTACCACACGCAACTCGGGTGCCGACATATAAAATGTTGTTGTGATGAACTGCAACATATATGGTGGATGGTGTCACTAGCATAAAATTGAAGGAGTCTTCGAATGAACCAAAACATGTTGACACAAACACGAGGTCTTCACTGATCACCATGGTACATTTATACACTATGGGAATAAATGAGGTTAAGTTGACCATGTCAGAAATCGTTTAATTACCGGTCATTGATATATACCGTTAAGAAACGTGAGACAACTTACCGATAATGATGACGATACTCAAGGCACCCAGTACAATATAACAAGTGTGAATAAATGAGTTGAAGTCGAACACTTGAGAGAATCTACCAATTATGAGACATTGTTGTATTCTCAATGTCGATAGCGAAGGAGTCTACCACTAATGACTACAAACCCTAAGGTACTGAAAAATGACTTTAGACCTTGTTCCCAGAGCAATGAGTCGGAGTCAATGGGAAAATATATGGTGGAAGGAAGGCATTAAGGCATCCCACATCAATCCAACGTGGGTGTAACCCACAGGCCAATAATTTGTAAGGAATCGGATGAAGAAAGATGAAGTAGCCAACCCAAAGCACGTTTCGGACATACACAAAGTGTGGCTAGCACACGACAGAAACCCTCTAAACCAACCAATAATGAAATTTGATACAAAGGCAAGGAATCCACCAACAGGTTCAAACGGAAACCAAGGTACTGCACGAATCCCAAAGTGTGATAATGAAAGTTGATGTTGAACACAAGGGAAACCACTCAGTAAAATACCCATGATTTTGATCGATGTAGAGCACAAGGTCACCTATCAATGATGGGAAATAGGGCTAGGTTGTGTCTCTAGGCATACTCTTAGAGAAATTTGTTGAAGTCAATAAGAGAAAACCCTCCAGCAAGAAGTCAATGGAGACCTTATTAACTAGCACGAGCAAAGGATAAAATAGGTGATGTGATAGAACATAAATATGATAGACCGGGTATGGCTTACCGAAAAATGAGTCAAGAGACACCACAAAAGGGCTGACTTAGGTTTACTTCCCTTGAAAAAAAGCATGACTCAGATGTGAATATATGGCAGCATATGATAAATTTGTATAAATTTTTCATAGAGGAGTCACAAACAATCCCTCCATATGATTGGAAGATATAACCAACCGGGGGAGTACTGACTCAATAACAATTTTATGGCTCTCCAAATTCAAACTAAAGCACATCCAAATGGAGAAAATACTTTTCTTTTAGTGCTTTTTTCAAGGTCCACGCAATTGACTCTAGCTACCATTAATTGTGGAAGTAATGTCTCGTTCTCACTCCTTTTTTATATATATATATATATATATATATATATATATATATATATATATATATATATATATTCGTATTGAAATCCTAAAAAGGAATAAAATAACTCCTATAGTATAGTGGAAAGAATGAGTGTCCGGATACAGATGCACTAGTTCCTAAGATTGGAACAATCCTATGCTCAATGCAAGGTGTTGAAATTGGTAAATGACACTCAAGGGAATGTTCTCTCCATGGGAAAAGGGTTTCAAGTTACAGATTGTAAGTGATTGCAAGGTTTATTTTGCAAAACGACATGGTCAAAAAGTGGCTTATACATGAGTCCAAGTGAAGTCGGCTTAAGGCCAAAAGATACAAATAGTTAACATGCAATGCAGCAGAACAACTCAACAAGAGGGAGCCTCTAGGGTATAAAGCCAAAAAAATAGCAAAGAAGAAGGAGAATGAAGCTTCATCGCAAAGGTCATGGTGGGACTAAAGAGGACTCTTGAGCCTACACAATTTTTGTAGCATGGGAAATATATGCTAGCGAGGATCTAACTAGGAATCTCATGTAAAGGATGGATCTACCATCATGTCATGATTTTATAATTCGGTGAATGAAAATGGTTTTAAGAATCATAACATAATGGGATTGAACCTATGGCAACATATCGCGATATAGAGGCTAGAATGCATAATGCAATGGAAAAGTGGTTTTCCCTAACCTATATGCCAGTGTTGAAAATGATATCTGCCATGACGAGTCGGCGGTCATGGAATCGAAGTGGTAAAAAATGTCTGAAAGTCTTCAAATTGTCCTGAAAAACAACCTATCCTAGCTTTTGAAGCCAAAAAGTTCATAAAGTTTAATAAATTCTAAAAATGGACACAAACCTTATAAAAGTGGGTTTTTGAAAATTTTGAAATTTCAACATAAATACACCTTTTTTACTTACATTTGTCATTTTTTCTTTTGGCATTTGGAAAAAAGAGATCTGGAACAAAAAATCAACAACCAAAATCCACCCAATTTCCCAGTCGGATCACTGCGAATCTTCCAGGTAATCCCCTCAATCATATTCTCAGTGAATTTCCTAATCATTTCATGTAATTTTCAAGTGATTTGACAATACGAATTCAATTTTTATATTTACCCTCTGCGTATACGTGGGTTGAGCATATTGAAGTCATGTGTACACGCAACTCTATATGAAAGTATCCTGCGTATGCACTGCACAATTTTTTGACAAGGGTTTAATGAAATGAAAATATTGAATGATACAAGATTTCGATGAGCTGGAGAGAAAGGGATCATAGTGCACTTGAAAATGAAGTTATGAAAGATCCATTGGCATTGTATTCCCTTAGAGGATCTATTTTATTTAAATTCTTCAAAATATCTAACATGAAGAAAATACAAGATTGGTTGAAATGCTTGTAAATTATTGGGATCCAGAAGTAGATGCCTTTATGATTGATCAGATTCCCCTGTATATCGAGGTAGAGGATATATACTTCATCACTAGACATTCCTAAATAGGAGAGCCAGTAAACTTGGAGGGGAAGGTCCCAAGAGGTCTCAATGTGGATGAATACATTCACCTCTATTGTTCAACATATACCCATAAGGTAGGGACTCAGATCCCAATCAGAGATGTAGAGGGACTACACGTGATAATTACCCTTTTCAAAATTGTCAGGGTAGCTAGATTAGCATCTTTGCATCAATTTTCACATGCTACAATGATTTTTGGGATAGATTTCCTAACCACATTATATGACTGGTGCATAGCTCTACTGACCAATTTGAAAAAGTTGTTAACTTCTCTTTGGAAGAACAAGACCAAGCACTTTAGATATGTTACAATCCTTTGTACTTTGTTTTTTGAGAGATTACTGGGGTTCAACCCAAGGTGATTTCAACTATCAGGAGCCCAAGAGATCCACGCATAGCAAAGTGAGCTGACTTGATGAAAATAATATGGGGTGGCGAGGTCCCTACGACTACCTTTGATCACAAGTTTTTCCTTAGGTGGAGAGAACAAGTCATCGCCATTGAGGACTACCCTTACGCAGGCATGGACTTTAGAGCAAACCCAAATCTGCCAGTTCCACCCGGTGCTAGATGGGGAGCCATTGGTAACATTGTTTTGAATATTTTTGATATCATTTGATTTTCTTTTGGATTTTCAAAAATATGAAATGAAATTATTTTTGATAAGAAAAAATTCTTACAAAATTATTGATCATGACACATATGTGGGACCAGGTAAAACCATAGGTTCTACTGAGGCATAAGCGTCATGGAAGAGATGCGGAAAATTTTGCAGCTGACACTGAAAGAGTCCTTCTTGCCATAAAGAGAAACCTAGAGGGTTTAACCTGCCTAGTGCCTATGGTTGCAGTGGAGGATTTGTCACAGGCTATGCAGAGGCGCGTGGTTGGTGTACCACAGGATTGAGTGCGACTTTTCTAACGTGTGGCAATTGTCATAGTATTTTTCAGGGATGCTCATCCACGGCAGGGCCCTCAGACATATATTGAGGATGACTTGATATCTTTTTTTATAGACATTATCAGGAATAAGCCCTCATTTTGTAGGAATTTTTGTCCCAAATTTGTATAAGATTTTGAACATATGACTCTTATCTATATACAGATAGTTTCATGATGTGACTCTCATATATATAGATGATGATTGACTATTTTTTATTTTTAATGTGATGAATGAACTATATGTCAATATAATGCTTGATTAGCTAATGAATCATAAAATGTGTTTTATGATCATGGAATATGGATAAATGTAATAAAATTAAATGATCTTTGTAATAAACGCACTCTCAAAAATTGGCGATATAAATAAGGATCCTTGACATGGTAGATGTTATTCAATTTAGACACCACCAGTTGTGAAACGAAGTATACAACTAATGAACCAACACCAAGATATATTGCTTCATATATTAGATTAAAAACAGAAGTATATTTCGCAACATTATTCGAAGCAGGACCGATACATATGCCCCTTGAAACTAACAACTGACTAGATGGATTGTAAATTACCCAAGCCGCGGAAGCCAAATTTTGGGTATGTCGACTAGAACCATCATAAAATCCTAAATAGCTCATATCATACATAGATACCTGCCAAGGTAGATAAAAAATATCAACATCACAATGAAACCGATCGATAGATATTCACATAAAATAAAATATGTGAAAAACCGAAGTAAATGCTAGGAACAAGAATAGGCATAACATTTTTTAAGATAGAGCCCATTTCTGGGCTCTACCAACACGTTTCCATTAAAATTAACCAATTCATAAGCTCCCTTTTTCAAGGCTCTTTTAACAATGAAAGGTTCGAACCACATAGATTTAAACTTACCTACCCCCAAGGCATCCTTGTCTTGATCATAGACCAGGACAAGGTCACCTTCAAAGAAAACCCTAGGTCGTGCATTCTTATCATACTGAACCTTCACCCTCTTCTTATGAGCTTTTTTAATCATGGTCGCATCTCAAGGCTTCTCATTAAGACATTCCAAATAAACTAGGCATTCTTCAAGACTGGTAGTGTCTGGAAGAAATTTAACAGTTAGCTTAAGAGAAGGAATTTCACATTCCACAGGGAAGATTGATTCCAACCCATAAACTAATTGAAAAGGAGTGAAAATATTTACAATCTTAACTAACATCCGGTATGCCCAAAGTGTAGGATACAACATAATGTGTCAATTGGGTCAAGCTTTATTTCTCGTCCTTTACAAGATAATCTTCAAGGATTTATTCAATGATTCCACTTACCCATTGGCTAGAAGATAATAAGGAAATGAATGTTCCTGCCGGAAACCTAACTTGAGGGCCAACTCACCATGATGGAGTTTTGAAAATCACTGCCATGGTCAGTGACAATCCCTTTAGGAATACCAAAACGAGAAATGGCTTGGTTGAAAAGAAACAGGGTTTTTGTTTCACCATCGTTCGCAAAAGTAGGTATAGCCTCGACCCACTTAGTGAAGTAGTCCACTGCTACAATGATATACTTATAACCCTTTGGCGAAAGAGGGTTACAAGTTGTAAAATCGATTCCCCACTTTTTGAATGGACCGACGGTAATAACCGAAGAGAGCGAAGCTAGATGAGCACACATCTTCTGAGTATAGAATTAACAAGGATGACATTTTTGGACTGCTTCAACACAATCTTTGAAGATCGAAGGCCAAAAATATCCAACACGTAGAATTTTTTGGGTTTTAGCAAGCCCTAATAAATGACTGCCACAAACTCCAATGTGAAAATCATTCAACACTAACTCAACTTCTTATAGGGTTAAGAAACTTCTAAGGATTGAATCAACCCCGTGACGATATAAAGTGTCACCAATGATAACATAGCCTTTAGCCAAGTGACATAATTTTCTTCACTCAACCTTCGAAAAAGTGAGGGGAAACTTCTAAGTCTAAAGATATGTAATAATATCCCCATACCAAGGATCTTTTGAAGAAATAAGGAAAATATGTTCATCAGGCAATGACTCCTCATAAACTATTTCTTATCCACAAAGCAACTCCAAGATTAATTCTGCGAATATTAACGATTTCTTGGATTTAGCAGACAAGAACTCAAGATCGAAATATTTTATAATAAAAATCCATATATTATATTTTCCCTGAATCACTCGCCTACTGAGAACAAACTAAAATGGATTGGCATCTTCCAAAGAAAAAAAATTTCAAAGCAGAATGAAATTTATAAGTCGATGGACATCATGACTCAACTGCCAAACCTAACTTCTCAATAGGATAATATCATAAGTCAGTACCTACCACAGCTCAGCTTAGATAATAAATCACATGCTCACCGAGAGCATCGTCTTCCTGAACCAAAACCATACCTATGGTTGATTATGCTGCAGCGAGATAGAAGAGGAAATCCTTGCTATAATCGGGTGGACTCAGTAAAGGAGTAGATTTTATGCCTTTTTCAAAGAATCAAATGAGCGTTGAGTGAAGTTGTCCCAAAAAAATGAAACTCCTTTTTTCAACAATCTGATAAATCCCTTCGTAATCTCGACATAATTGACGATAAATCTCCTCAAGAAATTGGATTTTCCTTGGAGACTGAATTTTTCGAATGGTATATGGGGGATGCGACTAAATTATTGCCTCAACCTTGATAGGATCTACATGAATCCCTTTGGTAGACACTATGAACCCCAATAATTGACTGGATGTGACTACAAAAACACAATTATTTTGATTCAACCAGATTATATAATACCAACATCTCTCAAAAATCAACCGAAGATGATGGGGATGATCAATTCTCGTTCGATAATGAGTAGCTAAATCATCCAAATAAGCTTCGATGATATGCTTGATACATGGAAAGCATAAGACATGCCCTGCTAGAAAGTCGCTCTAGAATTTTTAAGACCAAAAGTATATTTTTATACGCAAAGGTACCCCAGGGGAAAATAAAAGTTATCTTATGTTGATATTCAAGACTGATAGTAATTTTATTATAACCTAAGAAATCATTCATGAAGGAGAATATATCATTTCCCGCACATTCATCGATAATCTAATCGATAAAGGGTGTTGGGAAATTATCTTTAGGACAAGCCTTATCTAAATCTCTGAAGTCTATGCACACACATATCGTTCCTTGTTTCTTTTCAACCAAGACTGGATTTGAAACCTACAGAGTCAAAGAACGGGGTATATAAAACTCATCTTAAGCAAATTCTCAACCTCGGCTTTGATAGTTGTTACTTTCCTATGGTTGACTGGCTGAAGCTTTTTCCGTATAGGCTTAGCATTCTCATAATTCTTGATCTCATGCTGGACAATTTATGCATCAATTCCAGGCATTTCCTCATAAGACCAAGCGAACACATCATGAAATTCTTTGACAAGATTGATATAGATTTGAATTTCTTCAGGGGAACACTCGGATCTGATGAAAACATTCTCTATTACATTGGGATCCCTGGAAATGTTCACCGGAATCATTTCCAAAAGGATAGACATATTACCTTTGAAAAAAGTCTTTGCTGGAGCCAAAGGATTTAGAATTAGGTGAACTTGACCAGTTGACGGAGGGCTAGACAAACTTGACTCTACTTAACGTAAATCCGAGAGAAGGTATGACTAATGATGAAAATCATCCCATGGTCTTTCCACACCCATCATCGCTTCTAGGATTCCCTCCTCATATTGTAAAATAGTATCAAGATAGTCCAAAGAAGAAGTTGAGTTAAGAGTCCAAGCCAGAGCCACAACTCCATCCAAATCCTCTGATAAAAGAGGAACCAGATTAGAATTTGCAGTGTTAACAATAAATCAATAAGCAATTTTGGCTACGGACATAGGATATGCCATTCCACCCACTTGCTCTTATTCTAATGTGGTCGTAGAATAGGATATGGACCAAGGCTCTGAAAAATAATGAGTTCAGAAGAACTATATTTAAGAAGGAACCTTGGAAGAATTTATATTGAAAATAGGAGATGGGAGATCAAAGGTACCCATCAACAAGGAATACATATTGACTCCTAGATTCTCAATAGGTTGTCTGGCATTCTTCACCAAGGGAACAGTAGAATCAGAGGATGCATTGGAATCTATTGGAGAATAATCCATCTGATCAACAGTAACGATTCTCCCTTCATGGGGAAAACATAAGATACATAATAATGATGATACAGTGTCATCCATCTCATCAATCCAATTTCAGCCCTATATAATTTTATAGTCCAAATTATCATCGACTATTTCTAGTTCGATATTGACCACCTTCCCCCCTACACATATGGGAAAGGATGGAATAATTACATGTGTCCTCTAAGAATGACCATCAAATGCAGTCAAGAGAGTAGGTTAAGGAACGGCTTGAGGATATCCAATCGCTTTCCAACATGAAATGGACATGAAACATGTGGAAGCTCCTCCATCAACTATAGTTCGAAAAATATTGATCTTTCGATATGTAGATTTAATTTGAAAATCCATATGATGAAGAAGTCTCTTCTTAAGATTTGACATGTCAAATGTAATCATAAGAGAGTTTTTTAGATCTATCACCCTGATCGCAGTGATCAATGCACTCCTTTGTGCTAGGCATGACTAGAGTACCTCTAACAGAAACATATCACAAGGAATCCTAGCCAGATCTTCTACAATGGAGTAGCTTTGAGCTACCTTGGCATTATGGTTAATCATTGAACATTTATTAGAGCCTTTTGGCATCCAAGGTATCACTAGTAAAAAATGGCTAATTATTTACTTAAAAATGTGTTAGGATATTCCGACACATAGGAAATAGTTAAGAATAACTTAGTCTAGTGTAGAGTTAGGTAAAGTGTGTTTCTTTACCATGTACATTTGTAACTTATAATCCGATGGTCATGATTTGTAGTGATCTGATGGTTATCTCTCTCCTCAGTATTAATGACACTTGATCTGTGGCTTAACACCTGATTGGTCCATGATCTCTATTTAAAGAGCATGGAGGGTCATTTGTTCGAAAACCATTTATGAGAGAAACATATGTAACTTTTCTTTTTATATTAATAAATTTCCTGAAGTGGTCGCATTGGCTCAGGCCATTGACTGTTTCCCTCTTTAAGGGTTTTAACCACGTGATTATAATGGTGTACTGATTTGTGATCTGTTTTTCAGCGGTGACCTTTGGTTCTTGATATAAGGAACTTATCCTGTAAATTCCTACATGGTATCAGAGCCACTTTGAGGGCCGCATCTGTTGTTGATCTAAATCCGAAGCCGATTTAACTGCATGCGAATGTCGTTATGTATATCTACTATTTATGAACTTTTTTAGGCTTGGAGAACTGTCATGTTGTGTCTGGAGCATCTTTTACAGTGAGGACCGCATTTCGATTCATGCGAAAATGTTTCTGGCTACCCAAGTTATGACAGTTTAGATCTGGAGGTATAAAGCATTTGTTTTGCAATTATATTTGTTAACAGTTCTTCTTATTTTAGTTTCTTCTGTTTGTTTTCGGTTTTTAGGTTTTATTTATTTTCTGGATCTATACCCTCTTCTTTGTGTGTGCTCTTTTCTATGCACTATGTGCGATCTCAGCAAATCATAAACAGGAAACGGGATTTTTTTTGCTACGTATGGTCTTTCCCCGCGTCTTTGTGTGATCTTGGGAAATCAGAAATAGTGAAAAAATTGATAGTTTCCGGTAAGGCTAACCGAAAATATAAAAATCTGCCAGAAGGCTTTGCATTTTCTTTTCTTTTCTTGGTTTTTATGTGTTTTTTTTTTGTGCAAGAAAAGGCACGCACACTGAAGAGTAAAAAAAAAAAAACCCTTCATCCTTTCAAACAATAACAGAATCCTTTTACTATCTCACTTGGTGAGGAGTTAGTTTATGAGAATAGAGGTCTTGGGTTCAAATCTCTTTCTCAAGCTTCCTTTTGTAAAAAAAAATTGTTAAAGGGGCGGGATTTTTTTTTTTTAAGCTGAACTTCATCACCAAATTTCAAACCATTCTCGTAACTATTTGGCATCTACAACTCAGTTTTTCAAAAAGCCATAACTTCTTTATCCGGAAGCTGTTTTTCGAACCTTTTTTTTTAATTGGCCTATTTTTTTGAGATATTTCCATTGCATCAGTTATTTTTAGCTCTTTTCAGCTTTAGGTTTTAAAAAAAAATGGAAATTGCATGCCTGGTTATTCTTAACAGCACCAATTATTTCCAATGGCTACCTCACATGGTAGATATACTTAGAAGTAAAGGGCTTTATATAATAGCCACATGACAAGAAACTAAACCTTCCGATGATGATAAAGTTGCTAAATGGGAAAATAAATAATATCAAGCACGAGGGTTGATAGGAATGTCCATTTCTCAAGACCTTCGATTTCATATCCTTAACATTGACACCCCTGATGAAGCCCTGGAAAAGCTAAAAACTATTTTTGGCATTCAAAATCAAATCAGGGCCCACTAGCTTGAAAATGAGTTGCTTACTTTGGACCCCAATAATTTCTCCTCCATTGAATATTTTTTGTCCAAATTCAAGACCCTTAGAATTCTTTTAGAAGGTTGTAAGATCAAAAAGGAAGATGGTAGCCTCATTTATTGCATTCTTACTAAGCTTGGCCCTGCATACTCTGTATTTGTTTCTGCCTTCCATTCCACTAGAGAAGCCATCATTCCTTCAGGAACTACCTACAAGAACCCCTCTTTTGATGCCTTTTTCGATTCTTTGATAAGAGAACAAGAAAAATTCTTACACCTTGGTCTTATCACTTCTAGAAATGCTTCTAAGAAAGCCTTAGCAGCCCAACAACAACCATATCAAAAGAATCGCAAGAAGCAGTATCCTAAAAAGTATGGTCCTAAATCAAACAAGGGTCCTAAGCAATTTTAGCCACAAACTGAAAAAGAAACTCACGCAAATGATAAGGAAAATAAAAACAAAGGGAAGAAAACAGATAGACATTGCAACTTTTGTAATCATGATGGCCATATAGAATCCAAATGTTTCAAGAAGATGGAAGCCTTAGAAGCAGCAATGAAGAAGCACAACATCAAATTGGAGCACTCTTCACCATCATCTTCAGGCATGGAACTTTCTGCTTGTGGTTGTCAAGCATCAAGATCTGGTTATGCATTAAATGTATCTTCTTATTCTACTTCTCATGAGTGGCTCATTGATTCTGGAGCTTCTTACAACATGGCCAAAAATAAAGCCATGTTTTCTTCTTTAAATGATTGTAACACCAAAAAAATTTATGTTGGTGATGATAGATCTTTTAATATTGTAGGATCTAGAACAATTCATCTAGATAATGGTCAGTTTAATAATGTACTATGTGTTCCTACCTTGACATGCAACCTTCTATCTGTTTATCAGATAACTTATTCAGGTGAAGGGAAAATAGTAGAATTCTCACCTCATGATGTTGTAATCAAGGACCTAAAAGATCTTAGACATATTTTAGCTACTGGAATTGTTGATGATTCCACAAGGTTGTATAAGTTTGACAACTTTGGGTCATCAAGTCTTCCCTCCATTTTTGTTGCTCACAATGATGAAGTGAGCAAACTTTGGCATGAGCAATTTTGTCACTTAAACTATCGCTCTCTTCAAACTCTATGTAAATAAAATATGGTGATAGGTCTTCCTATGGTATCTTTCCGAGACGGTGTTTGATCTAGATGTGTACTCGGAAAACATCATCAGGATAGTTTTGACAAACGTGCCTCTTGGCATGCTTTAGCCCCTTTGCAGCTTGTGCACAGTGATTTATGTGGTCCACTTCCTGTTGTTTCTTTCTCTGGTTGCAAGTACTTCTTAACTTTCATTGATGATTTTTCCAGATGCACTTCAGTATACTTCTTAAAACTCAAGAGTGAATTTTTTAACAAGTTCTTGGCCTTTAAGGCCTTTGTTGAGAAACAATATGGACATAAAATTCTCAAGTTAAGATCAGAAAATCGCAGAGAATATGTTAACAACAAATTTATCAACTTCTGCACTGAGCATGGCATTCAATTGTAACATATTGTTCCATATACTCCACAACAAAATGGTGTAGGTGAAAGGAAGAATCGCACCTTAAAAGAAATGGCTAATTGTATGCTTCAATCTAAATGACTTAGTCTCAATTTTTGGGTAGAAGCAATTAAATGTGCGAATTACATAGTAAATAGCACTCCTACTAAGTTTTTAAACAACATAACTCCAGAAGAAGGTTGGAGCTCAATCAAACCAGATGTAAGTCACTTTCGTGTTTTTGGAAGTGATGCTTGGGCCCATATTCTTGATGTGAAACATAAAGCCTTAGAACCTAAGAGTGAAAAATGCATTTTTGTTGGATATTCTGAAGATGTCAAAGGATATAGACTTCTTCAACCAAAATCCAAAAATATAATCATTAGAAGATATGTAGAATTTGATGAAAATATATCAGCCTGGGAGCCTAGTTCAACGGGTGTGCCACCTTTGGCTTGCGAGCCTGATTCGGCATATGTGCCACCTCTCTCTCTCTCTTCTATTCTTAATAGAATTCCTTCTAGTTTAGATAATGACAATGAGGATGACAATCCTCCTCCACCTCTTAAAATTATTCCTTACACTCCACAGCTTCCAATATGGGTCTGCTCTACTCAGGATGTAGCAGGTTCTCTTGCAGGTGACCCTACAAATCAATGGTATACATGTTCTCAATTCGAAAGAGCCTCTTCCTTATTGGCTCAAGTACCAGAAAATCCTAATCCATAAACCTTTGAAGAAGCTTCCGGTCATCCGATTGGGATGAAGCTATGAATGAAGAATATCATTCCTTATTAGAAAACGATACTTGGGATCTTTTTCCTCTTCCAAAAGGAAGAAAACTTGTTAGATGCAGATGGGTGTACAAAACAAAGTTTCGACCAGGTGGAAAAGTGGATAGACATAAGGCTCGTCTTCTTGCTAAAGGATTTTCACAAGTTGAAGGCATTGACTATATTGAAACCTTCTCCCCTATTTCCAAAACGATTTCTAAATGCCTTGTTCTTTCCCTTGCTTCCTCCTTTAAATGGGAATTCCATCATATGGATGTTAAATCTACCTTATTACATTGAGATTTGCATGAAGAAATCTACAGGGAACAACCCCCTGTCTTTATCCAAAACGAATCTAGCCTTTTTTGTCACCTTAGGAAATCTCTCTATGGTCTCAAATAATCTCCTCAGGCTTGGTATGCCAAAATGGATAGATTTCTATTAGATAATGGCTTTTCTAGGTGTCATTCTGATAACACTGTCTGCACCAAGAAAGTGGGTCAGTCCTTCACCATCCTTTTTCTTTATGTTGATGATCTTATCCTTACTGGTAGTGATCCAAACCTTATAAACCATGTGAATTCTAGCCTCAAAAAGATGTTTTAAATGACAGACTTAGGACTCTTGCATTATTTCCTTGGTCTTCAAGTCTTGCAATCCAAGAAAGGCATTACCCTCTCTCAGTCCAAGTATGTGTGTGATCATCTACACCACTTTCACATGGAATATTGTAAGCCAACCCCTTCTCCCTTTCAGTTTGGAGTCAAGCTTTCAGTCACTTGTACTACCCCTGAATTTGATGCTACCCTATACCATCAACTTGTTGGTAAACTGTTATATCTAACCCATACCCATCCTGAGCTTTCCTTTACTGTTGTTCTTATCGCTCAGTCTATGCACCAACCTCATGAAAGTCAGTGGAAAGCAGCTAAAAGAATACTTTGATATATTTGAGGTACAGTTCAGTTATGGATTCATTACAGTGCAGGAGCATCTCCATTATTGATTGGTTTCACTGATTCTGATTGGGCTGGTGACCTTGATGATCGAAAGTCTACTGCAAGATATGTATTCACTCTTGGTTCAGGGCCTATTACTTAGCTTGTAAGAAACAAATTACAATCTCTCTTTCTTCAGCAGAAGTAGAGTATCATGGTGCAGTTGAAGCCAGTAAGGAAGCCATGTGGCTTCATCAGATCCTGTATGAATTTGGTCTTCATCAGCAGCATCCAACTACACTTTGGTGTGATAATCAGAGTGTCATTCAACTATGTAAATATCCAGTTCAGCATCAGCGTATGAAACACCTTGAAATCCACATACACTTCATCAGAAAGCTCATTCATGATCGTGTTCTTGAAGTGCAGTATTGTCCAACCAATGATCAAGTACTCGATATCTTTAGAAAGGCTCTCACAGAAGTGAAGTTTACCAAACTTCGATGCATGCTTGGAGTTCAGGAAAGTTGTCATTAAGGGGGGATAGGCTCTAATGCCTCCTTCCTTCTCCTATTGTGTCACTTTTGTAAATCCTTCAATCATATCCCAATTTTTTCTTAAGGGGGGATGTTAGGATATTTCGACACATAGGAAATAGGCTCCTTTTCTGTTACCTTTGTAAATCCTTCAATCCTATCCCAAGTTGTTCTTAAGGGGGATGTTAGGATATTCTGACACATAGGAAATAGTTAAGAATAACTTAGTATAGTGTAGAGTTACGTAAAGTGTGTTTATTTACCATGTACATTTGTAACTTATAATCTAGCGGTCACGATTTGTAGTGATATGATGGTTATCTCTCTCCTCGGTATTAACGACACTTGATCCATGGATTAACACATGATTGGTCCATGATCACTATTTAAAGAGCATGGAGGGTCATTTGTCTAGAAATCATTTATGAGAGAAACATATGTAAATTTTATTTTTATATTAATAAATTGCCTGAAGTGGTCGTGTTGGCTTTGGCCATGGACGGTTTCCCTCTTTGAGGGTTTTAACCACGTGATTATACCGTTGTACTGATTTGTGATTTGTTTGTGAGCGGTGACCTTTGGTTCTCGATATAAGGAACCTACCCTATAAATTCCTACAAAAATGACTAAAATTTTCATGTAAATGACCATTTTTCAGTCGGTGACCAATAGTAGCTAATTTACAGTATCTTATAGCATGACCAAATTTTAGTCATTTTTATCTTAGTAATTGGTTGTCTCAATTTTATCATATAGTAGTATATATATTCATAAATTTGGTAATTAATTTAGTCATTTATTTAGTCATTAATTTCCAGAGTTAATGACGAAATATACAAAAAAATATATTACTATATGATCACCCGAGAAAACCAACTAATGACGAAGAAATATGACCAAAATGTTGGTCCTATTATAAGATACTCTAAATTAGCTACTAATAATCACATATATGAAAATTTTAGTCATTCACTTAGTCATTAATTTCCATAGTTAATGACCAAATATACAACAAAATATATTACTATATGATCACCCGAGAAAATCAATTAATGACCAAAGAAATATGACCCAAAATGTTGGTCATGTTATAAGATACTGTAAATTAGCTACTAATAGTCACATATGTGCAAATTTCTCTTTCTTTGAAACCAATTAATGACCCAAAAAATATGACTAAATTTTGGTCACTCTATAAGATCTTGTAAATTAGCTACTGATAGTCGTATATATGCAAAATTTGGTCATAATTTATATTCACAAATTTATCATTTGTAGTAGTCATTTATCATTTTTTTGGTAGCTTCATATTTATTATATAAACGAATAATTTAGTAGTTTATATTCATTTCATTTACTTTCATTAATAATCCTTATAAACGAATAATTTAGTTATGTGTTCATTTTATTTGTGTTCATAATTAATCACTTAAGCTGCTAATTTAGTAGTTTTAGATTGATTTTTTGTGTTCATTATTAATCAACATGATTAATTAGTATGATTTTGCGACAAAATTTTTAAAAATTCCATACAATATGCATGTTCATCTAATATGAAAATGCAAAGTTACATATGTTAATTACAATACTAAACAATATCCAGTGCAACTATAAATAGTTTCAATTCGGATGTGGATGCTTAATGGGTTTGATGGGACATATGTCCCTGGCCACCTCCCAAAGCGCTTCGCATGGGGTGGCCACATGGCCCCCCATGGCGCCATTAATACTGTCATCAATACGCATTGGCCCAGAGCAATTACTCCACAGCGCCGACTATCTCTCCCTCTTGATCCAAACAGTCGACACAATATGGATGATATCTCGAGCTCTCCAGAACATTCAGGCCCTGTCAGTCGATCTTTGCAGCCCTTTCGCAGTGTTTTCCCTGAGGATTGTGCAACGCCTTACGCCCGCACAATCACTGGACGAAGATGCTCGCTGCTCAGTTGCATGGAAACTATCCCTGGGTATCATTATTCACATAGCAACTTCTATCTTTCCAATTCTAATTTGCAGGTCTCTCCTAGCGCTCACGGTGGTTTAGTCCCTTTTCAAGTTTCGCCCCCCTGTCCATTGCCTGTTCACGCTGCTGCGAATACCATGCCTAGGCATAGGCAGCGTATGACATGCCGACGAGGAGCTACTCGTGGCAGGTCTGCGAGCAAGCGACCATCTATCATTTTTGGCGAAGATCCCTTCACTGAGCAAACTAAAAGGCGGCATGCTCAGGACCACAATGCCCCTCCTGGCCAAGCCCAAGGCAACCATCCCTTTGCTCCTTCTCAGGCTGTGCCCCCGAGCCCTGCTTTCCCTGTCCCTCATCACTACGGCAGCCACATTCTGAGGTAAACCTCGCAAAGAGCCGAGCTTCGCTTTGACAGTGCCTTCAATCGCCCCACCATCACTGCCTACATTACTATAACCCTGCGTGAAGAATCCACCATTTATTCTCCTCCGGTGTCTGAACCTACGCCTTCTCCTCTCGATCCCATCCCCAACCCTGCTGCTATTCCCACTGCCGGTCCAGGCGACCCCCTTGTTACTGCTTCTCCCTCCCTGGAACATCTTCACATGCAGGTGGAAGCGAACCTTTTAGGCAGAGAAGGAGCTCAGAGTGCTGATGAAGATCCTGAGGAACAATACGGCTGTCGCATTTAGGAGGAGCCGCTTGTTCCAACCCACATGCATTGACTCTGCTATGTCTAGGCTCAGTATGGTTTCTTCACTTGACTTTTTTGCAAGAAACACTGATTTTTTTGTTGTCTACAGCAGCAAAAGCTGCATGCTAGTACTGTCTTTCTGTAGTTTTTTTATGCTGAATGTAATAGACTCTCCACTAGTTTCCCATCTAAAGGGCGGTGTAACTAATTCTAAAGGAACTGGTTTCCCACTCTGGGCAGTTCGTCATATGGATAGAACTTGGACTTCAAGCCCGGTTTCAGGCTACCACAGTTGAACCGTGGCAGTTTTGTAACTTTATGTTTATATAATAGAATTAGCACAATTTAGAAAAAAAAAAAAAACTATAAATAGTTTCAACCACATAAATTTTATTATAAGAAATATGAACTATTACAATATGAGTTTCCAACTTAATATTGGTTGGTCTATAATTTACACATGAAATATTGTTTCATCACTTCAAAACATTATCATTGTGTTGCCAAGGCATTCCAAGTGAATTCACCAACCCTGAAGACTTTACCTTTAGTCTCTATATGTGTGTCTCATGCAAGATATTGGATCTAAGAGTATCACTAGACCGATTCTCTTCTCTCTCTTTCTTTTTTCTTTTGTCACTCCAGTGTTATTGTTCTCTTCTTTATTCAATTCCTGATCCTTACCATCAATACTGAGTTACCTTTCTGAATTAAAAAAAAAAAAAAAAGATACAATGTAGAGTGTAAGACATGAAAGACGATGAACACTAGAATATAAAATAAAGTAGATTATAAAGGATTTATACAACAAAAGAAAAAATACATTAAACTTCAAACTTCATAATCAATGAATGCGTTAAACTCCATATATGGCATGAGAAATAAAGTAAATTAGATGAGGTGAGATTTTAAGAAAATACCTCTATTAAAATCATGACCAAAAGAAGGTTATAATGGCTATGTGATCATTTTTCATGACATGAAAACATTTAGATAATATTAGTCAATTCTTAACTTCACATAGTTGAAAAAATAGAAATCCTATATTTTTTTTGGAACCAAGAATGTGTCTCAAACTTAATATAAGTTATCATGATCGATATGTTATAATAAATTAAGAATAGACCCACAAATCATGGCCACATTTTCATGACATTAAGAAAATAAATGTAAAGGTTGTAAAATTGTAGATATCTAATATTATAACCTCACCTCAAAAGTTATATTTTGATACACATCAACACGTGTTAAGCCAAAATGTTTAGTTCATTGAACCTTGTGTCTGAATTGTAGCTTGTGACTAAATCTCCAAAGAGTTCTTGAAAGAAAGTAAAATAAACATTAAATATTCTATAGAAAAAAAACCTATCGTGAACCATCCCATAGTTTCCTTCGCTCTGCAGAGTTAAGAGCTATACTTTCAAGTTTCTATATGCCACACTCCTAATATAGACCAGTATTTTATTTTCTTTATCCTACAAACTAATTCTACTTCAGTGTAAATCAATGTGGATACTTGAATGAGACTTGCTAGACTTGCAAATATTTGTGAATGAAAATGATCATAACATTTTCCCCCTAAGATTTGAGGCCTCTCTTGGACCTTCATAGCCTTTAAAAAGACCACAACTTCTCGAAATGGTGCTTGATCAGTGCCTATTTATTCTAGTCTTGGAGTCAATGTTATACATTATGAAGCAGATATGAAATCTGAGGCTTCAATACGAAATTTACCATATTGGTTCACGCAATCTACACAACTCTTAAACAACCATTCTAAGTCAGAAATAATAGTTCTATTGAAATTTTATTGCTTATATTCCTCGGAAATGACAAAATAAGACCCTAGAGAAACAACATTATGAAATCCAACCATCCTACAAAGGCTTTTAGGCATAGACAATGATGAACATGTAATATTTGACCTTGGTGATTTTACATAATTTAAGGTATTATTAAACCTTCCAATAGTTATTTTGTGTAGGAGAGAGGACAAGAGATATTTATATGCCAAGAAATAGTCATTGATAAAAGAATACATTAATGCTTGAGAATTCATTTTTTTTTCTTAGATATAGACTCAAACAAAAATTTTATTGTAGTTAGGAACATATTACTTTAACTTTTCCAAACATGAAAAAAAACTATTTTATATATTCCATTGAAGAGTAAGGTTGAATTTTACATTATTATGTAAACTTAAATGGGCATTCAATTGATATTAATTTTAGTTTTAGGAACAAATTAATACAATGTGAAGAATTCATTGCAGTTAGGGCCATTCCAGTAATTATCACATGATATGATAGATAAATAAAAAACCAAGTGAAAGGTCAAGAAGAACTACTTTGTGTATCTAACATAGTAATGAAAATTCCATTTTGAAATGTGATCTTGTTGATGTTATACCTGTCAATGCCAATCTCTAAATTTCTCGAGGATATTTTTATGTTTTTACATCATGTTCATAAAATTCCTTCCACAATTGAAGACTTTCTTACCTATTTAATGGGGCAAGAGCTTACTATCAATGGATTATGAAGTACAAAAGAAACACCTTAGTCATATGCAAATTCAATATGGCATAGTAGTCACAATCCAATAGTATGAAATGTGAGTCTTTTTTATTTCCCAAAAACTATCATCAATGTAAGGTCTTGGATGGCTAATGTGATGATTAATTTACCTCAAAAAATTTCCTTAGTGCCACCTAATAAAGTTTTTCAAATAGAAGTAATTGGATAAATTTGATTTATTATTCAATACAATATTTTCATTAACAAAACGAGAGGAACCAAGGGCACATGAAAAATCAATCAAATAATATGAGGGAGATTCAATTTCATTTGTGAACTACAACTATGAATGATTAAAATGAAACCAAAATGCACCTTAAATGAAATTAGAATAGAAAAAAGGAATTACATGCACCCAAACCACTGTAAAAGAGAACAATTATTCAACAACGAGACTGAAAGAGCTATAAAGACATGGCATAATCAAACCTTATATGTATCTCAATCAAAATAATTTTTTTCATCAAAGTGATGAATACGAAATTGGATGCATAACTAACAGTGCATGTAATGAGGACAACAACGAAAAATGGATGGAAAAAGATGAATAAAAATTATCTACACCCAAAGCACTGTAACAAGACACAACTATTCAACCACAGGACTCAAAGAGCTATGAAGACTACTTTCATCTCACTATTTTGACCTCAACCTAGTGGAAATAATTCTTATTATTAGTTCCTTAACTCAAACATAGTTGTTGTTTAGATGGTACACCTCCTATATAAGATGAAAACAGGTTGTTACAACACTTGATCACTAAAAATATTTGTTGATCAATGATAATTATGTATAGTAAGCTGCTAATTAAAAATCATTACAACACTTCTCCTCTCACCAGTTCAAGAAAACACCCAAGTATATGCAATAACATGCTCTAACATCCATACACTTAGTTGTTAGTTGGACTCCATGGAACTCATATCCAAGGGATGCCAATAAACCAAGTTGAATTTTTGAGGTTAGAAAAGTTGCATGCATATTTCAAATTCTAGTTTCACCCTCTAAATTCATGTTGCCAAGAATAGAACAGCCCATTGACCTCCCTTGAATGGTTGTGCCTCATGTAAACTTTCAACCAAAATTTTAAATATAATAAGGCCGAACTAATTTTTTTAAAGAGAGTATAAGTCAAATTTTGGTTTTAGTTAGCCAAAGATAACAAGTCAATTTACAGTTTTAGTTGGCCAAAATATCACAAATACCAATGCAAATTAGCCTTTCCAAAATCGGTAAGGATCAGCTACTAGTAAAATTAGAACTTAAACCATGAGAAGAAGATATAGATTAAGTTGGACCAAAATACCAAACTACCAAATATACCAAAGGAGGTCAAATTAGGATTTGGAGGTTGAGATGCTTAGCACACCTCAAATGACAACCCTCTCAATTGTTAACATATGTCACACAAAGAAAACCTCCACTTGCACAATTACTACACACTAGAACCATTAGACTAGAACCCATACCTACCACAATACGAAATGCTAAATATAACCATGTCTAAAATAGTAGCATGAATCATAAAAGATGGAAAATGAAGCTAACTCCTACCATGCTAGGGGACTGATTCCAACTAGAGCATGCCCAGAAATGGTAGCAACATGGATGTTGAAAAAAATAGCCTCATCAGACTCACTGCAACAAACCCAAATATATGCTCAAGATCAGCATGCAAGCCCTAAAACCAAAACTGCTAAAAGCCTAAAAATAGTAATTTCATGAAAATGTTGGCATGTCCTAGAAAAATCTCACTCACAACATGAGCTCACAAAGACCAATGATACATGGTCAATTTTCACATGTAGACCTTGGAATTGTGGCTCCTAGAAAACAAGAAAACTACTAATAATAGCATTTTCCTCAAAATTAGGTGAACATGCCTCTAGAATGAACTTTGACCACCATGAAACCTAATGCACCTATCATTGACAATCCACATGATGAAAATGAATTCGATCTTAACTATCCAATTTCACAAGCTAATATGGGGATTAGCAAAACCTAGTTGTTCCCCCTCTCTTCAAACAATTGCAGATAATATGCCACCCTTAAGCTTGGGGTAAGAATTGGTACAGTTCATTTAACTTCATCAAATATAAAGAGGAAGTGAATCTCCATGTTGAATGAAAAACAAAAAGGAATGGGATAAGTGTAGAAAGGCTTATATGTTTATTAATAGATACCAACATAGATACATGGTATTGATATATGTTGGTGTGTATGTGCATTTCGTTTTTCAAAGTGTAATGCAACCAACATGTAATTTATTTTAGTGGTTAGTTTACATTTTTTTTTGTTTTTATGTACATAGTCATACATTATGTAACAACATCTCCCCTATAAGGGGTGGTAAAGCACCTCTCGATGCAACCAATACTACCAAAATTGCGACTCAAACCCATGACAATATGAGTTTGAAACAAGTTTCCAAGTCAACATTTTTTTCCTACTCATGTGACCCAAACATGCCCATTGATAGTTTAACTCAATCAACGTGACTTTGACTAGCAAGAGTATGACTTGGTTGACCAAGTAAAACTCCACTTAACCAAGTTAAACTTGTTTGAAAACATACATAGACCATTCATTACCTCAAATTTGGTCACTATTTGTTCATTTTTATCTCTATTGAGAAATTTTATACTATGAAAATTCAACAGACCAAAAAAAAAATACCAAGATCAAAATATTTTCAAGACATTTTATTTTTGTTAAAATATATGTATATCTTTATTTTCTCACTTTCCTAATTTTTCCTTATTTTTTACCAAACTGAGTCAAACTCGAATCTTCTGCATCATAATTTTTTTCCCAATTCCATGTCTAGTAACTTCCATTAATAAAAATATGACATAGAACTTCCCGCGCAGTTATCCTCTTAGAATATGGTCCTGCCACTTCCTCACTATCTTTTTTATCCTAAGTTGTTTAAGCATGGGATAAAGTATGAACAACCTCGGATGTTGACACCTCTGTTAAACTAAGCCATTCCTTGGCACTCAGAAACCATTTACGAGATAGTGGTTGTGGTGCTCTTTGCTTATGACTCTTAGATACAATTTAATTTCGAGGCACATGCCAAACCATGTGATTGTTGTGCTCTTCTTCAAAATTGAAGCAGAAACCACATGTTGTGCACTATCTTGGAAAATCCTCATACAATGCACTAAGAAAAAATTCATGACAAAATTAAGTATATTTTAATTGAATTAAGTAGTGACTGGTACTTCAACTAGAACAAACTTTGGAGGTGTTGCATTCAAAGATGGGGCTGCAAATAAGGATGTCGTAGTAGAAGCTACAAATATAGTTACATTTTTATCTGGAAATTGATTTGGTCTTACATCTAAAGAAACATGTATAGATGGATTAGAAGAAGATTTGAATGAATTTTTTGGACATATTACACATTGTACCATTAGTGAACTTAAAATAGATGACACATTGCCTATTGAAAATGGTAATGTGGTGTTTGAAGTTGTCAAATATGATGTCGATGATGTTGATGCTACAAATAATGAAGTTTGTGGTGGGTTAGGAGGAAGAGGAGGTTTCACTCCTAAAACTTAGGAATACAAGTTATAGGGCACTACAAGAATTAAAGCAGAGCTTGTTCCTAAGCCTAAATTAGGATTCAGCATGCTACTATTCACAACAAATCCCATTGTTTGGGATTCCCGTAACTTAACAATGACTTTTGTGGAGGTTGGGATTGTATCAATTCCTGAGACAAAGTAATAGGTTGAAATGGAGTATGGAGAATTGGCTGTACTTCCTAAGGTATTGGTAACTTTTGTGGAATTTTTATACCTTTTGAAAGGTTATGTGGTAACTAATTCAACAACTCCAGAGAAATTTCAAATTGTGATTGAAGTGGAGATTTTTGATGTAGAAATTTAATACAATAATATGTATATTACCAGACTCCCCTTATCTAACAATTAAATACACTGTTAAATACAGAATCCTTCTACTCAATTCTTTGCGGAAATTAAATCACCAATTGCAAAACACATGAAGAAAAATAAAGCGCACATAACAAGATGTTTTACCGGGAAAGCTTAAGGCTAAAAACCCCAACTATCATATATTATTTATATCATGGAATCATGAAAAAATCTCATACAAAACTCAGCTCATAGAGCTCTCAGTACAATATACAATCGTCTCACACTGTCATGCAGAAATTCGCATATCTATGCACCAGTTTGTTGCCTCTTGACAGTCTGCCTCCACTGTGCAATCCCTGCTGAAGAAGATCCCTAAATGAATTAGATATTGCCTTGCCTTGACTGCGTAATCCTCATTGGAAAATCCAATGTGTTTGTAGATTCATTGAATGCATCACTATAGTCACAACTAATATTCAAGCACACCCTTTCGCCTATCTCTCCATTGGGTCTCCACTGGATCTGACATGCAAGTAGTTAACTGTTGTATTTCTTCAGTTGCAAGTAAGACAGTACTTATGAATTAATTAAATAATTAATTCACTCATATTTCACTAGTGTATCTTTAGTTACAACTAGCACAATTGAGTTTAACTCACTCAACTGAGTTAAACTAAATAACAACTCCCATAAATACTCTTCCAACTCTGTTACAACTCTGCAACAATCAGTTATAACAAAGTCCATCATGCATGAGTCACCAACCAACCTTGGAATGCATAATTCCTTCAACTAACTATTTTGCCACATCAGTTAATTGAAATCAGGTACTCCAAGAGAACAAGTTATTATTTATTGTTTGATTATCATTCAGGGCTAATAATAATCGACATACATTCTATTTTTAGATTTGCGATCTATAAATATACTTCGCCCATCATGCCACAAAATAAATAATCTAAGATAGAGCATCCTGCTAATTTTTTAGAATATGCTCACCATTATAAAAATATACATACACCTAAAAAATAGCACACCAAGCCCCACTAAGAAGGTGCTTAATTTTCACTAGGATCATCATCTTGTTGAATCTCACTTATTCCCTCTCATAAAGAAAGGGATTATCCTTCACCGATCATGTCTCTATGGTATTCGAATTTTCTCCCGGTGAGCGCCTTCGTTAGAATATTTGCATCCTGATCTTCCGTAGGAATGTACTGAAGCAACATGATCTTCCGTTGCACACAATATTTGATATGATGGTACCAGATATCTATATGGTTATATCTATCATGAAACACATGATTAATCAAGATTTTAATGCAACTCTGATTATCATAATGAATCATTGTAGGATCTAAATGAGAACCAAACAAATCGACCAGGATCTTCCTCATCCAGATAGCCTCACATGCAACTTGAATTGTTTATGTGTATTCCTCTTCTGCACAGGCCAGTGCCATAGATCTATGTTTCTTGTTGTACCAAAAGCGATTTGTAAATCACGATACTAATAACCCTCTTTGATGTGCTCTTTGATAAGGTTGGTCTTCTTGCCCAATGCACTTTTATTGAATCCATGCAACTTCACCTCATTTGTTTGTTGTACCATAATCCATACTCAAATGTGCCCCTCACAAGGATATCTCAGGACATGATTTCTTGCCTTCCAAAAGAGCTTGGTAGGCTTAACCATCACTTGACTAAGTTGGTTCACCGCATAGCATATGTCTGGTCTTGTATTAAATAAATACATGAGCGAACACACCAACTGTCGATAGACAGTAGCATCCACTACCTCTGTTGATTTAGTATCCTCTTTCCTCCAATTTTCTGGAAGAGGAGTATCCATGGGCTTGCAGTCCTGCACGTGAAACTAACCAAGTATCTCCCGAGCATACTTGCCTTGACACACAAACATTTCACCTTCTCGCTGCCATACTTCCAATCCAAGGAAATAATGAAAGAGACCCATATCCTTCATCTCGAACTCCTTTGCAAGATCCTCCTTGCATGAGTGTATCAGCTACTCATCACCAGAAAATATTAAATCATCAACATAAAGAACAATGATTAAAATCTTACCCTCCACTACAATCTGGTATAGTTTTGCATCTGCCTCACTCTTGGTGAAGCCAAGTCAAGTGAAATAGTTGTTGATCTGAGTGTACCAATCACAGGGTGCTTGCTTCAGCCCATATAACGCTCTTTTGAGTCTTCACACATGCGACTCACTGTTGAAGATCTCAAATCCTTCAGGCTACTCAATGCAAACTTCTTCCTTAATGATCCCATTAAGGAACGTAGTCTTCACATCCATTTGATGAATGTGCCAACCCATCTATGCTGAGAGAGAAATTATGGTCCTTATGGAATAATATTGTGTGACATGTGCAAAGGTTTCTTCATAATAAATCTCCTCGATCTGTGAGAAGCCCCGAGTAATAAACCTTACCTTATACTTCTCAAAACTCCCATCAGCGGCTTGCTTTACCTTGTAGATCCATCTTGAACCTACCATTGATTTATCAACCGGCCTTGGAACAATTTCCCAAGCACTGTTTCTGACAATGGAGTCATACTCCTCCACCATTGCATCTACCCATTTGGGCTCATTCACTGCTTCCTGAAAAGAAGATGGCTCTGTCACGATACACTTGCTCATGAGAGCCATGTATCTAGTGAATCAGTCAGGAGACTATCTCTATCTGCGTTATGAAGTAGGGGCTCCTGCATTCTGTGTCGCATCAAGCTTCAACCTCTCAGCTTATGTGGTACACCTTCTGCCATTTTTTATGTTTGGATCTGCATGAGTTGACTCCTCCACTCCATGATCCTCCTCCTGTGGCTGATCCACATCTTGAGGCTCATCTCTGGGAACAAGTAGTTCCTCCTCTGCATGCAAGTGTAGCTCCCTCTCAAGCGACAAATTCATGGCTTTCTCCTCATTTAATTTTATATCCCATCGCACCATAGTCATCTGATTGTTTGTAAAATACACATGATAATTATGGGGTGTTTCTATGTACCCCACAAATATACCAACTTCTGAAGTAGGCTCCAGCTTCTTCCTGGCATTCTTGGTCACATGAACATAAACAGATGAGCCACAAATCTTAAAGTGAGAAACATCTGGTTTCTTACTAGTAAAAGCTTCTTCAAGTGTACTCATGTCAAGTACTCTATGAGGACAATGATTATCCACATAAATCGAAGTGTTGCATGCTTCTACCCACAAGTGCATTGATAGGCCCTGATCATGCAGCATAGCTCGTGGAGAACCCATGATCGCTCTATTCTTCCTCTCCACGACCCCATTATGTTGTGGTTTATGAGGCGCTATGAGTTATTTTTGAAATCCTTCTTTGCTACAGAAGTGTTTGAATTCATTCGAGATATATTCACCACCATTATCACTTTGCAGAGCCTTCACTTACTTCCCTGACTCTTTCTCCACCAATGCTTTAAACTCGTAGAACTTTGAGAATTTTTTATCCTTCTTCTGCATGAAGAAGATCCAGCATCTACGAGAATATTCATCAACAAAAATAACATAATACCTGTGTTTTGTTGTTGAATCAACCGAGAATGGTCCACACACATCTATGTGAATTCTCTCTAAATTCACCAAAGCACAGTTCTCCTTTTCATGTAAGGTGGCCTTCACAAACTTACCCATAGTACATCCCTTGCATTGATCTATCTACATAAGTGTACCCTTACGAAGTCCAGTATAAATCTGCTGCAAAATCTTCAGGGTGCCATGGTGAAGATGGCCTAATCTCCTGTGCCATAATTTGCCCTCATCCTGGCTCACCACTTCTTCTTTTCCCACCATTGCAGTGCAACCATCTACCTCAAACTTGTAGAGATTCTTGACTCGAATCCCTATCCTCTTGGTTTTACCCATTGTTTTATGTCGCAGGAAATATTTTCCCTCACTGAAAACAATGTCATAAACTCTATCCTCCAACATTGCAACTGAGACCAAGTTCTTCTTTAGACCTGGAACATGCATAACATATTTCAACAGAAATGGTTTACCTGAATGTCTCTCAAAGGTAATTTTACCAATTCTAGTCGCATTTTATTGTCCATTGTCACCCATCTCTATATGCATTTGGAGATATTTATCCTCCAAGTCGCTGAACATCTCCTTATCTCCCGTCATGTGGAAGGAAGCACCACTATCTATATACCACACCGATCCCATTGTGCTTGAAACCAAGAATGCGATCAAAAATAAATCAAGTTAAAATCGTGAGTCAATGGCCTCACCAGCTGCAGCTCCAGCAACCTTCTTGTTTTTCTTTTTCTGTGGCCAGTTAGTGGCGAGATGCCCATGTTCGTGACTGTGAAAACACTTCACCTTGGACAAATCTAGCTTCTTACATTTAGCCTCATATTTTGGATGGGTTTTCTTCCCCTTCACTTTCCTCACTTTGGTAGCCAAAGCACAATCCTCTTAATCATCATTCTTTGATGAAGAGCCATCCCTGGTACTCCGCCTTATCTCCTCCTGCACTAGATGTGACCAAAGTCGCTCCCAATCTAGTAGTTTCTCCCACCCATTGACAAAGTCTTGATAACTATGCCAACTCTTTGGAAGTCAAAGGAGAGCCAAGCTCACCAAGTTGTCATCACCAATTGAAATTCCCACACTCCCCAGCTTATCCCTACATTTGAAAAACTTTGTGAGATACTTTGGAATACTATCGCCCTTCTCCATTTTGATTTTTCCGAGTTTATCTTTTAGCGCCAACTTCCTATGGTCCTTGTTGCTTTGGAAAATATTTTTCAAAGCCTTCCACATTGTAAATGGAGTGGCTTTCCCATGAATTCTTGACACAATATGGTCCTTCACACCTTCCAACAGAATTCTTCTTGTCTTCGCTACTTTCTTTTGCCAGGCATCAAGTAATGCAACATCCGTTGAAGTGGGCTTAGTAACATCGCTATCGATGAACTCCTTCAAGCCATTATCTTCAAGCACCGCCTCCATTCTGTCCTTCCAAGCTATGTAGTTATATCTTCCCTCAAGTGCATACTCCAACCGCAACCCATTGAAATCCATTTCAATGTTTAGTCAACTATTGCACCAAGAAATTCTTGCAACAAATTCGATTTGTTCCACCAGCAAAAAGCTCAGCAACTCTTCAATATTGCAATCTTCAGTGATTAACACTACTCTGATGCCATGTAAAAATTTAATACAATAATATTTATATTACTGGACTCCCCTGATCTAACAATGAAATCCATTGTTAAATACATAATCCTTCTACTCAATTCCTTGCGGAAATTAAATCTCCAATTGCAAAACACATCAAGAAAAATCAAGCGCACATAACAAGATGTTTTACCGGGCAAGCTTAAAGCTAAAAACCCCAACTATCATATATTATGTATATCATGGAATCATGAAACAATCTCATACAAAACTCAACTCATAGAGCTCTCAGTACAATATACAATCGTCTCACACTGTCATGCAGAAATTTGCATATCTATGCACCAATTTGTTGCCTCTTGGCAGCCTGCCTCCACTGCACAACCCCTGCTGAAGAAGATCCCTGAATGAATTCAATATTTCCTTGCCTTGAATGTGTAATCCTCATTGGAAACTCCAATGTGTGTGTAGATTCATTGAATTCATCAATATAGTCACAACTGATATTCAAACACACCCTTTCACATATCTCTCCACTAGGTCTCCACTGGATCTGACATGCAAGTAGTTAACTGTTGTATTTCTTCAGTTGCAAGTAAGACACTACTTGTGAATTAATTAAATAATTAATTCACTCATCTTTCACTAGTTTATCTTTAGTTACAACTAGCACAACTGATTTTAACTCACTTAACTGAGTTAAACTAAATAACATCTCCCATAACTACTCTTCCAAGTGAATATGTTATTATTTATTGTCTGATTATCATTAAGGGCTAATAATAACCAACATGCATTCTATTTTTAGTTTTGCAATCTATAAATATACTTCGCCCATATTCTAAAAGTAGAAACTCGTGTCAAGATAGAATTTTCTCAACCATCTAGAATTAGCATCCTGTTAATTTTAGAATATGCTCACCATTCTAAAAATAGACATACACCTAAAAATATCTTGTGGGCCCCACCTAGTGAAGGTGTTGAATTTTCACTAGGATCATCATCTTGTTGAATCTCAAAATTTGAAAGGACAATGAAGAATGACCCCAGAAATGAATGGAGAGAAGGAAATTGAACTTGTGATTGACCAGGCATCAAGAAATTAGTCTAATGGTGATGGTTTAGTTGTTGAAATTGTTGATGTTGAAGGGGTGGTGCAGGTGGAGGTATAGGTGGCGTAATTTTAATAAAAGGTAGTACAAATTGGGTGATAGGAGATGAAGAAACAAGTATTTGTGATTTTTTCCTTTGTGAGAAAAGAATTTCACTTAATTATAGTGTCACAAGTAACAATAATTCAAAGCTCAGGGGATTAAAGCCCAGGGAAGATCCAAAATTTGTTCGAGATTTTGGTACCATTCCTAATGGTATTTATGTACTTATTAACCTAGAGTCATTCGTCGAAGCCACAAGGTGACCAACAAAATGAGATAAATTGAATGAATTCCAAGCCAGAACTAGAATTATTGTGGCTAGGAACAAGCACTTGAAGTGTTCTCATCCTCGATTACGAACTAGTGATTTATTTTGATGTTTCAGGTGAGGAGGTCGACCCATTACATGTTTCTTTCCTAACACACCTTGACTAGTTTGCAGAAAATATGATGTCTCAATGGATTTATCTCTGATATTTCAAGACACAATACATGATTGTAGAAGAGAAGATGGGTAGTGCTCTTAAGACTCCAACATTAAAAAATGGGGAATAATTTGTCATCGGAATAATTCTAATTTGTCATCGAACTAAGTCCAATTACTACTATATTTTGACAATCCATATCTATGTGGGAAAGGTTGCATTAACTTTTCTCCACCTAATTTATTATGTCCTTTTTTGGAATCTCAGGAGTCAAGAATGTGTTTTTCTAACAATTCCTTACAAAATAATAAATGCCAACCTCTCATTTCTCCCTTTGTAAAGTTTTGCAATGTGTTAATATCACCTTACCATGGGGGATTTTGAGCTAATTACTTTAGCCTATGTAGCATTCTGTAGTGTATATTTGATCACTATTTGTACATACTTCATTGGTATTTGAATTTTTCTTGACAAAAACCCAAATGAGTTTTCTAAAAGAAATGCACGAGCATCAATGGTTTCCAAATCAACTCAGACTCAAAAAAGAAAATGGAAGTATCTCTGATATTTCAAGACACAATACCTGATTTTAGAAGAGAATATGGGTAGTTCTCTTCAAACTCCTAAGTTAAGAAAATGGGGAATAATTTTTCATTGGACTAATTTTAAATTTTCATCAAATTACTTCTATTTACCACTATATTTTGACTTGATCAATCTATATGTGTGAAAGGTTGCAGTAATGTTTCTCCACCTAATCTGTTATGTCCTTTTCTGGAATCTCAGGAGTCAATCCTGTGTTTTTTTAACAATTCCTTACAAAATAATAAATGGCAATGTGTTAATATCACCTTACCATGGAATATTTTGAGCTAATTACTTTAGCCTGTGTGGCATTTTGTAGTCTATGATTAATCAATATTTGTTCATTCTTCATTCGTATTTGAATTGTTTTTGAAAAAATCGCAAATGGATTTTATGAAAGAAATGCAAAAGCATCAATGGTTTCCAAATCAAGTGAGACTCAACAAAGACTCAAGAGCAAGTCTTAGGCAAGACTCACAAATCTAAACCAACTCAAGCTACACTCTTCCAAATTACTATAAGCATTATTTGCAAATCCTAGGTCAGATTCAATAAGGTTAGAACTGAAAAAAAAAGATAAATACACTTTGATGTGCCACATTTATAGAGGTAAGACATGTAAATTATAATTATCATACTAACCTAGAAAAAGGAGTCTTACATATATATACATCATTAGTTACCATTAGGTGTAACCTTCACTCTATGCACTATCACAACAATTGGGATACATATCACAGAAGAATATTGTATGTGCTTCAGATAAAATTTAGCAATTTCCTCAACAAATTATAAGGTACATGCTTAAACAAAAGTTACATGTTAAATAGAAATCACCTACAGAGTCATATTGAGTCAGATTTTGGGTGAGTGTTGTTTATCTCAGAAAAGAGAAAGAATAACATACATCTAGTCTTCTGGAATATTTAGGCCACCATTTTGGACTTTCATGTATAGATATACCAAATCTCTCTGGTACTAAACTTCATGAATCCTCATTTATTTCTGAATTTGACCCCTCTACGTACTATTAATTTTATTGATGGTGGAATTATACAAATATCATCATTGTTGTTGAACTGAGAAGCGGTATAAATATTATTGAACTGAGAAGATAATGATGCTATACTAACAATGTTGCCATAATGTTATTAGGCTTTGACTTCAAGGTGACACAACTCTATACATAACCCAAGGAAATATAAATTACTGCTACTAATGCTTTGCAATGTATTATCATTCCAATACATATACTAAGATGATATCGACGATGAAATGGACATCCCAGAGAGGAAATATTAATGGAGAGACATGCCAATGCTTAAACATAACATGCCTTACCATACAACATAACACAGAGACATGCCAACGTTGAAACATGAAATTCCAATTAACACGACTAGGTTGCAAATCCTTTAATAATGTGTCAACCACATCCTAGATGTATATGCACAGAAATCCTTCTCTCTCCATTTTCACAAGGAAAGCTCAAGTGCAGTTAGACAACATTGTGTGGCGAAGTATTAGACTTACAGATTAGGAATATAACCATTGTAATAATTTTCAAAATCGATCCTCTTCTATTCAAGAAAGAGATGTTTCCAAATATTAGATGAGTTCTCTTATTTTCCTAGGTAGTTTCTTCCGATGGAATTTGGCTGATCAATTAAAATGTTATCCTCTAATTAGAGACATAGGAAGGACAAATATTAATTTTGAAAATTCATAGAGGGGATCTCTAGTTTTAACCCTAGAGCTTCCCATGTACTTTCTCTTATGAATAGTGTTTTTTCTCTTAATTTTTTTCCTTTATTTTTAACAAATTATATAGCTTGATAGTAGTTAAGCCATACCCTCGTGAATAGTTGGGTTGGATTTCTTTAATTGAATGCTCCATTTTTTGCAAGATGTTTGCGGAATATTTGGCATCGTTTGGCATGCACAATAAACTAGATCCAACGTTATTCAACTGCAATACAAGAAGGATTTGTGGTGTGAGTTGTGACCTCTTATTTCCTTTGACACTAGCTGTAAGTTATACTTTTGAAGGGGATTTTACCCGTGCATTGCCAATATTTGTAGCTGCATTGGCTTCTTTTTTGAAAATCTAGAAAATAGAATAAATATTCAGGGTGATGCATTTATGGATCAAAATTTGTATTAATTTGCGAATAACCTCCTAAAACATATATTTTGAGTCTTGACACTAACTAATTAGCCATCCACAATATCTCCTAGCGAGCCGAAGGATCTCCAAGCTAGATGAACGTCGATGGTAAACAATATTTTATTCACCTCGATGGTAAACAATCTTTTATTCCCTGATCTAAGACCATGGATCTAATATCTCTATATTTCCCTTCACTCTTACAATTTTCTAGAGTTACTATTTTTAAATGGAAATATGGTATCCACGAGAAAGGTGAGTATTGTGGCAATTTTTTTATTCTATGAAATAAATACAAAAATGATAATGATCTGAATTTTAACAATATGTACGACAGAAACATAAGACATTTAAAATATAATACATTCGTCATATTTAAACCAGAGAACCATAAGGTAAAAAAAAAGAAAAATAAGGCGGATAAATTGAAGAACATAAAATGGGGTGAAAATAATGACCACGAGTATGAGAGAACTATGTTGATGTTTGTTTGTCCAATGCCTGGAACAGTGAAAAAAACTTTCTGAGATTGTGGTGATCAGAACTGGATCATGGACCTAATTGATAGCTCAAAATTCAAACTGTTCAGCAGTGTGCTGAACCTCAGCAACTAGATATATCTTGTCTTCTTGATTCCGGTGCTGCGAGCAATTCAAAAACCAACATTGTATGAATAAGTTATCGCACTTTGAAAAGTCCAATAAACTACAAAAAATGGACTTTAACCAAGTTTGACTTGGAATTTTTGGAAATTAAAAAAAAAAGAATATTCTAGGGAATATTCCTAGAATATTCCTTGGAATATTCCCAGAATATTCTCGAAAATATTCCTTGTGGTCCAACTAGCTCTTGACACTTGGCGTTGTATGATTTGGCATTGGATTGACTTTTGGAATTTAGCCAATGGAAGGCTGCCACGTGGCAAGCTCGGAGGCCGCCACATGGCCCAGGAATGGTGTTATAAAAATTGTGGGACTACACATAAATGGAACATGGGACCTCCTCGCTCGCAACGCTAAATCTTATCGTTCCACCAAACCAATGTTTCTTAACTTTCTAAGGGTGTCGTTTGATATTATTATGCAGGAGTGCGTATGTGGGGGGAGGGGGGGGCGGAAGGGCCAGCCCCGAGGGCCAACTCTTCCCCATGTGCCCAAGCACCCAGAACCTTAGGCTAAAATAGAATCGGTGGATGTTAATAATGATGTTTAATTAAAGTTTAAATGTCATTTAACCACGTTAAACCATCATTAGCCAAAAAGCACGCTTAAGCTTTAATGCAGGTTTATCCTCTCATAAAACCCTGATTAGTACTAATAATGAGCGCTTAAACTGGCGGAAAATTCGTAGGTGGTGCCAAAAATGGTGGATATTCCAAACTTAATTGCAGCTATGTGTAGTTCCTCCAAATTTAGTGGAGGATTTCTAGGGGACACTGGGCAAAAACAGTTTAGGCTCTATATTGAGCTAGATTTGACCAATTTTGGACTGCCAATAGTCAATTTAGAATATCTCCAATATTTCAGACTCAATGGAGTGGATTTCAGAGCCACCAGAGAAATTTTGAGTAGGTTTTTGCTTCAGTGAATTTCAAGTGGCCACTAGGGGTAGCAACAGTTTGAGGCCTAGCCAAGGGAGCTAGAGGCCTTATTCAGAAATCCAATAGTCAAATTTGGATGTTTAAAATGCTATGGAACTAATGGTGTGGTTTTTAGAGATTTTATAGGACTTTTTAAGGCCTATATACTTCAGTGAATTTCCAGGGGCCATCAGTGCCAGCTTTTGCCAACAACAGTTCAGGGCCTAGCCAGGGCAGCTAGAGACCTTATTCAGTGAACCAAAAGTCATTTTTTATTGTAATCAGAATTATGAATCCATTTATGGAGGTTTTAGAATATTTTTAAGACTTCTAGAGGTCGATAACCCATCAGAGAATTTTTGAGTAACCTTAGTGCCACGGGGTGCGGACAGGTGTTGGAGGTGAAACCAGAGCAGCCGAAGGCCATTTTCAGTGATCAAATAGTCTATCCTGACAAAATTTTTAATTTTGAATCCAATTAAGGGATTTTCAAAGACATTTGAATACTTCTAGAGCTCGAGAAGCTGAAGGGATGTTTTTGGTAGCCCATGACAAACCGTGGAGGAAGGCCTAGTTTAGGGATGTTGTGCTCGTTTTGAGCAAATGATCAGTCAATATTTGGTGTCTGATATGTGTTGGAGATATTAGATGATGTTTCAAGGACAGAAAAATAATTATGAAGCAGTTAGTGACATGGAGAAGCTCATTGTAGCTCAGTACACCGACAGAAGGAATCCATTCTAAGGGAGCTTAGATATGTTTGCAGAGTGATGACAGCCATGAAAAGGATATAAATTGTATTATAATCCCTTTGGCTCAATTCAGTGACCATTGGAGTTAAGTGTGGAACTTGTAAAAGAAACTTTACCATAATCCCAAAGAGCCAAGTCAAGATGACAAAAGCTCAAGGAGACGTAGCCCATGATATTCGGGTGAACTCCTAGATTAATTTTGTTGTTATGTGTTTATGTTTTATTGCTGCATTACATTTTTGTTATACATGTTTAATTTCACCAAGAAAAAATGGACTTAAGACACTTAAACAGTTAAAAATCATACACCTATTTCAAGCATAAATTTCACAAATTGTCAAGTATAAGCTAGATCTTTTATTTTTTTAACTGAGTGGGAGGTTCTTGAAAAGCATAGCAAGTTATGCAACCCATTTTCAGAATAGGTTGGTATCAGAGCACTTGGTTCCTTGATTTATAGAGAAATAGTTTGCTTGTTGACTTGAAATGTGTTTGCAGTGTTTAAAGGATTTCACTCTTTGATTGTTTGCAAAATAAATTTTGCTTGAGTTTGCTAGAGGTGAAGGGAAATTTGCTGATAGGTAAGTCCAGGAGAGGAAAAGAAGGAAGAAAGGGCTGAAGGCATCTTCCTTACCCAAAGGACCTCAAGGCCACCCTTGAAGCACAAACCCTCTTGACGATTGTTTGTTTGCAAAGGATGCCTGAATAAGAGTTTGCCTCTACAGACATTTTTTTCAAATTCTTTGTCATTTGTTTTGAAAGCTTTGCGAATTTTTTTGAAGTTTTTAGTTCATTTTCACGATGAAAACTTCTTCAAGTGAGGTTTCAAAATCCTCCTCATTCACAAGATTCTTCGATGAAGACATGAAGCGTGAGTTCTACATATTGAAGGACATGGTGCAGGTTTTGTTTGCAGATAGAAGAGAAAGCACTGGACTTTGTGAGAAATTGGTTTCTATGAAGGAAGCGAAGGAAGAAATTCTTTGAAGAATGCATGAGATGGATATGCAGCTCCATCAATCCCAAGAGGCTTTGACCAAGAACATGCATGAAGTAGAGGTAATTCACTTTAATTTGTCTTCATATTCGATTTTAGATAGATGTGTTGGTTCATTTGAAAAGCACATTAGAAGTATAGGGTCCAACTTAATGTTTAAAATGTGCTATGAAGGCAAGGGTTTAGGCAATCATGCACAAGGCATGATTAATCCTATTTTGGTTGTGGAACGACCTAAGAAATTTGGTCTTGGTTATGTTCAATCTTGTGGTGAAAACTATACAGCCATGAAGGCATTTGAGACAACTTCAAGAAGAAATTTTTTTCCGAGTTCTAAATCAAAAACATGTCCAGTTTTCTTTCAATTTTATTGCCATTGTATGAAGCCTATGTTGCAACAAGAAGATTGTAGACATGCAGCTTATGGCGAGCATGCGAGTTCGGACAGTTTTCAAGACAACAACGATGATGTTAGTCTGCAAGAGAAATTTGGAACCTCTACTAGTTCATACCCTCAAGAAGGAAAAAATGATGGACATGCAAAGCATCACATGAGGTATAATTCTTCCCATAGTCAAGTTGATTATGTTTCTGCAAGACATGAAAATTATGCATGCTTAAATGGAAGAAAGAGTTGTTGTGCATATTGTGGTCAGTTTAACCATGATGTTTCGAGATGTTGGATGAGGAAGAAGGCATACAGGAAGCATATGAAGCAAAGGCAACTTGCAAAGAAAGTGCATAAAACTTGCACACATTCCCAGAAGAGGGGACATGTTGTTTCCCAATGTTGGACATTTTATCCAACTAATTTTCCTAAGCACATGAATCAAGAGGACAGAAAGACTGGAGAAATTGGAACCAAGGATTCCATCATTGATGTGAGAACAGATGTTTCACATGTAGAAGATTTGCAGCAGCAAAATTCGTTGTGTAAGTAGCTTGGTAAGAAGTGGTTTGACTTCTTGACACAGTAAGACATACTTTCATTTGTTAGGTCCCTATATTACTAGTATAGTCCCTTATTGTAGTTAGTGTAACCCCCTTATTGCTATTATTGTACCCCTGTAACCCCCATATTGTTATTATTGTGCCCTTGAATTATTATTGTTAGGTTGGTTAGGATTACATTGTGGCCCCACTAGGATTACATCGTGGCCCCATGGACTCCCATATATAGAAAGGAGGTTTTGTAATTTGTATCATCCAAGAATTGTTCATTCATGTAATGTATAGGAGGCTTCCCCCTGGAAGTGGCTTATTTATAAGGTGTTGATATCTCTTTTCTTCTATTTTTGGTGCTGGCTTCACAACATTTGGTATCAGAGCTTTTGGATTCTAGGGTTTTACTGGTCCAAACAAGTCCTTCTTGAATTTGTGCTATAACTTTTTTTCTACGAAGGTTCAGAAGTTGAAATTTTTAGAGCGTGAATCCAAAATCCTTAGGAACATCTTTGGAGATATGATATGTGGAATTTAGGTCATTTTGCATGCTCCTCAATTTAACCTAAACAGGTCATCGTAGAATTTTCGCTATAAATTTGTTTCTACAAAGGTTTAGAAGTTGAAATTTTTAGAGTGTGAAGCTGGAATCCTGAGGAACGTCGTCGCAAAATTTCAAATCTAGGTCTGCAATATTTTTGGAGATATGATCTGTGGAATTTAGGGCTTTTTCAGGATTCTAAATTTCATCTCAAAGAGATGATCGTGGGAAAATATTCATAGCTCTCTCTCTGAGCATCGGATTGGAATTATCTAAAAAGTAGCCACAATTAAATGGACCGTGTTTTTCTGTCTATCAATTTCAGAGCCAAAGGAGAAAACAGTGACACATGGAAAGTTGTACAAGTTCGCTCTACTGAACCAGTCCATAATTGGGTCATTGTGGGATATTGGACATAACTTTGCCTTGAAGAATCTAAATCAGATCAAACCTGTGGAATTTGAAAGAAGCTTTAGAGGGCTACTATAGGGCCTAATTTCAGATATTGAGGATTTGCAATTATAGAGATAATTCAATTTCAATATTGAGCTCCTCAAAATAAAGTAAAAGGTGTGTATTTTTTTTTCCGAATTGCATAAGCCTTGTTTGAAGAATCAAGTTGAATTGATTCCAAGGGAATATTGTAGAATAGATATCAATATTGGATTCTAAAATGGCCCATAAAAATAATTCAACACCCATTAAGCCTTTAGAAGGCTCTACTATGACTCATGAAGACGAATAATAGCAACATGACATATCAAAATTACAAGAGCCAGTGCAACAAATTTCTCTCTCACAAAGAGCAACAGTAGAGGAAACACATGATGAGAACAAAATAAATGTTAATCGTGATTTCATAAAATCTAATGTTGGCGGGAAGAACCACCATATTCCAAAAATGGATATGAGTAAGTTTGATGGAAAGGATCCTGTAACATGGATACTACAGATGGAGCAATATTTTGATCTCCATAACGTGCAAAACACACAAAAGGTACGCATTGCAACTTTACATTTAGAACACAATACATTTGTATGGTATCAATGGCTTTGCTCCCGTAAAAAAATTGTCACTTGGTCAATTTTTACGGAGGAAATGATAGCACATTATGAGGATACAAAAAGAAACACCTTCTTTAGCCAATTGATAAATCTCAAACAAAAGGGTTTAGTGGGGGAGCACATTGAGGACTTCCAAAAATTGAATATAAGGGTAACTGATATTTTAGAGGAACACGTGATTGATCTCTTCATAGGTACTTTAAAGGATAACATCCAACATGAAGTTCGCGTTTTGGAACCTGATTCATTGGAGAAGGCATTCAGGTTGGCTAGAAAAATTGAATGTAAAATTATGGCGACAAGGAAGCCTACCACTCACTTCTATAAAGAGGGAAGTGTTGCTACTCCTAGATTTGCACAACCTACAAGGTTGACACCACAACAATTGGAAGAAAAAAGAGCAAAAGGGCTTTGCTATAGTTGTGATAGAAAATACACTAAAGGTCATAAGTGTGCTGAGAAGAAATTATTTTACATAGATTGTGAAGAGGAAGAAGAAAATGAACAAGAATCTTCAAAAGAAGAGTATATACACCATGAACCAACCCTATAAGAGGAAGAAATGAGTCTGACCATATCATGTAATGCATTGGCAGGAATTACCACTCCTCAAACTCTCAAGATAGAAGGACATATCAAGAAGAAAAAGGTAATAGTGTTGATTGATTCAGGTAGCACCCATAATTTTATTCATTGTAAGGTAGCCAAGGAATTAAATTGTTTCCTATACCCAGCACGAGAATGTCAAGTGATGGTTGCAAATGGAGGAACTATAAATTGCTCTGGAAAATGCCATAATATCAAGCTAACCATGGGGGAATATGTATTGACTAGTCCAATGCTTGCCATTCCTATGGGAGGTGCTGATGTTGTACTAGGAGTACAATGGTTACAATCTTTGGGGATAGTAGCTTTTAATTTTCAAGAACTTTTCTTGAAATTTTTTTCAGAAGGAAAGGAAGTCGAATTACGGGGTATTTCAGGGAAGCCAGGAAGGATAATAAGCTCTAATGTCATGACAAAGCTTCTAAAGAAAGAACAACGAGGCGTAATTGCACAATTATGCTCACTAGAAGTTCCAACATTAAAATCATCTATTTCTGCAGATCTCCAACAAGTCTTGGACAATCATTCCAAGGTGTTTGAAACTCCCAAAGGACTCCCACCTATTCGTGATCATGATCATGCTATTCATTTGATTCCAGGAAGTGTTCCTCCAAACATCAGGCCTTATAGATATCCTTATATCCAAAAGAGCGAAATTGAACGTATGATTGCAGAAATGTTAGAGGCGGGTATAATTCAACCTAGTCAAAGTTCTTTCTCTGCTCCTGTAGTATTGGTACACAAGAAGGATGGATTATGGCGAATGTGTCCGGATTATAGGGAGCTCAATAAGCTCACCATTAAAGATAAATTTCCCATTCCTGTGATTGATGAATTATTGGATGAATTACATGGAGCAATTTATTTTACCAAGTTGGATCTTCGTTCAGGATATCATCAAATTAGAATGAAGACTGAAGATATTATGAAAACATCATTTCGAACTCATGAGGGTCATTATGAATTTCTGGTCATGCCTTTTGGCCTTACCAATGCACCTTCTACATTTCAAGGGTTGATGAATTCCATTTTCAAACCCTTCCTTAGAAAATTTGTGCTAGTATTTTTTGATGATATACTAATCTACGGCAGGTCTTGGAAGGATCATGTTCAACATGTTGACAGGGTGCTCAAACTATTGGAGGAGAAACAATTATATGCAAAAACATCCAAATGTTTCTTTGGAGTACAAGAGGTGGAATATCTGGGTCATATTTTATCTCATGAGGGTGTTAAGGTAGACCCTAACAAAATTAAAGCCATTAAGGAATGGAAAGTCCCCACAACCATAAAGCAGTTGCGAGGATTTCTCGGGTTAACAGGGTATTATCGCAAGTTTGTTAAGAATTATGGGAGAATAGCAGCACCTCTAACAATATTATTGAAGAAAGATGCATTTTCATGGACTCCTGAAGCAACTAAGGCCTTTGAACATCTTAAAGAGGCAATGTGCCTAGCACTAGTCTTAGCTACTCCAGACTTCACAAAAACCTTTATTGTGGAATGTGATGCCTCAGGAAATGGAATTGGTGTTGTTTTAATGCAAGAAGGAAGACCCATTGCTTTTGAAAGTCGTCTAATCAAAGGAAAGTATTTACAGAAACCTATTTATGAGAAGGAAATGTTAGCAATACTGCATGCACTAAAGAAATGGAGAACTTACCTAATGGGAAGACACTTCAAGGTAAAAACTGGTCATGATAGTCTTAAACACTTTTTGGAACAAAGACTATCTTCAGAAGAGCAGCAAAAATGGGTCACAAAGATGTTGGGTTATGACTTTGAAATAATCTACAAAAAAGGAAAGCTTAATGTTGTTGTAGATGCACTCTTAAGAAAGAATGAAGAGGTGGAAGCATTGCTTTGTGCCATTTCTATTATCCAACCAGATTGGATAACCGAAGCAAGAGATGAATGGAAGAAGGACAAAGATGTATGGACACTCATTCAAAAGTTGCAGCAAGATCCTAGTACATCTGATACATTGAGTTGGAAAAATGATTCCTTATGGTACAAAGATCGCTTATATCTTTGTAAGAATTCCCAACTAAAACAAAATATTCTTTTGGAATTGCACACTTCTCCTTTAGGAGGACACTCAGGATTTTTAAAAACTTACCACAGGGTGAAGAAAGAATTTTTTTGGGATGGTCTTAAATCTGATATTCAAAATTTTGTGGCGGAATGTTTGGTTTGCCAATAGAATAAAGTTGAGACAATTAAGACCCCGGGTCTTCTACAACCTTTATCCATTCCAAGTCAACGTTGGGAGGAGATTTCAATGGATTTTATCATTGGTTTACCTAAGTCCGAAGGAAAGAGTGTCATCATGGTGGTAGTTGATAGACTTACCAAGTATGCACACTTTTGTGCATTATCTCATCCATTTAAAGCAAGTACAGTTGCTACTACATTTATGGACAGAATTCAAAAGCTACATGGAAGCCCAAGGGTTATTGTGAGCGACGGAGATCCCATTTTTACTGGAAATTTTTGGATGGAGTTATTTTCTTGTTTGGGTACTCAATTAGCTCATAGCTCATCTTATCATCCTCAATCTGATGGTCAAACTGAGATAGTAAATAAATGTTCGGAAGGATATCTTCGTTGTTTTGTATCTGATAAACAAACACAATGGGTCAAGTGGTTACCTCTCGCTGAATGGTGGTATAACACTTCCTTCCATACTGCAGCAAAAATGACCCCATTTATGGCACTTTATGGATATCATCCACCATCCATCACATTATATTTAAGAGAAAATTCGAAGGTTCAAGCAGTGGAAGATCACATTGAGCATCAACAAGAAGTTCTCCAACTCTTAAAGGATAACCTGAATTTGGCACAAAATCGAATGAAACAACAGGCAGATCAACATCGCAGCGAGAGAAGTTTTGATGTAGGAGATTGGGTATTTTTACGGCTACAACCATATAAAAAAATTTCCCTCAAGCAAGCTAAGAAGGATAATAAATTATCGCCAAAGTACTATGGTCCTTACAAGGTGTTGCAAAAGATTGGTACTATGGCATACAAATTGGAGCTTCCTGCTTCTTCGCGAGTGCATCCAGTTTTCCATGTTTCATGCTTAAAGAAGGTTATAGGTGAAAATATTCCAGTTCAAACAATATTGCCAGAACTTGATGAGGAAGGAAAAATCATATTGGAAACTGAAGCGGTCACGGAAACAAGAACTTGACAACTATCAGAAATCGATCAATTTCAGAGTATCTCATCAAGTGGAAGAACTTACCCACTGAAGATTCTACATGGGAGGATGAGAATTTGTACATATGAAAATTTCAGTTATGTATGCATGTTTTATGTTGTAATCTCATGTTTGTTTGAGCCACCTTGGACGAATGATCAAGGAAGCGATGTTCAACTTCCTTCTGTAAATTTCTCACTAGAAATTTTTGAGTGAGTGCAAGGAAGATAGTTCTTAAGAGGAGGATAAGTGCATCCAGGAAGGGAAGAGTCGACTACCTTAAAGTTGTGGTTTAAAGGCGCTAGCCATGGAAGGCAAGTGTATGGAGGATAAAAAGAAGATGGCATTGTACTCTCATCTACTGTACAAATCAGTATATCAGTCTTTTGGGGTCCAAAAGATTCCTAAAGGGGAGGTGTGATCAGAACTGGATCATGGACCTAATTGATAGCTCAAAATTCAAAGTATTTGGGAGTGCGCCAAACCTGAGAAATTAGATACATCTCGTCTTCTTGATTCTGGCACCGTGAACGGTTCAAAAAACCGACACCGTATGAAGAAGTTATTGCAGTTTGAAAAGTCCAGTAAACTGCAAAAATTGGACTTTAACCAAGTTTGACTTGGAATTTTTGTAAATTAAAAAAATAATATTCCAGGGAATATTCCAGGAACATTCCTCATATTATTCCTCGAAATATTCCCCGGAATATTCATTTCCGTCCAACCAACTCTTGACACTTGGCGTTATATGATTTGGCATTGGATTAACTTTTCGAATTTTTAGCCAATGGAAGGCTGCCACGTGGCAGGCTCAGAGGCCACCACATGGGGGCCAGGAATAGTGTTATAAAACTTGTGGGATAGCACAAGAATGGAACATGGGACCTCCCCGCTCACAGCGTTGAATCTTACCGTTCCGCCAAACCAAGGTTTCTTAACTTTGTAAGGGTGTCGTTTGATATTATTATGCAACAGCGCATATGGGGGGCTCGGAAGGGCCAGCCCTTCCCCATGTGCCCAAGCGCCCAAAACCTTAGGCTAAAATAGAACCAGCAGATGTTAATAATGATGTTTAATTAAATTTTGAACGTGGTTTAACCATGTTAAACCATCATTAGCCGAAAAACACGCTTAAGATTTAATGCAGATTTATCCGCCCATAAAACTGTGATTAGTGCTAATTAATGAGCGCTTAAAATGGAGGAGAATTCAGAGGTGGTGCCAAAAATGGCAGAGATTCCAAACTTAACTGCATCTATGTGCAGTTCCTCCAAATTTAGTGGAGGATTTCTAGGGGACACTGGGCAAAAACAGTTTAGGCTCTATCTTGAGCTAGATTTGACCAATTTTGGAGTGCCAATAGTCAATTTCGACTATCTCAAACATTACAGACTCAATGGAGTGGGTTTCAGAGCCACTAGAGAACTTTTGAGTAGGTTTTTTCTTCAGTGAAGTTCAAGGGGCTACCATGGGGCAGCAATAGTTTGAGGCCTAGCTAGGGGAGCTAGAGGCCTTATTTAGAAATCCAATAGTCAAATTTGGATGTTTCAAATGTTCTGGAACTAATGGTGTTGTTTGAAGAGCCTACAGAGGAATTTTTAAGGCCGATATGCTTTAGTGAAGTTCTAGGGGCCATCATTGCCAACTTTTTCCATCAGCAATTCGAGGCCTAGCTGGGGCAGCTAGAGGCCTTATTCAAAGAAAAAAAAGTCATTTATGACTGTAATCGGCATTTTGAATCCATTGATGGAGGTTTCAGAATCTTTTGAGGACTTCTAGAGGTCTAGAACCCATCAAATAATTTTTTAGTGACCCTAGTGCCAAGGAGTGCCGATAGGTGTTGGTGGCGAAACTGGAGCAGCCATAGGCCATTTTCAGTGATAAAATAGTCTATCCTGACTAATTTTGGCATTATGAATCCAATGAATGGATTTTCAGAGCCATTTGAATACTTCCAGAGCTCGAGAAGCTGAAGGGAAGTTTTTGGCAGCCTACGGCAAATAGTGGAGGAAGGCCTAGTTTGGGGATGTTGTGCTCATTTTGAGAAAATGATCAGTCGATATTTTGTGTTTGATGTGTGTTGGAGACAGTAGATGATGTTTCAGGTACAGAAAAATAATTTTGAAGGATTTAGTGACATTAAGAAGCTCAATGTAGCTTAGTGCACCGATAGAAGGAATCTAGTCTAAGGGAGCCTAGATCTATTTGCAGAGTGATGACAGCCATGACAAGGATATAGATGGTATTTATTAGGGGAATTTTGAGGTCTAAAATGGTCCTCCTAAGAAAAATGTACGATTAAAATAAAATTTATAAGAACCAATAGGATTCAAGATGATGATGTCAACCATGGGGGTTGATTCACCATTTTTGGAGTAAAAAATTAAAAATATTAAAAAATAATAAAACAATAAAACTACTTTTTCAACTCGTATTTTCAACTTATCTCCCTAAGGGTTTAGTCAAATTTCGAGCAGGAATACTCGTTGGATGCAAAATTTAATTCCTCATCTAAGGAGTACCCATGTTGCATACTTTTGATGGACCCTGCTACGCGAAAAATGAGAAATACATAGAAAAAACATGATTGCAATCACATTTTTTATGTATTTATATTTTTTCGTGTAGGAAAGTCCATAAAAAGTATGCAACATGGGTACTCCTTTGATGAGAAATTAAATTTTGCATCCAACGAGTATTCATGCTCGAAATTTGAGTAAACCCTTAGGGAGATAAGTTCAAAATACGAGTTGAAAAAGTAGTTTTTTTTCCCCTCTAAAATTTAATGATGTAATCAAATCTTATTTTATTATTTCCACTATTATTTTATAGTTTCCTTAGGAGGCCCATTTTAGACCTCAAAATTTCCCTAATGCTAAGCCCTTTGGTTCACTTCAGTAACCATTGGAGCTAAGTGTGGAACTTGTAAAATAAACTTTACCATAATCCCAAAGAGCCAAGTCAAGGTGACAAAAGCTCAAGGAGACGTAGCCCATGATATTCGGGTGAAATCCTAGATTAATTTTGTTGTTATGTGTGGATGTTTTATTGATGCATTATATTGATGTTATAAATGTTTAATTTCACCAAAAACAAATGGACTTAATACACTTAAACAGTTAAAAATCTCTTAAACGTCAAACGTCTTCTGGTAAATGTCTTAGCTGGGAACAAGTTTTCAATGCTCACTAACACTAGAAAACGGCTCAGCAATTAAAAAATGGGAGGAACATTTAGTAGCAACCAGCCTTGCAATTCTATTTTAACCAAAGATGATAGATATTCGATATTAGGAGGAAAATGTCTAAGCTTCCAAACACTGTTTGGAATATCCTCCAAGCTTGGACAACAACCCAAATAAAGCTCTTCTAGAGAGGTCAATAACCCAAAATCTTGTCGAAACTGCTTCAAAGTTACACAAAATCGAAGATCTAGATATTTGAAAGATCTGAGTTTCCAAAATGACTCTGGAAGGTCTTGTAAAGACATGCAAGATTGAAGATATCATTTCACTAAAGTGGTTAAGTTGCCCAGACATTTTGGTAGTTGGACAAGATTTCTACATCCACTTACATTTAGCTCTTCTTGTGTGTTTAATGAACAAAGATCCTCATAAACATTCTTCAATTTCCCAAATTCTACCAGCTTCAATGTCCTTAGATGCCTTAGCCTCCTAAAAACATATTTTTTTTCAAACTGACGATCATATCAAACCCTATTCAAGTTCAACACTTTCAATTTTAAGGACATTTACATGTGGATTTAAAAATAAAAACACTTGTTGTCAAAAACGCTTCATGAATTGTATTTATGGACTGTATGATGAGCAAAATTCCAAAGACGAGATCAACACATGACTTGCCTTTCTTAGCTACAAATCATTGTTGTTATGAGGTAACCAGGCCAATGTCTTCAACTCTTTAGAGGTTGCGGGATGGAATGGAATACATGGAATTAATCCAGCCTAAAACTATATAATCCATTGGAAATTCTTTGTGCAAGGCAATGGAATTCGCTAGACAATTCTTGTAGAGAGTGACATTACTTGATATTTAGCTCATCCAATGACTTTAGCTGACCAAAACCCTCTTGGATCCTCTCCAAACAAACCAATAGTAAAGGTATAGGCTTTGTAAACTTGTTAATTCAAGCAACCATGTTGGAATTATCATCACTGTATACTCCACATGAAATACAATTTTTTTTATCAAAGTGATATTCTTGCACGTGATACTAATTCCTTTTAAAAAACTCAGGTTCAAATTTCATCTCTGGTTCTACATCTTCCTATAGTCATTGTCGGTGAGACTGCAATCTTCTTGCAAGTCATTGTCGAAAGGGCCAGTAATCAACGGTTTTTTGCCTAATATAGATTGCACCCATGTCAACCCAAATCAAGCCAACATAAATTACATCATATACAACCAAGTCAATATCTTTCTCACCATGGTATACCTCTAGGGTAACCAAACTGGTATACCACTAGGGTAACCAAACTAACACCGAAAGAGTAATATCTATTTAGAAAAAATAACAAAAAATAAGCAATTTTTGTGATGATGTCTAGACATAAAGACAAGAAACATAACAGAGAACATATTAATTCTTTAGGGAGAGATTCTATGATTCAAAAATATAACCATGTGAGAAATCAGGTAGAGGTTAAGACATCTATGGGAGCAATTGAAGTGCTAGGAGAGGCAAGTCCTTTTCCTTTAGTAAGTCATGTTTCCAATCTTGGAAGCCTAAGGGCCATATCACGGTGCTCTAGAAACATTGTTCAATGCTCCTCTTGTATATGCCATCTTACACCATGCTCAAAGCTACGGGAGATGGATATGGTTCATGACCCACTAGCTAGCATGCAATAATTTGTAAATTGACACCATAAGCCTTTTAATCCACTTCTCTTGTAAGAGCCTTTGGGTTCTAGGCTCACTAGCCGATCTCTGTGAGTGATCAAGATTAGTTTGTTGATTTTGAGTTTTCCAGAGTGATTATGAGGGGTGATTCAAGGGTGAGGTTAGGTAAGGGGGACCTGGACTGTCCCCTAGCGATAAGAAGGAATCAACAAAAATACTTATCAATACGAGAGCCAGATTAACTAGATGTTTTTCCAACGAGAGAAAATTGAGTGGATTTCCTTGTGAACAAGGCATGTTTCCTTGCTTAACACTTCTTGATTTTCCAACATTACCTTCATATGCATTATTTAATGCTTGATATTGTGGTTTTTTTAAGCATCTTTGATCAATTATGCATTGGAAAGGTGTGGGGAAGGGCTACCATGCCTGGCCTTGTTGAGGCTCGAGTTGACGTCAAAGGCACGCTCCTGACCATGGCTTATATTACTCCATTAAAATCACATTATATCACCCCGAGCAAGGAACCTAGAGTCCATGGTTAGTTATTTAATTTAAAATCAATTTTGTTTATAATTTTCCCATATTTGTTCGTTTATATTTTTCCATATTTTCTATCACAAACAAGAGAGCCTAATATTTTCCATAGCCCAAAATACGAAAAATAGCTATTAACATAAACCACCAATTTATCCCCTCTTTATTTCATTACACAAACTTTAAAATATGTAATCAACTTTTAATTTATTTTTAAATATTTCATAATATTTTAATTATTTGTAAATATTTAGTTATTCTTCAATTTGTTTGCTTATTATTAATCATTTATTTATACTAATATTTCTTAATTTTTCTTTTATATATATATATATACCCTTTCTTATAAGTTTATATCTTATTATTAGTCATTTAAATTATAGTCTAAAACATTTGAATATATAGACATACACACTTATAGTGAGCATTTGTGTATTTTTAAATATATTAATACAAAACAATTGAATCTATAATTATTTTATTTTATTTATAATACATTTTTTTTAACATAACAGATACTTTATATTCAAAATTTGGATTACACAACCAAAACCGTTTTTACATCATCTCAACAAAACTTGATTCAGCCTTAGCAGGTGCTTCCATGTCCCAATAGAACCATGGAACTATTTTCTTTCCCCTACTAGCCCTATATACTATAAGAAAACACTGAAATCTACCATAAAGCCAGAAATATAACCTTAATGTAAAAAAAAACGACAATTCATAAGTGGACATTGGACATTAACCAAGATTGGTCTTCCCCGCGTCCTCACAGACATCCTTGCCTCTGCTGCTCAGCCCTACTCCATAGTCGCCTTCTCCCCCCTCTTTTTGCATCTGAGCTACAACCTCCTTCGATAGTCGAGCAATAATATCCTTGAATTTTGCGAATATGTTGTTGCTGACCAACTTGGATTTGGCAGGGAGTAAATCAGTCTCCATCTTCACGATTTTGCACTCCAATGACGCCTCCACACTCTCAAACTTTGTGTTAATTATCCCAATGTTCGTAGCACAATCCTTCTCCAATAAGTCCATTTAGCGCGTGATAAGGTCAAGTCTACCCATTATCAACTTAAACAAGAATTCAGTGACCCTCTTCCAGTGCACTAGATCCTCCTCAGGAGGTTTCCTTCCATGGCCTTCCAGCACATCCATATCGACGCTCCTCTAAATAACACAACTATCAATTCGACGCTCCAATCCTTTAACAACGAATGTCACGGGAGATGGTGATGAGTCCTTAAATAGACCAAAGCTTTCTTGCATGTCAATTTCAACTAATCGTGCCATAATTTCATGGAGATCCTCGTTCTGTAGTCCCATTAAATACACATTTTGTCCCAGGGATCTAGCAAACCAATTTCACAAGCAATTTGCAGAGTAATAAGACGATCTCCACCTCCTTGCCATTAATTCTCTGTTGCAGTTCATTGTCTTGCAAATTTTATGAAATGACGGATTTCCTACAACATCCATACACTTGGTTATTAATCTCAATGTGCCATGCGATGAGGTAACCTGGCGATCCAAGAGGGCGACATGCGTTAAACCTTCTGTGTCCTTTCCCCACATATCTTACCTTCCATATGAGCTTCCCCACATCATCCCACTATCATCCATAACCATAACAATATTTATTAGCCCTGACCATCATTCAATTATGGAGTGGGAATTTGGCCTCCATCTCTCCCATCGATCTTGTATTTTCCTACTCCCAAGAGCACTCCACAATTTTCCATTTCATTGGAAGCCTTATTTAGGTGCCATAAAACATGAAAAAAAGAATGTTGCTCAAATTTTTCTGGCTGATAATTTATTCTTTTAACAATGGAGGATATGATGTTGGGAGAATGTGCATTTGATATTGAGAACATTCTTATGAGAAACAAGAAATCACCAACAATTTATATTATATTTATTCATAGAGTGTTAGTAAGGTCCAATCCTTTCCACAAGGAAAATAGTCTCGCCTTGTTATTGGTGGTCACTCTCAATCCCCACTAATATTTTGTGTCAAATTGTTCATCGAGGCTACAAAGCAACTCTCCACCTCCTGCCTCCCTAATACAATTTTCATATATGAAAAAAAAATCAATTAATTTACAATTAATAATACTTATACTAAATAAGATAAATAAGTAGATATACATAATTGACAACCATAACTTTCTCATGTAGTTTAAATAATATTTTCTACCTATCATGATTTATTTATTTTATGTTATTATTTTTATAATATTCTTTGTTTAAAAGTATATTTTTTTTAAATTATTAGTTTTTTTTGGGTAATAAAGTTGTTTATAAAAATAAGTGAAATTTTGATTTTTTTCAAAATTTTATCATTAGATTTCAATTAGCTTGATTAGAAAATGAAAATGTTCTCTTTGTTTTTTTTAATTAAGTTTGTATAAAACATAGAGAAATAGTAAATAAAAGATAAAATAAAATTAAATTAATAAACTTATCAAATTATATACTTTCAAATCGTAAAAAAAAAAAATTATTGTAGTTAAGACAAATGAATTTCTTTTCCTGTGAAACAAAAAAATAATTCGAGTTAAAAACAACATGTGTAATAAAACAACCCACTTAGCCCAAAATGAATAAAAATAATATAACCCAAAATATTTTGATGCATGTGGTAACACATTTAGAATAGAATCTCTAATGGATTTTAAAGCAAGCTTTATTACCATCGTTGACAAAAGAGATTATTTCCACATAGGACAAATAAATTAAGCAATTACTTAAAAACAAGATCATAGATAAATATAAATAGTATTTTTATATGGTTAAAACCTTTACAGGTTTTAATCCATGGCCTCAACCAACTAGACCATTTGAGACAATATATTAATGCACATACATAAAAGTTTTTCAAAATCTATTTTAATAAATAGTTTTCTATATTTTTTAAATAGACGTCATGAACCAATCAAATGTTAAATCACAAATAAATATAATCTATTAAAAAAAAATATAAATTATTAAATCACTTTATGGCTAGAATATATGACATACATTACATAATTACAAATACAATTACTTATTAAAAAAAATATTTTTAATAAAAAATATATTAATTTTAATTAAATCTTCAATGTTTAAATATCCTGCAATTTTATATCAATTTTTTTTTCAATATTATTTATTTTCCAAATCACCATAAAGTAAATTTAAATAATTAAAACTTAATAAAATATTAATAAATAAAAAAGTGTTTATATCTCATTATAATCACATAAACATGGAAATAAATAGAAAAAAATATGGTTGGCATGTAAATTAACTAATTTTAAAATTTAATAAAGAGGTTATGTTTCAACCAATCTTTTGTAAGAAACAAAAATATAATTTATTATTAATATATTATATTATAAAACATAATTAAATTAATATAATTATTTAGCAGTTTAGATTTATTTTAATTTTGGGATTTTTAAAGATTTAGAGAATCATTTTTTTTTCATTTTTAAAGAGGTTTGCAGATGTGATTCTTCTTGGTGCTTGATAAATTTGGAATTAGTATAAATTTAAGTTAATTTAATTATTAAATATAATTAAATGTACTTATAATTATAATTATTTTTATTTTTTTCTATGTTATTTGACCAAGTCAAAATATTTAACAAAATACTATAACATCTCTTTCATATTGAACTAAAAGAAGAAAAAACCCAAAATTTTAATCAACAACTATTTTTTCATAACCCTTCAATTTTAACCATAATAATGGATACGAATGTCCAAAAAAAAAAAAAAAAAATCTCTTTAATTACCTACATAAATAAATAAATTCTCTTTAGTTACCTTTAGATATTGAGTAAAAACTTTGATGAGCATCATACACAGTAATGTAGTCTCAAATTCTATCTAACAATAATCATTACTAATATTCATTTACACCTGGACAACATACTCTCCTTCAGATAAATCTATGTTCCACTAAATAAGATTCTCCAATATCACAACCTTTTTTTGAAGGAAGATTTTTGTGTTATAATCTTCCCAGATTAATCTCTCCCATGTAGCTTGCTCAATTCGTATGTGTTTTAAATTGGGGAGCTTCTCGATTCCTCTGGGCAGTCTCTTCAATGCTCTGCAATAACATATAATCAAGGTTTGGAGTTTTGGCATTGTCTCCTCCGTCCACACAACATTTGATGACGAGCTTGATATACTTTCTAACATTGGCAAGACTCTGACAGACAAGGTCTCCAACATCGGAAATTCACCAACGCTTCCCCTGATCCCTATCCCCAACTCCTTCACTTTATCACACCCTGTTAATTCCAATACCCTTAAGCTTCTCAATCTCTCTAATGGAGGAAGCTCCTGTAATTTGTCACAATGATACAAACAGAATTTCTCCAGTCGTTCAAAGTCACAAATACAATTAGGCAAACTGATCCCTCCATAATTTCGAAGCAAAAATGTCTGTAAGTTCTTCATGTTTTGCATGTCCCAGGGAAGATCCTCCATTACACCACCCACATCAAACATCAATTTGAGATGCCTCACCTGCAACCAAGTTCCCATTGTACCCACTTTAATTCCGGACTTAATCCCATTTACTGTGATTCCTGGCTTTACATGTACACTAAACTCCACCAAATGTGGGAAATTTGTAAAATCCTTCAAACTGCACATACCACTTTTCGGATTGTCCACGCCCAATATACTCTTCTCTGTCAACAGCTCTAGTTTGTGCAGGGACATAAGTTGAGAGATCTCAAGTGGAATCCCGGCTAACCTGTTACACTGACCTAAATTTAAATGTTTGAGATTTTTCAGCTCTACTATCTTACATGACAATGATTCTAGCTCTGTACAGTTGTTAAGATGCAAAAATTGCAATCGAGAAAGATTGCATATGTCTGCAGGCAAACTATTAATTTTGGTGTCATTCAACCCCATAAACTCAAGCTGTTTGAGTTGCCAGACCGATTCTGGCAACGATGTTATATTGGTGTGAGAGAGATCCAAAACCCTGAGAGAGGTGAGATTGAGTAAAAAGCCATTTGGAATTTTTCTTAAACTTCGATTTTGGGCTAGGATCAAAGTTTGAAGTTTGGGGCATCTGAAATCTGTTGGCAGAAATGCAGCATCATTATAATAGCGAATTGCTATTCTTTTGCAATGGGCCATCACTTGTTCTGCTGGAAACTTGTGCAGCTTTTGACTTGTTCTGAATAAACATTTCTCCTCTTCAGCTATGTAGAGTGCCATCTCGCGAATAACATCGTGAACTTTTATCCATCTCTTTTCATTCATCCAGTTCATCTCTGGGCTAACATACTCTAACAAGCAACGCTCGATCAGTATAGTTACATACCTGCGTCCTGCATCCATTAAAAAGCTTTTGTCTCTGTTATTAACCAATCCCTCCCCTACCCACATCTCCACCAATCTTTCCACCTCAATCTGTGCATCTTCAGGAAAGGCACCACAATATAGAAAACAATTCTGTAAGTTGTAATCAGGCAGAGAATCGTAGCTCAATTTTAGCTTTTTATAGAGATTTTCATCAATGTTGTCACCGAACATTGTTCGAAAACCAGGATCTACACTTTTCATTTGATTTAAAGCAAGATCCCACTCATCTGCATTAGTATTACCAATCATTGCTGCCGCAACAACATTTATGGCCAAGGGTAAACCCTTACACTCTTTTGCAATTTGTGTAGCCACATCCTCTATCCTTTTTGTCGGAGCAGCGCAGGTTTTGAAAGCTTTTCTGCAAAACAATTGCCATCCTTCCTCCGGGGAAAGGGGTTGTATTGGTACGGAGTAGCTGTCATCTGCCCCCATTTTTCGAATCACATCTATGCGGCGAGTAGAGATTACCACTTTACTACCTTTATCACTGATACAGGGGATGCCCAGTTCTTCTTCCAGTTGGATTGGATTCCATAGATCGTCCAGTATCAGAAGAAATTTCTTTTCCTTCAGATAATTAAGGAGTCTTAACTTTTGTGTCCCAAAATAGGAACTGCTTTTCAAATTAGAACTGCTTCCTAGCTGTAAATTAATTGCCGCAGCAACACTAGTCTGCAAGTCCAGAATGTTAAACTTTTGAGAAATAGTTAACCAAATGACCACTTGGAACACATTACCTCTCAGCTTGTAAGTGTTGTAGACTGTCTTCAGCAATGATGTCTTGCCAATGCCACCCATGCCAAAAACGCCCATTACCCTAAATTGATGATCTTCGGCATCAAGCCATGTTCTCAGCTGCTTCTCAGCCGATTCTATCCCCAGCCCCACAAAGCCAGATTCTGGTACTGTGTGAAGTAGCGCCTTTGGATGTAGCTCTGCCGACGAAACAATCTGTTGAGTATCACATACCATTGAAATGGCATTTTTGAAATTGCTGTAGCATTCATCGATATTTATAGTGCATTTTCTGATTTGTCTACAGAGTCTGGGCTTCCTGAAGCAGCGATCCAAACGACCTTGCAGTTGTTGGGACTGATTTAGGACTCTTTCTGCACCATCAAGGGAATGTTGGAGATTTTGCAATTCATCATTCACGGTGTCCGGGGTACGTCTTTGCTGATGTTGAAATTCTATGGCAATGTTTTCTGAAACGAATCTCCCAGTGCGTAGCTTCTCTTGCAGAAGTACAGTGTTTCGATCCAAGTGAATAACATCATCTAACAGTTGGATGAGTGGAACAATAACAGAGCTAACAGAGCTGCTTATGGTGTTGGCCACTGATCCACTCCAAACACCCTCCATGGCTTCTGCGAATCCAAATCAAAGCCAACCCGCGCAGAGAACAAAAGCAGCAGAATATCCAGAAGATATTGGCGTTGTCTACAGAGCCGCAATTTTGCCAACCACGAAATTCCTTTGGCGTTGTGTACAGAGCCACAATTTTGTCAATAGCAATTTTTTTTTTCAAGAAATTTAATCATGAGAGTGTTTGAATAGTTTATTGATAAGGGAAATGGATTCAGTACAATAAATTGGGCATCCAAAATCAATTGGACTGTTCCAAAATTGTAACCCTAATTTCCAAAATTTTCTGCTGAGATTTTCTGCTGTTCCAAAATTATAACCCTAATTTCCACTATTTTCTCATCGAAATTACAGAGAATATGAATAACCAAAAATTTGCAAAAACGGCCTGAATATATTTAGGGTAAGGTAAACCATCCCCTTCAGCGGCTATGCCAAGTACTTCACCTCTCTTTCCACGACGGTCAAATAAGCAGGTAGCAGACTCCACTCTGTCACAGAGCTCCTCTGGTTTTCTTGCCCAGTGATTTCTCCGATCTTGGAATCGATCTTCCTTCTGCTTGGCGCTCTCTCTCGCCAAATACCTTATCTGCCTATTGACAAGCCAAACAATCCTATGCTGCCCTCTCTTCTTTATTTATTTTTCTCAGCCAGTCACAACACAGTTTCCCTCCTTGATTTGCTTTCACACGACTGCCTCTTCCCAAATCACTGCTGTTTCCCCACTTGCAGCGAGTTTTCTACAAACTATCTCGTCAGTAACCCCAATTTTCTTCATGAAAGCGATTTCGCGGCGGGGTTTTCACAAACAGTCCCGTCAAATGGCCACGATTTTCTCCATACCAGCGATTTCACCATGCCAATTGGTCAAATACTGATACATTTTCACACGGCGCTGTTCATTATTGAATTTTCAACTAATGAACATTTCGAACTGCTTACTGTGACAGTGATTTCATACTGGTACATTTCCAATGTGTTCATCGTTATAGAATTTCCAAGTGGAAAAAATTTCGAACCACTTCCCTACTCATTTGATGAACTCCTCGTTCTAACCCACCCACCTCGTGCATCAAGTCAAATCTGATTACAATGAAGGGAGAAAGAAGTTAGAAATAATAAAGATAATGCCATGGAAAATAGTTATAACCATAATAATATATAAAATAAAAATATTTTAATATAGAAAATTTAAATTGAGAAAATCGCTAATAGATCCATTATGATTATATGGTTTAAATGTGATCAAATTGGCTACAATCATATGTAATCTATGAGTTTTAATATCACGGTCACCAAATCCCATATGCTTAATATCACGGTCACCAAAACTATATGATATAAACTATTACTTTGAAGTTAATATCTCACTCTTTCATAAAATTATGTTTACTCTAACATTTCCCTTTCTAAACTTGATTAGGGAAGTATGCATGCTCTCCTCCCCTATTACCTGGGTTTATTTCAAGACTTTATCAATAGGGTAAGCATATTTAATCATTAAATGCATAGATATGCCACGATTTCTTGATGCATTTATAAGAGGTTTTTTTCAACAAATTTGCCCCTTGTATGTGAGAGAGAGTCAGACAGGTAGTACATTTTATGGGTGACTCGTTTGTGTATTAAGAGGGTTTATTTATCAAAGTTTTTGGAGGAATGAAATCGCCCCATCTAATATGAAGATTCATGATTGATACAGTAGTATTGTAACAAATAACCTACCAAGTTTACATCGGGGTAGGTGGAGCTCACTCAAGGACAAAGAAAAATCCCTGGCTTGACATGCCTTTCCACCTCAAATCTTATGATGTAAAATATATCAAGAGAGCTAAGGACGATTCTAATGCACTCACACTTTTCTGCTTTGGGGATTTGATGTTTCATAGATATGATCATAGATGCATGGTGAAGGATCATTGAAGGTGTTGAAAATTTAGATGGGAATATCAATAAGGGACTTGTATAGAGAAAGAGAAACAAAAGAAGGCCTTGCACATCACAATTGTTATTTCAATGATCAACTACACTCTTACCACTACGAAAGTGGAAAAGTATGAAAAGTAGATAGAAACATTAGCTCACATTTCATGGGGAACAAGAAGAGAAACTAAAGAAGGAAGAGGAAGGTAACTAGATAGCACAGAAAGATACTAGAGCAACTCGAGAACTTGTAATGAAAGATCATAAAGAGAAGGAAATGAAGAGAGAAAGGGGGAGGAGAAGGAAGGAAAATGAAAAGAAAGGTTGAGGAAGAAAAGACGAAGCAGGAAGAAGAGGAAGAGAAGAGAAAACATGTAGATAAATAATAGAAGAACTCTTACAAGATGAAGCAAAAGTTAGAGCAAAGGAAGAAACTCTCCATGCTCAACAAATAGGGCTAGAGCCCGAAACTTAGCTAGACATAGTTGTAATGGAGATTGATCCAACACCATCGGTAGTCATAGAAATCACAGGAGGCCATGTTCTAGCAACAAACATGAGAATAATGCCAAAAAAGAGGAAGAATGTGTTAAACCTAAATAAGTTCAAGTTTTATCATATCCTCAATAAAATTGTGTAGAACATGAAGAAAACCTATGTCACACAACACCTAGAACTGATGTAGAACATCACTAAAATGCCTATAGTGCCAGACATAAGCAAATATATTATTGTCATGGCCTCAATAGGTACAACATTATCTCAGAATAATAAGAGGAATGTGAGACATATCCTAGAATAGATGAAGAGGAAAGACACCCAAATACTGGATTTGGAGCAACATATTAGATTGTTGAAGGAGGAAACCAAGAAAAAGAAACATGCAGAGAGCATCAAGGTAGAAGACTACAATGGATGAGCTTCAAAAGTGCATGAATCATACAAGGCCCTATTCTTATAGGTATATCATTTCTTGAAAATTTTATAGAAGGTCTTAATTGTACCACCTCCCACCCCTTTAAAGCATCTTAGACTGTGGGGAGTGTTACTCATTTGATCCAATATCCTAGGGTTTTTATTAAGATGGGTGTTGGGGACAAGGAGGAAAAGGGAGAAAAAGGAGGAGATTTATGAAATTTTTCCTATGTATGGAAAATCTGCACAAAGAATGGTGGACACCATGCACAATGTGCCGCACAAATACCTAACAGACCAGGAAAGCATGTGATGGAGGGTGACAATATTGTGCCATAACTAAAATATTCTTCGTTCGATAGTGCAACCTCTAGTTGTGAGAGTTAGTTAGTCGTGGGAAACAATTGTGATTCGTCCTCATATGGTCAAGCAATCGGTTGCGGCTTGTGGCATACAAGGACAACTCATTAGAGTGAGTTGGTCGAGGATTCCCTAGAGCACGATGTTGAAAACTAATACTATATAAGGAGTTGTTGTCGATGGTAGAGGGTTCAGATTGATGGTTATCTTGGTCGATGGTTTTTCAATTCGCGCAATTGTGTTGTTACACTAATCTACTACTAATTTGTTTTGTTATCATACTATTGTTACTATAGTGTTGCCTCAATGAAGGATCCTTGTATAATGTGTTCAAATTAATATTGTCTCTATTAATTCTTAATCACTTTGGGTCCATATTGAATATGTATCATATTAATTTTAAAGGCGTTAGTCGAATAATATAGTATGGACAATGACGGTCGACTGAGTCCTCCCCATTTTGGGTGTATGACACTCCTTTGTATTTTTGTTCTTATAATTTGCTATTAATATAGGTCCTATGGAATTTTTTTCCTAGTTTCTCATGGCTCTGTTATATTATACTTTGGCATTGATGGGAAAATGAATGAGCAATAAGTTTTGGTAGTGAGTTCTACAAAATTTCTTGAATCAATACGTTGTAGTTAATGGTAGTTTTTGTATATGAATGAAACCATGCTACGTATTTTTTGTGTAAAAGGTAATTTTGCACTCACACAATTAATTCTTGTCGAAAGCTCACTTTTCTAGTTAAACCATGCAATTTCATTTGACCAATGTGTGTTGTAGTTTATTGGGAATGTTGGAATTTATGTTGTAAACATTTTTTTAATGTACTTCTAGTTAATGAATTTATCTGTGACATATGGTGTGTTCACTAGTTAAGGGAGGGTTGTTATGAAGTGGAGTCAACACTAACTCCCCTGTTTAGCAGAAGCAGAATACATGGCAGCGACATGTGAGGCTATCTGGATGAGAAATATCTTGGTTGGTTTGTTTGGTTCTCATTTAGATCCGACAATGATTCATTGTGATAATCAGATTTGGATTAAACTCTCGATTAATCTTGTGTTTCATGATAGATCTAAGCATATAGATATCCAGTATCATCATATCAGAGACTGTGTATAGGAAGATCATGTTGCTTTAGTACATTCCTATGGAAGATCAAGATGCAGATATTTTGACAAAGGCGCTCACTAGGAGCAAACTCGAATACCATAGATACACGATTGGGGTGAAGGATAATCCCTTTCTTGTTGAGAGGGAGTGTTGAGATTCAACAAGAAGATCCTAGTTAAAATTATGCACCTACACTAGGATGGAGCCTCAGGCTATTTTTAAGTGGATGTCTATTTATATATGCATGAGAAAATTCTATTTATAGATGAGGTCTATTTATAGATGTATGTGCAAGTTCTATTTTTAGATTGCATGTCTATTTATAGATGCATGTCGACTATTATTATTTCCTAATATTAGTTGGACAATAAACAATAACCTATTCTCAATGAGCACTTGGAAATAGTTAACTGAAGTGGAAAATTAGTTAGCTATAGAAATTTCGAGTTGAATGGTTGGTTGGTGGGAGATGCAAGTGGACTTAGTTGTAACTAAGTGATTCGAAGTTGTAACAGAGTTAGAAGTGTAGTTATGAAAGTTGTAAAGTAGTTTAACTTAGTTAAGTGAGTTAAACTCAGTTGTGCTAGTTGTAATTGAAGATACACTATTGAGAGATCAAGTGAATTAGTTATTAATTAATTCACAATCAGTGGTCTCACATGCAACTGAAGATTTACTACTATTAACTACATGCATGTCAGATCTAGTGGAGACCCAGTTGAGATGTAGGTGAAAGGGACAGATTGACTATCAGTTGTGACATTATCGGTTGCACACATGCAACCGCACACACATTGAATGTGCCCATGAGGATTGAAAAGTCAAGGCAAGTAGGATTCCATTCATTCAGGGATTGCTATTAGCTGGGATTGCGTAGTGGAGGCAGGCTATCTAGAGGAAATAAATTGGCTAAGGAACTTGCCAATTTTTGTATGATAGTGTGAGACAGTTAGCTATTGTACTAAGAGCTCTTGGATCGGAGATTTGTATGTAATTGTTTCATGATCCATGATATAATACATAATAGAAGATAGTGGGGTTGATCTTTCTTCATGATTTTGTGATTGGCGATTGTGTTTCAAATTACGCAAATATTTTGTAGAAGAAATTCTACATTTAATAGTGGCATATAATTGTTAGATCGGGAGAATCCAGGCAATACATATTTTGTATTAAATTTCTACATCCACTAGGCAGGCTACCAAAATTTGTGGTAGACATTGTAGGAGTTAAATTCTATGCAAATTTTGAAGTAACCCAGATTGTGGATGATGAAGACCCTTATCCTGTGCTCTTAGGTCTGGACTGGGACATTGACATTGGGGGTATCATCAATCTGAAAGAAGAAGTATGGTCATTGAGAATGAGGGTACGCGGGAAATAGTCTCCCTGGATCCAGCAAAAAGTGAACAATACAAAGCTGATGCGCGAGGAGGAGGATGTTGATCACATTTACAAACTGACTGCTTGGGATGATGATTGGATCAACCCCACGGCTGATGGCATGTTGTGTTGGGAGAAAGACAACGAATGCCTCCCAGACTTAGATGGTGAGATAGAAAATTAGCATAACTGGTTGGAAGATGTATCTACACTATGGTGCCTTAATATCACAAAGAGCTTCCGATGCATCTCCTTAGAGGTAAGAAAAATTCCCTACTTTGATGGTTCTAGTAGTGTTAAGGACTTTCTTAAAGAATTCGAAGGAAATGCCCCTAAAAAATGGAGGTTTTGGGCACTTGACTTAGCTATGCGGTCCACCCTGGCGCGGTGGTGGGAATCCCATAAGGAGGCTTTCCAGGACTGGGAGGAATGGCGAAAAATGACAATCCTACGATTTGAACCTCCGGTTAACCGACCCATGGAACTCTTCTCTGGTCGTGGGGACCCGCGCAAGCACCTGGCTATGTGGATGGAGGTCTAGAATGAAAAGACTTGGAATGAGTGGGTCCATATGTTTTTCCATGCTTTGGGCCAATCCCCACTACCTGGTATTTAGATGCAGAGCTACACCAACGCACTCGCCACAGGGGTACAATGATAGAAAATTTCCTCGTGATGTTTGGATTAGTAGGAGGTATGGAGAAATTGGATGAAGCACTGCAAGATATAGATGCTCTGGTCTGCGGTGAGTCCTTATCTAGGAGATAATGTGTTGTGCCAGCTTGGGATGCGCATATGCAGGATATTGTCAACTACCGAAATTTTTCAATAGAAGACTGCGATGAGGACCCTAGAAATATCACTATCCCAGAGTCGGAAGGAGAGCGTGCAGTTGCAGGACCACTATTATAGGAAGTGGACATGAGGAAGCCTTTAAAGTTGAAGGAAGTCAACATTGGAATGAAAGAGTAGCCCAAGATGGCCAATATTGGGGATTATTGGGATGATGATATAGTTGGCAAGATTTCAGAGCTGCTAACCGAATATCAGGACCTGTTTGATCCGGATTTATGCAGGAACGCAAAAAAATAAACACATAACCATAAATATAGAGATGCAGCGGAAATAACACTTCATTTCATTAATATCAAAGAACTGAAATTTGCTTACAGACAGAATGGAAATAAAACTAGCTAGGGCACTGGTAGCTATCTCCGAGAAGAGATGTGGCGGCTGCAGGCCTCTGAACTGAGTTACAATGAGGCTCGAGGGCCTATTTATTATTGAGAAACAATGGAGAACCCTAAACACCCAAAAACCTAACCCTAGGAGATGAAGCGCCAAAACTATGGGCCCCGTTTGGGTAAATTGGTGTTTCAACTTCCCAGGGACGTAACTTTGGCATACTATCTCCGTTTGACACACATGATACATCATTAGAAAGCTCTATCCGAGGACTACAACTTTTGTGACAATTTGATGATCAAATTGCAACAAATTTCATACCCAAAAAACGTCGTTTAGGGCCTCAAAACGGCTCTGGAAGTTCAGGACCCGAAAAACTGCTAAAAATAGTAAGTTATGCCAAAACTGAAAAACTGAAAGAGACAATGGTGGGGGCCCAAGTGGAATAGGCGGGTGGCCACCAATATCCACCCGGATCATTCCTCCCCCCTTAGGAAGCAATGGTCCCCATTGCGTTAAGTTCCTCCATGAGATGAGGAAATTTCTGCTGAACTTGGTCCCTGGTGAACCACTTTCCTTGGTGCAGGAGTTGGCTAGCTTTGACAACCCAATATAGTTGGATCTTCTGCTGGCGAGCGTTCTTGATTTGCATGTCCATGATACAATTTGTGGTGGCCTGTTCCATGCAGTCTGGATTTAACTCTGTTGGTGTGAGTTGTTCTGCAATGTCCGAGGTGTTCAGTAGAGGTGGGAAGTAAGGACGAAGGCGATCCACATTGAAGACTGGGTGCAGACCAAGGAATGGTGGAATACTGAGCTCGAAGGCATTGTTCCCTACAGCCTCGGTGATGGTGTACGGCCCGTATCGGAGCGGGCGAAGCTTGCGGTGGGGTCCAGTGAGGCGCTCCTTCTGCAAATGTAGCCATACTTTGTCGCCCACCTGGAAGTTGTGTGGCACCCGGTGTTGATCATGGCGTTGCTTGTACTTGGCATTGGCTCTGTCCAATATATCATGAACTTGTTGGCAGATGTGTTGAATGCGCTCGATGAAGCTACTTGCTTTGTCAACTTCAGACTGGACATGAGCTGAATTGGCCTGAGCAGCTGCAAATGGCATGGCTACGTCAATGGGACATAGTGGCTGGAATCCCAAGCCCACCTGAAAGGGGCTATGGCCGATTGAACTGTGGAGAGCCCGATTATAACTATGTTGTACACAAGGGAGGCTCTCGTCCCATGTGCGTGGATGCTTTGAATTGTACATGCGCAGAATGTGTACAATCATTCTGTTGACGACCTCTGTCTGGCCATCTGTTTGGGGATGGAAAGCTGTGGACTTGGTGAGCTTTGTGTCCAACATTGACCAGAGGCTGGACCAAAATGTGCTGAGGAACCTGCTATCTCGATCCGATATGATAGACTGTGGGATCCCAAAGTGCACCCACACTCGTTCAAAGAAGAGTTTAGCAGTGGCTTCTGCTGTGATATTCTTCTTACAGGCCGCCATGATGGCCATCTTCGAGAATCGGTCAACGACCACGAAAACACAGTCATTTCCATTCTTAGTAGAAGGCAGGCCCGACATGTAATCCATGGAGATGGATTCCCACGGTCGACTAGGGGTAGGTAGTGGAGCATATAGGCCTTGCTTCTTGATGGTCGGTTTGGCAATGGCACAAGCAGTGCAGGATCTGATGTGCTTCTCGACATCCTTTCGAAGGTTCGGCCAATAGAAATACTTCTGTAGTATTGCTACTGTTTTCTCGACCCCGAAATGCCCAGCGACTCGACTGTAGTGTGTTTCCCATATCATCTTGGCACGCTCACTTGAAGGAACACAAAGGTGTCCCAGGTGACATAAAAGTGCATCTTGGAGGTGAAAATTTGGAACTTGCGTGCCCCCCAAGAGTGCCTTGTAAGTGTGGCCGAATTGGGTCACTCTCATAGAGAAGCGGCCAATCAGAAGTCTCGTGCCCACAAGAGTTGAGCACGGTGGTGAGCGCCACGATCGGTGGTCGGCTGAGGCAGTCTGCAACATTATTGGTGCTACCCTTCTTGTAATTGATGTTCAAATGAAACTGTTGCAGATATGTGGACCACTTCTGATGGCGATCATTCTGCAACTTCCCTTGTGTCTGTATGAACTGCAGGGGCCGGTGGTCGGTGTGGATGATTGTTTCCTTCCCCAAAATGTAATGCTTCCATTGTCGACAGGCTTGTACAATGGAATACATTTCTTTGTCATAGGTGGGATACTTGCGAACTGTCTCAGACAATGTCTCACTGTGATATGCCACTGGATGTCCCTGTTGAGTAAGAACTGCCCCAATAGCATAGTCAGAGGCATCCGTCTCGATCTCAAATGGCTGCTGCAAGTCTGGTAAGGTGAGCACTGGGGCAGAACAGAGGCGATTTTTCAATTCTTTGAACGCCTTCTGTTGAGGTTCCGACCAAAAGAATTTTGCTCTCGCTCTTCCTTTGGTGACTTGACTCAAGGGCCAAGTGATATGAGAGAATCCCAACACGAATCTACGGTAGAAATTAGCAAGACCCAGAAAGCTGCGAAGCTCTGTTATAGTAGTCGGGGCTGGCCAATCCCGAATGACTTGGATCTTGGCCGGATCCACATGCACCCCCCTTTCATCAATAATGTATCCCATATATTGAACCTGGGTCATGCCAAACGTGCACTTCTCCAAATTGGCACACAACTTGTGTTGCCGCAGTGTTTGGAGGACTTGTCGGATGTGATGAAGGTGCTCTTCCCAAGTCTTGGTGAAGATCAGAATGTCATCCAAGTACACCACTATGAATGAGTTGGTGAATGGCCGCAAGATGTCGTCCATCATCCTCATGAAGGTTGCGGGAGCATTCGTCAACCCGAAAGGCATGACCAACCATTCAAAAAGGCCTTCCTTAGCTTTGAAGGCAGTCTTCCACACATCAGAGGGTTCAATTGGTACTTGGTGATACCCAGACTTCAGGTCGACCTTACTGAAATATTTTGCACCTTGGATTTGGTCCAGAAGGTCATCAATCCATGGGATTGGGTACCTATTTCGGACAGTGATCTTGTTCAGCGCCCGATAGTCAATACAGAGTCTCCACGTCCCATCCTTCTTCTGTACCAACACGATCGGGCTCCCACAGGGCGATGAACTTGGTCTGATGTGACCTTTCTGCAACAGCTCCTGAATCTGCCTCTTGATTTCATCATTTTTGAGAACAGAGCGTCGATAGATCGGTCCATTGGGTAGCGGCGCACCTGGGGTCAGATCAATCGGGTGCTTGACCTGGCAGTGCAGAGGAACCCCTGTGGGTGAGGTGAAGATGTCCCCGTACTCCTCCATGACCTTATCCATTTGTTGTTGTCGTGCAGAGGGGCCCTGTCTAGAGGTCGTGGCCACAGTCTTCTTCTTGCCCTGGGGGCGGATCATCAGGAAAACGAATTTCCTAGTTTGGGAAATGAGATTACTACATTGTTTTGCAGTAACCAAAGAGACAGTCGTAGGAGGTGGTACCTCTAGTATCCTGTACAACTTACTTCCCAAAGTAATAATAACAGCACGAGGTCGAGACTCATACACAGCATGACGCTTCCACAAGTATGGTTGTCCTAATAATACATCAGAAACATCAATAGGAGCAACGCCACATAATACCTCATCCGTGAAGGGCTTGATGCTATAGGGAAGGCGGCACTGTTGGCTAACGCGGAGATCTCGTCCTTGGTGAAGCCACCCGATGGTGTATGGATGTGGGTGAGTTGTGGTCGGCAAGCCCAACCGCTTCACGGCGTCTGCTGAAATGAGGTTCTTTTGGCTCCCATTGTCGACAATGAACTGTACAGGGGAGCCCTTTACCCACATCTGGGAGTGGAAGAGACGTTCCTCCTCCTCTCGATCTTCCGGTTCCTCCTTCTGAATCTTTGTAGTGGAAACAGTGGCATTGGGATCCGCATCAATAATATGTTTCCCTTTTTCATTCCCCTTTTTAGGTTCTGATTCGGAGTCGGAGCATGCATCTGACTCAGAAGCCCTCATCTCGGCCACTAGCGACTGCTTGGCCCGACACTCACTTGTGTTGTGAGTGGAGCTCTTATGGAACTCACACCACTTTCCCGTGTCCTTCTTTGGATTTACGGTGTTGTTCTTTTCTTGTGGCTTTGACGGGTTGTCTTTAGCCGCCATGCTCTGTCCTTTGTTCTGCGGTTTGGAAGCACCTTTTCCTTGCTTTTGATTCACAGATCCAAAGTCTCGCTCCTTCTGTTTGAATTTCTGCTCAATCTTGGCAGCATACCGGTATGCCGTACCAAGCGAGGAGATGTCGAGGAACTCCATTTCCTCCTGAATGTATCTGTGCAGACAACTGCGATATTTTAGCACCAAATGTTTCTCTGAATCTTTGATACCCAACTTTGTGCGCAGGGTATGGAACAGATTCGTCAGCTCGTGCACATCTTGATCCCTTTGTTGTCGCAGCGTGGTCCATCGTATGTACTTGTCCTCATAGCTCCCCACGGGATAGTACTGTTCCTTGACGGCGTCTCGGAAATAATTCCAAGTTGGTACGGCCGAGAACAGAGAGGGCTCTGTCTGGTCCTTGTTCTCACAGTAGGTTTCCCACCAGTCCTTAACATGGGAGGTAGCTTTGAGGAGTGCAAAAATAATCTTCTCCCCTGGCCCGAAAAGTCATGAACAGAGAAATATCCTTCTAATAGATTCAACTATCTATCTACAGCATCTGCGTCTATTTGACCCTCAAATATGGGAATGTCAAAATTTACTTGTACCTTAAAAGGAGTCGCGCCTCCAGAGTGGCTGCTAGATGCAGATGCGCCGCCGGTGGGTAGCCGTTGAAGGATCCGAACAAAGTTATCCATCATCACGTTCCTTTGTTTTTCGAGGGCCTCCTCGAGCAATATTTTGATAGGATCTCCTGCTCCCTCATCTTTCTTTTCGTCCCCCATGGGCGTCCGTCGAGGTTTGTGAGGCTGATCTTGCAAAGGTTCCACCAGATCGAGCCCTAGCTCCTTATACCCCGACCTCGTTGGGGACATGCAAAGAAGGATCGAGAAAAAGTAGACCGCTCTGATACCACTGATCCGGATTTATGCAGGAACGCAATAGAATAAACATATAAACATAAATACAGAGATGCAGCGGAAATAACACTTCATTTCATTAATATCAAAGAACCGAAATTTGCTTACAGACAGAATGGAAATAAAACTAGCTAGGGCACTGGTAGCTATCTCTGAGAAGAGATGTGGCGGCTACAGGCCTCTGAACTGAGTTACAATGAGGCTCGAGGGCCTATTTATTATCGAGAAACAATGGAGAACCCTCAACATCCCAAAAACCTAACCCTAGGAGATGAAGCGCCAAAACTATGGGCCCCGTTTGGGTAAATTGGTGTTTCAACTTCCCAGGGACGTAACTTTGGCATACTATCTCCGTTTGACGCACATGATACATCATTAGAAAGCTCTATCTGAGGACTACAACTTTTGTGACAATTTGATGATCAAATCGCAACAAATTTCATACCCAAAAAACGTCGTTTAGGGCCTCAAAACGGCTCCAGAAGTTCAGGACCCGAAAAACTGCTAAAAATAGTAAGTTATGCCAAGACTGAAAAACTGAAAGAGACAATGGTGGGGGCCCAAGTGGAATAGGCGGGTGGCCACCAATATCCACCTGGATCACTATTCCCTATAAATTTCTCTGATTTGAAGGGAATCGTGGGAGATATGGGTGTCATGAGAATCACCTTGAAGCCGGATGCACGTTGTGTCAAACAATGGCCCTATCGGTTAAATCCTAAATATAAACAGAAATTCAAGGAGGAAATCGACCAGATGTTGGTCCCAGGTATCATTGAGCCAGTGGAGCTATCAAATTGGGTAAGTCCTATGGTGGTACAAGAAAAGAAAACCAAAGGAGAGATAAGGATCTGCATAGATCTATGCAAAATAAATGATGCATGCTTACATGATCCTTTACCTACGTCGTTCTCTGATGAAATTTTGGATAATGTGGGAGGTCAGGAAGTATACTCGTTCACTGATGGGTTTTTATGGTACCATCAGATCATAATAGCACCTGAAGACCATATCAAGACAACCTTCGTGACTGAGTGGGGATATTTCCAGTACACTATCATGCCGTTTGGACTGAAGAATGCCCCTGCCATTTTTCTCGCGCGTAGTAATAGTAGTATTAAAAGAGTTCATTCACAAGTTTCTGGAAGTCTATTTTGATGATTGGACAATTTTTGGGTTAGTAAAGAAGCATGTGTCGAACTTGTGCATGATGTTGGATGCTTGCAAGAAACACCAGATTTTGATAACCATCAAGAAATGCATATTCTGTGTTCCATTTGGGATTTTGTTGGGGCACGTTGTATGTCAGCAAGGATTGATGGTTGACCAAGCAAAGATTGCAGTTATGATCAACTTAACAATCCCCACCACTGAGAAATAGCTACGCTCCATCTTAGGGCACACCGGTTACTATATAAAGTTTATTTAAGGGTACGCCCTGAACATTGCACCAATGGAGAAGCTACTCAAGAAGGATGTATCCTTTTTTGGAATGAGGAGTGTCAAAAGAGTTTTGAGATATTAAAGGAGAAGATGGTTACTGGGCCTATCCTCATATTTCCAGATTAGGCGAAGGTATTTCATGTGCATGTGGATGCATCAGGGATAGCCTTGGGCGTTGTCTTAGCATAGCCAGGAGAAGGAGACATTGGTCACTTGGTTGCATTTGCTATCAGGAAACTCTCTGGTGAAGAGCATAACTATTCTACTATGGAGCGAGAAGGATTGGAAATGGTGTATGCCATGTAGAAATACAAGAACTATCTATTGGGAGGACACTTCAAGATGTTCACAGATCATTCATCTTTAAAATACCTGCTCGATAAGCTTGTGTTGGGGGGGAAGATCTGTAGGTGGTTACAACTATTCCAGGAGTATGATTTTTAAATCATTGTGAAGCCCGGGAGATTGAATGGTGGCCCTGATCAATTGTCTTGGATTGAGAGTGGGGAAGAGCCAAATAATCTAGAAGAAGGGTTACCAGATGTGCAATTGTTTGCTATCAAGGTGGTTGATGAACACTCTGTATACATTATTCATTTCTCGACGACAGGAATGGCACCTGCCAATTATTCACTACAACAGAAAAAGGAGTTGGTAGCCCGCGCAACTGATTTCACCATAATTTATGGTTAATTATACGAGCTAGGAGAAGATGAGGTGTTGTGGAGTTATGTATTAAAACATGAAAGACAAGCTATCTTGGCTGAAGCCCATGGAGGGGTAGCAGGAGGTCACTATGCAGGAAAAGAAACTGTGCAGAAGGTGTGGAGGGCTGGATTGTGGTGGCCCACATTTCATAGCAATGCCCACACATATTGCTGAGCTTACAACACATGCCAACAGACATGGAAACCTTCGCACAGAGATGATATGCCCCTGCAACCACAGATGGCTCTGCAAGCGTTCAAAAAATGGGCCATAAACTTTGTAGGACCCATCAATCCCCCAGGAAAGCAAACAAGTGCACGTTACATCATTATTGTAACTAATTATGTGATTAGATGGGTGGAAGCGAAGTCTGTAAAGGATTGCATTGCAGATACTGCTGCGCACTTCATATTTGAGCACATTTTGACTAGGTTTAGCTGCCCAAAGATCTCAATGAGCGATATAGGTATGCATTTTGTTAATGAAACTATCGAAGCTTTGGAAGAAGAATTTCAGATCCACCATGTGAAGAGTACCCTATACCACCCATAGGCGAATGGGGCAGTAGAGGCCTTCAACAAAATTTTGGAACATGCGCTAACTAAGGTTTGTAATGCTGATCGAAGTGATTGGGACGTGCGCTTCCCATTAGTGCTCTGGGCTTATAGGACCACATGAAAGAAAATGACCGAAAGAACGCCTTTCAGGATGGTATATGTGAAGGGGGCCATCATGCCCATGGAATACATTGTTCCTACTCTGCGCATTGTAGATTTTACAAACATGGCAGAACCTGACATCATGGAGGAAAGTTTGGTGCAGCTGGTTGCCTTGGAAGAGGATCGGTTCATTACTAATTTTCACCAGCAGGTTCAGAAGGCTCGAGAAAAATCTTGGCATGATCGACATATCCGACAAAAAGTGTTCAAGGAAGATGAATTGGTGTTGCTTTATGACAGCCAGTTTGCATGCCACCTAGGGAAATTCCATAAGCACTGGTTGGACCCATATATATTGAAAGAGATTACAGATGGTGGTGCAGTCAGGTTGGCTATGCTGCATGGAGACTACATGCCTGGGTACGTTAATGGAAGCCATCTCAAACCATATAGGGACAACCCAGTGCCTACCAAATGAATATATGGCCGGAGTATTTGTATAAGGAAGGTTGTGCACACAGGGAAGGCAAAGCGAAGGGAGGTACGATGGGCGTGCATGGGTAGTGCGCAAGTAAGGAGGCATGGAAGGGTGCGACGAAGGCACAGGGGTAGTGCGCATCTCGAAAAACTAGCCGTTGGAACAGTAACACTAGGTGAAAAAGTGATTTTACCGTTGAATGGAGTGGGAATTTGGCAATTAATGCAGCGATCTGGGAAGATTTTTTTCTTGATGGTAAGTTTCATTTAAGACTAATCCGACCGTTTTTACCCATAGGAGGCTATAAAATGACGGGCATGGGTCATAATTGGTTCCTTTGCTTTCTTAAATTCTTATGCCTTGTGCTTTACTATGAACTCTGTGTATTGTGTGCATTTTCCATCTATATGTTTGGGCGAGCTAGCCCCTCTGACAGTAGCAACCCTAAGTTCATCTTTTGAGAAAGAATGAGGTTTGAGGTCTGGAGATGTGTTTGAAGTAGGTCGTGCCTACGCCAGCCAAGGGAAAGGGGAAGGGGAAGGAAAATGGAAAGGAGCTGGGAGAGGAGAAAGGGAAGGGGAAATAAAAAAAGTGGGCTGCGTTGAAGCTGCTCACATCCCCTCGGATTGTGCAGCCCCCTCGACAGGTGCCCTAGACACGCTTGCCAAATCCATCAAAGCGCCCCATGACAACTCAGGAGGAAACTCTACTGGTGACTCTGTTCTCCTGGTTTCCCGCATATGTGAAGCCAAGAAAACCAATGGTGCAAACCCCCAAGAACATTGATGTGGTGCGAGAATACATGTAAATGCCACTAGTCTCAGAGGAGGTCCCCTTTATTGGTGACATGTTCGGGAGCCTCCCCTCCATAAAATTTTATGATCATGATTTAGCCAATAGATATGCCTTCCTAGTCCTGGCCCTAGAATTATATCTTGAGAGGGTGTTGTATGATAACATGCCAAATGTGGAGCCAATGCCGTGGGCACGTGGATTAGAAGCCTTGGGGATATTGAACTTGTTGTGCATCCCCCACTTTGGCCGATATGCCATCACTAGCCTGGTTGTGCGCTAGCTGCTGGCGCTAATCCACGATGGGTGCTTGTGGATCCAAGGTCACATCCTGATCGAAGCCACATTAAATCACTGAATCTCCAGCCTACCCATGCAAGGGCCCCATCCCATGAAGGCCTTCGACAAGAAGTATGAGCAGAAGGTCGTCGACAAAGTGTGGGATAAGTACAAATTTGATCACGATAATGGAGGATTCGTTGTAGAAACAATAACTGAGCTGGGAGTGCGTATGGGTACTCTACTGCTCGCCTATAAAATGATGCACAAGTGTAGAGCATCGGCTGTCCCAGCCTACATAATTCAGCTAGGGATTGTGTGAGAAAGGAGTCTACTACAATTGGTCGTAGTACCTCTACGAAGAATTTCTAAACAATGTGTGCGAGGTGTAGGACCAGGGGAAGGAATTTTTTTATTCCTGGTTGTTGATGCTAATCGCCTTGATTGTGTGGGAGACACCTGATGATGCGGTGATCCCTGAGCTTGAACTGGATTTTTGTGAATGTTCACGATATGCGAACCTATGGGACTCGAAGGATCCAAAGCACACAGAGTAGAACAAGGTGTTCTCGGTGTTGTTCGACCGTGAGCTGGCAGGAAAAATTCATTCCAGGTCGCGCTTGTCACCCACGGTCTATGAAAAATACAAAGGAATTGCTAAATTCCATGTTACCATACACAATGTGCAGATTCGGGCTCACAAAGATCAAGCATGGTATAACCTCTCCCGGTGCGACAATGCTGGTGTCTCCTTCCAGCTCCTCTTCACTATCAGAGAATACTTCAATATAGTGTGCCTTTTTTGCCGCACACCGATGCCCAGGTGCCCATGGTTCTTGGCAAGTGAAGCAAAGCTTCCTCCTCCTCAAATCTCTTCAGACATCATCACTAAGAGATCCTTTGCCCTGGTTCTCCTTTTTGGAAGAAACCTTCACATCTTTCCCCTTTGGCTGAAAAGTGGGTTTTTGTTGGAATGGAGCACTTGCCCTTGGCAAAGCATCTTGTAAGTCCCTAGCCCTCTCAATGGAATCTTGGAGCGTAGTTAGTCTGGTGGAATTTACAAACCCATGCAGAGGCTCTGTTAGCCCATAAATGAAGATGTATACTCTCCTTGTTGTAGATAAATCTGTCACCATGACGAAAATTTTCAAGAATTCAAAGATATAGGTCTCCAAATTTCCCAACTGCTTGAGCTTAGCTAGCTTAATAAAGTGTGCCTCTGGATCTCTTCGGTCAAATATTTCTACCAACCTCTACATGAATTCTTCATATGCAGTCACACCTGCATGCCCCAATGTAGATAGACCCTAAAACCACCATTCATGTGCTTCACCTTGAAGGTGCAGTGCTGCTATTTTAATGGCTTCAATCTCTGATACTTGGTTTAGCTGGAAATAGATTTCTATTTTTTCCACCCAAGCCTTGGTTGTGCACTTGGATGACCCATCAAAAGTAGGAAAAAAGAATATACCCATAGTACGTTGCATATCGTTGTTCTGCATGTACCCTCCACTTCTATTGTTATTACGAGGTCTCCTATTATCCTTGATTTGAAAAACTCTTGGAAGTTCAAATTCTCTTTGAACCTTTGAGATTGAGATTCATATTCTAGAAAGTAATCACCAAGAGCCTCCTGCTCTTGGGGTCCTCCGGCCCCATTTCCCACTACTAGGAATGTAGGCATGGTGGAGCATTGTGAAACTTGCTACAATGCCCATTGTTCAAACAAATGATGTGAAGTGTCAGAACTTTCTCCATGTTGAAACCCTTTTGGGGTTTCTCTTTGATTTTCCACCCTCATCTCCTTGATTTCTTTGGCAATATATTGTATAGTTTGGAGAAGAAGCTTTGGAATTTTTTTTTGATCCATTTCTTCTGATATTGGAGACTTTCCTTTGTCTTCTTCGTTTTTTGTATAATCAAACCTTCTACCTCTATTAATATATCACTTCTCTCGGTCTGTAAGAGGTTCTTATTCTTTGGATGACATAGATGCAGTGCCCCACAGGGTGAGCCAAGATTATGCTCTGATACCACTGTAATATTCCAAAATGGGAAGAACAAGACTATTGAACATAAAAATAAACATCAACACATCAAATAAATGAGCATATCACTGAGCCATTTTATTATAATCAATAGTGGAAATTAAGTACAAGAGCTTGAGGAAGACACACTCAAGCTAGGCAAAACAAGACTGAAATAACCCTAAACGTCAGTACATAAGAAACCAATGATGTATAAACTGTTGGGAGGATATGACTATGCAATCCTACTGAAAATAACTGCTGCTTGAAACTAGGAATGTGTATATACGCTGATTGCGTGCTCAGAAAATGTCGGGATCAGAGATCTGGGCTTTCTAGCATAATTCCAAGATAACCAAGAAAGGGTTTCCGGAAATGACAATGATGAAAAATTCCTCCCTAGGGCTAAATTATGCTTTGCGGCTAGGTAGTGGATGATTTGATGAGAAAAGAGCTTATAATCCTCTCCACCAAATTTCCAGATGAAGGGTTGCTCCCCAGACTAGATGATAAGCCCAAAAACTTGGGTTATTAACCCTCCACTGAAATTGCCCTCCTGGATTGTGCAATTCTTGAAGGAGACTACACTTTTGAATGTGGCTGAATATTGGCCTGATGTCCGATGATGGAATGTCGCTAAAATAACCTCTCTTGAGTGGGCACTCGAAGTCCCCCGATGATGAGGGTGGGATTTCCGCTTGAAAACACCCTTGTGCTAAACAACACAACAGACTCCACTAAACAACTAAAGCATGTAGAAAGTCATAAAAGACAATACATAAAAAATATTCAGAATGCTCTCCATGGCTTCCATCCTCTTCCTTATATGATTTGTGAGCCTCCACCCCCTTGGCCCCACTCAATAATGATGCTACTCTCATGGAGACTCCCCTCCATTATGATTGCATTGTCCTCAACTCTCTCCACTCCCTCCATGACTATGTTGTTTATTTGGTCAAATTGACCCCATCCACATGCATTGAACCAAATTCACACTAATGAGTGGTTTATTCATCTTGATCCTATCTATATGCATGGATCCACATTCACATTAGAAGTGGTTTTATTCCTGCTAAAGATATTTATGGGTCCCTCTGCCCTCTTATTCATCTATCTATTTGAGAAAAAACAAAATTTAATATTCTAACTAGCTTAAAGATAATTAGGAATATTACAGATAACAACAAATGCAAGCAGACAAGGGTTCCAGCCATATCAATGGGTGAGAAAAGAAGCAGAGCCTCCTCCTTGGTTTGATCCAGTAAAAGAAGAATATATATATATATAAGGAATCTAAAAGAGAGTTGGTTGTGATGGAAAGGGGTCCGTCAAGTTTGATCATGTAGCAAGCACTACCTGTATACGACATGCCTCTTATATACGATAATTCTACACCAACGAAAATAGAAGATGAGGTAAAACCTATTAAAAATTTCCTGAAAAGTTGTTTAGAATTAATAAAGGATATATCAACCCTAGAAAACCTACATAGGATGATTAGCCAATGTGAAAAAGGACAAGAATTGCCTATAGCACAAACCTTTAGGTGCACATTTAAATAGATTATGCACAAGAATGTAATGAATAGGGAATTTAGACTTAATGCACAAATAAGATCATATGAGATGGACCATATTATCCTGGACCTAAGATTGGACGTTAACGGATGTTAACATTCTCCCAAAGCAGAAAGGAGAGATGATGGGCAGACCAAAGATGATTTGGCCACCTATCCAACTAAGAATAACTAACCAAAATAGAATATTTCCTATTGGCATATTGATAGGAGTACAAGTCAATGCCGATGGAGTCAAGAGAATTATTGATTTTTAGGTTATTGAGATTGTGGATGATACTAACCCTCAATTATATTGCATTTCTTGGGGTCAACCTACCCTTTGAAAATAAAGTTATAATCAACTGCAAGAGAAGACAAAATATATTTGAATCGGGAAGGATACCTGAGGGTGACATCTCCATTAGATCCAATAGAATGAGATCAATATTTAGAACCATTGAGACATGGATTCAATGAGGAAGATCTCGATAAAATTTACAACATGACTAGACACAAATATTATTATGTTAATCCAACTACCGATGGTGTGCGAAGATGGGGAAGTTTTAATTCTTGTACATTAGATTTGGATGAAGCACTTGAAAATTGGTAGCACAAGCTACACAAAGTATCCACCAAAATATGCACTCGTATTACTCGCACACTGCATTGGATTGGAACATATGTGCGTGATCCCACAAAATACGATTGAATGGCATATGTATGTGCCTTTTTGAACCAATTTGAGTCACATGTTCCATAATAGCTTAGATTTATAGCCTTAGATGTAGATTTGAAAGTGACTCATGAATGATGCTGGGTGACACACAAGGAAAGGAAAAAAAACTGATAGATGTAGAAATTTTCTACAAACAATATTCATCATGATATAGAAAATGATGGATCTAAATACGTTGGATTGGAGTGTCCAACCAATCATCTTAAAGGTTGTTTCATAGCATGGATCAAGAAGAGGACATCATAAGAAGAGTGGGTACACAAGTTAATACATACAAAAAACACTATCCCCATAAATTGGTATACATGAATAGAAGTGTGAAAAGGAACAAAGAATTTGGGAGAGATGACTCAGAATTTCAAGTTGAATTTTAGCTTCGAATCTGATAATCTGCCCATAATGTTGCAAATTATTAAAGGAAATATTTTTACATCAGAAGGCCTGATTGCATAGAAATCAATACCTTGTGTCTCACACATTGACACTCTCATCCAGTCAAACAACTTATTAAATACTATAATGTATCAGAGGAATACAAAGAAGAAGAGGATCTAAAGAATTTATAGATACCGGAAACAAAATGGAGGTACATGGTAGCAAGTCCAGAACTTGAATTCATTCATTATGCCAAGCCTATCAAGACACACAAATTAAATATTGGGACTGAAGAGAATCCAAATATTTCCATTATTGGAGACTATTCGGATGAGGAGACCATAAAGAAGATTGCCATTTTACTGCATGAATATCAAGATTTGTTCCCAACCACTTCTCATGAATGAAAGGTATAGTAGGACATCTCATAGAAATGAAGATCCCATTGAATTCATATGTAAATCAAGTTAAATAGAGACCTTACCAGTTGAATCCATAATATAATTTGAAAATGAAAGAAGAATTAGAAAAAATGTTGGAATCAGGGATTATTGAACTAGTGGAAGAAGCTATCTACGTAAGTCCAATGGTAGTGTAGGATAAGAAGACATGCACAAGTGTGGACTTAAGAAAACTGAATGATGCATGTGTACAAGATCTATTCACGGAAGTGCTAGAAAATGTAGGAGGAAAAGAGGCCTACTTGTTTACAGATGGAATTTGAGGGTACCATCAGATCAAGATCATGCCAGAAGATAGGCACAATACTACTTTTGTGATAGAATGAGACTCATTCTAGTATATTGTTATGCCTTTTGTCTAAAGAATGCACCTACATTGTTTTTTAGGGTGGTTGTAGTTGCCTTCAAATATTTCATAGATAAATTCTTGGAGGTTTATCTCGATGATTGGACAATATTTAACATACTAAAAAAAAACATTTAAGTTCTTTTCCTTGCGCTTGATATATGTCGGTAATTAAAAATATCATTAAATTTGAAGAAGTGAATTTTTTGTTCACCATTTAGTAATTTTTTTGGTCCATGTGGTATGCCAAGAAAAAGCAAGTTATATTGGTTGATCCTATGAAGATTGTTGTCCTAGTATATTTACCTCCACCAACATCGGTGTGACAATTACATGTGACTTTGGGTCATACAGGCTACTATCGAAAGTCCATATGGGGATATGCGAAGATTACAACCCCTTGGAAACACATTGCGGTATAAGAAGAGGAGCACATTGTTTAAGCCGTAGTAAGGAAGTGCTCAACATAGTAATTAGAATAGCCACACACATAGGTCATTTTTCACATTAATTGAAAAGCCTTCAAGGGCTCAATAGAACCAAGAAAGTGCGTATCAACCCGAAAAATTTCTTGAATAGAGGCTATGGTAAGAGGGATAACTCTTATGAACCTTTTTTAAAGAATGTTGAATGCTATAGGTGATGAAATTATGGGAAAAATAATCTATATGAAAACTTGGAAATAAAACACCTCTTTTTTAGAACAAGTCAGACAAAGGCATGGATTGCGTTGAACACCCGTGAAGATATAACTATATCATTAATAAGAGCAGTAGACCAAATATAGGAATAATGCGATAGAAGTCTGATTTGTGTATAAAGGAAATTAATTTTACCAAGTTTTATAAAAAAATAAATAGTTTAGTGTTTGAAATTTTTGTGGAATATCTCTCTTATATCATATGCAACAAACAAAGACTCTAATAAAACAAAAGGTGTCGTAGCTCTTCTAGTTTTCCATTGCAGAACACAAGAACATACAATGAGAAAGGATACAAATAAGATGTATGCACATTAGTATTAATTGGTAAGAAAAAGACGAATGACCAATGGTACATAGGCTCAGATTACAACACAAAGTCCCTCAAAAAAGAAAATGATAAGCTGATTGTGTTGCCCCAGTGAAGACCCACATATTTAGGTGTGGAAGAAAAAGCGAGACAATCTACCCAGGGAGAATAGATCCTTGTCCCTATTCGCTGAAAAGAAGAGGTTAGTTTCTTGTGAAACCAAAAAGGACAGACTCACAAGAAGCAAAAATGAACCTGCCAAGTAATGCATCTGAAGTTTAAGGGAAGTAAACCCTTTTGTTTTCTTTAACTTATAAAGTAGTTGAAATAGACTGGTGTTCCTGAGTAGTGTGGTTGATTACGAGGAACTTAAGTAGTATATTATTAGTTGATTTAATGTTGCTACCAAATCAGATTGTTAGTAGGAGTATAGTTGGCGATGAGAAGATAAATATGATGATTTGATTACTTTTGTAGTTTCCTTGTCTTGTGAAAGTATGGTTACATATTCTTAATGCCACATAGGGAGCACGGCCACAAGATTATACTCAAGTTAACATTTGGGTATTAGTTTACTCATTAACAATTGGTATCATAAATTAGTATCAATAGTTTACTGCTTAAGGGTAAGTGTGGAAGGCAGAGGCTAATGGTGTTCACTGCATTTTAATGTTTCTTTTCTAATCAGAGTTTATGTTGTAGATATGATGAGTGGTATGATTATTGTGTTGCTTATATATTTTTACATTAATAATTGGTATGAGATACCAAAACAATGGTGAAAAGAGCATGATCACAACGGAAAATACCCAATTAACAATTGCTCTACAATTGGTATTAATGGTATCAATTAACAATTTGTATCATTAGTCTTCAAGGTATTAACAATTGGTAATCATATCGGTACTAGGAGATTGTTATTAGAGTTGAAAATAATCGAGTTGATGAGCTAATTACTGTGTCAAACTATTAGTCCAAGTGTGTATGTATGTTGTTGTAGGTTTGAGAGAGTCTTGAATTATATATTGTTAATATTTATGTTGAGTCAAATGGTGAGTTTGCTGCCACTAGATTTTTGTAAAAGGAGAATTATATGTTAAGTGGTTGGTTTTGGAATGCATTTGTGAGATTTTCTCTATGTTTGTTATGTAAGCATTTTAACCGATGTATTTACTTTTTTTTATCAATTGGCAAGTTGATGGTGTGAGTTATGCATAGGATAGGTTGTTTTTGTTGCTATAGATCATGTGCATGTGTCTAGGAGGAAAAACATGATTACTATCATTTAATGTTATTAATCATATTTAATATCCATAATAATAATATTATTATTTTACTATTAGAATTAATATTCATATTAATATTCATTATACATCATTAATTAACCATATTAATGATAATAATATTCATTCTACTATTAATAATAATCATCCTATATATATATATATATATATATAGATATATATATTATTTTATTAGTTATTATTGTATTTTAATAATTACTTGGATAAATTTGTTCTTATTATTATTAAAAAGTGTACTGGGTTGTACCCCTTGTTTTTTATTTAGGATCGTTTTCTCTTATTTTATATATATATAAATATATAATTTTATTATTTACATTTTCTTAGGTTAGTTTTTCTTTTTAGATTCTTTTAACATTTATCTTTGACTTTATTTCTATATGTCTCTCTCCTATTTATATTGTTGATCTTGTTCAAATTTATCATCTTTCTATCTTGATGATGAGCCACACTTGCTAGCTTAAAACGTCAATTCTAAAAAATCAAAGTCATGGATTTGGAAAAATTAAGTAAAATGATTCACATCATAAAAGCCTTAACTATGAAATGTAATCTTAATTTATACTTAGACCACTAGGAATGAGTTTTCTTATGCCTCAGTTGTACATTTATACTTTTCTCTATCAAGGGACCCCTCTTGACTACTTGAGGTAGAGATTGGAGGTGATTTATCCCTTTTCCATCAACTAAATCTTCTCCATAGAATAAAATGCAGTTGTTCTAGATTAGAACAGAGCTGGGTGAAGCAATCAACTTGAGATGGAGTTGATAGGTCCACGATATCATAATGACATGGGGCAATCATTTATAAGGGAGAATACCTTTTCCATTGATGTTTTTCTTTAATGATTAATCAATGCAGTTCTTTTAGAATCAATGGGGGAGAAAAGAAGAGGCATGAACATATACAAAAATTCACCATATCAATAAAAGTGCTTAAACTTGATGAATTAAGTTTTGTGAAGAGTTTAAATTTTCCATTGATGTCAAATGGGGAGAGATAATACATAACATGGGGAGAGATGGAAAAGCAGGTAGACTAGGTAGAGTACATCTTGTGCACAGTGATCAAAGTAATTTTGCCATCAATAAAACTCTCCTATTTAATAACCATGTTTAGGGTTTCCATTAATGAAAAAGGGGGATATTGTTTGAAATTATTTCAATTGATGTAAACATTGTTGATGTACAAGGAATTGTTTTCAAAGGTGTTAATGTCAAACAGTGATTTCCAAGGTGTCAGGAATTGATGTCAAAGGAAAATATGGTTGCAAGTAGGTTGATCAAATAATATATACTTTGGAGCCATTTCAATTCAAAAGATAAACTCAAGTTCACTTAGAAACTACTCAAATGGACAGAGCTCGAAAATACCTTTCCAACAATATATTCAAGTTAAAAAAATGTCTCCTAGATCAAAAGAGATGGCTAGTCAAAGGTAGCAAACCAAAATTCGAGATTGCAAAGCTAAACTTGGTGGAGCCAGCCAAATTGTTGGAAAAGTTGGTGTTTGTCCAAAATGGCAGAGCAGAGTGACTGTTAAATACTAGGAAACGTTTTTGGAGGATGTGCACCATTTTTTCCCTTTAACCCATAAAAGAATATGTGAGGGATCATACCAAATCGAGGGATAACAACAAGGGAGGCCTTTCATTAGGCGGTATTGCCCATACCATCAACCAAGAGATTGTTGGCCTATGTTAAAATTGGTACACCTTCTCTATTTTCCACAAAACCAAATAAGGGGGGTCCATAAAAAACCTTAGTGGTAAATGGTGACATGGTAGGACTGGCGCAACAAAAACATGGATAAAAAGGTGGTAGGAGGAACGAGCATGATTGGTGCACAATAGAACACAAAGGATCCCACTAGCCACATTACCCCAAAACATTAACCCTAGAAGACCCAAATGGAGTGCACGGCTAAATTTTCGGGGACATTGATCTAGAAAAATGTGGCAGAGGACATTAGCAGTGGCAATACGATGGAAAAATGATGAGTTGGAGCATTAACAAAGAGATGGGCCAAAACCAAATAACAAAGAAATTCAATGAAAAAAACAAGGCTAAGACCTCTCTTCTGTCATACGAGTTGAAAACATGGACCAATTTTGGAATGACACATGGTTCATTTTAATTGGATAAAAGAGTGATAAGGAGGCACAATGGCATGATGATGTCAACAAGACATGTGGCACCAATGAGGGTGTGATACATGGAATGTAGATTTGGACTTTTTAGGTACCCACGTGGGCTGAAAATGGGTGACACGTGGTACCACTCAATGAGTGACATGTGGAATCCTTACAGACGTGGCATATAGGTTGGCAGACGCTTAACCCCAAATAATGAACCGAAATTTTTTTGAGGGTGAATAGGCTAAAATTTTTAGGAAATAGTTCCTAGAAATGGTGGAGTATAGGTGAAAAATAAAGCTCACCCTAACAAGTTCGTGATTGGTCCATGTGTACAGAAAGAGGTCTGAGAGGTACATGTTATCCTGGACCCTGGAAGGCTAGGGACCCCAGATGTTTTGAAGTGAGTTGGATGTAGTTTCTCCATGCTGACAAGGCGTTGGAACACATTGGAGGTCAAGGTGGCCATTAGGAGAATTGTGAGGTCTAAAATGGGCCTTCTAAGGAAATTATAAAATAATAGTGGAAATAATAAAATAAGATTAGATTACATCATCAAATTTTAAAGGGAAAAAAGGAAAAACTATTTTTTCAACTCATGTTTTCAACTTATCTCCCTATGCATTTGCTTAAATTTCGAGTGGAAACACTCTTTGGATGCAGAATTTGATTCCTCATCCAAGGAGTACCCATGTTCCATACTTTTGATGGATCCTGCTACACGAAAAATGTGAAATACATGAAAATGTGATTGCAATAATTCATTTTCATGTATTTCTGATTTTTATTGTAATAGAGTCTATCGAAAGTATATACCATAGGTACTCCTTGGATGATGACTTAATTTTTTCATCCAACGAGTACTCCCGCTCGAAATTTGAGTAAGAACTTAGGGAGATAAGTTGAAATAAGAGTTGAAAAAGCAGTTTTATTATTTTATTATTTTTTAATCTTTTTACTTTTTTACTCCAAAAATGGTGAATCATTCCCCATGGTTGGAACCATTATCTTGAATCCTATTGGTTCTTATAAAAATTATTTTGGCTATACATTTTTCTTAGGAGGTCCATTTTAGACCTCAAAATTCCCCTAATGCACACAACTATGTATAAATTACACCAATGGATTCAATCCGATCATGCAATGTACTAAAATAAGATATTGAATCCTCATACAATATTTTCGGAATATAAATCAAGATCACTCAATCACACGCAAGTACGAGAAAGAAGTAAATCAATTGCACAACTCAAGATTTTCATGGGGAAAGCAGCTGCTTAAAACACCTCTATCTCTATTGTATAATCAACTAAGGAATCATGAAACAATACAATGCATGTGTGCTCACAAGAACCTCATACACTATACCAACTGTCTCACACCGATCTAGACAAAATTGGAGAAACACATAGCCAATTTCCTGCCCACCTTCAGCCTATCTTGCTCACGCAATCCTTAGGTAAAATAATTCTTATTAAATATGATTTCCAACCTTCCTTGACTATGCAATCCATCATGGGCTTCCTGTGGCTTTATAACTGCACTTGGGCAGTTTGGTAATAATACAACTGATAGTTTACCTGCCTTTAACATTTGTCTCAATTGGGTCGTCATCAAAATTGACATGCATGCAACCATTAATAGTGAATCATCAACTACTTGGTAGATTAGTACTTTTGAATTAAATATATTTTAATTCACTTGATCTTCCACTAGCTCATCAATCAGTTAGAACTAGTTAAACTGATTTTAACTCAATTAATTTGAGTTAGCTTATTGCACTCACACCACACTAGTGCTACAAATACAACTGACTCTGTAAATAATAGAATCACTATACATGCCTACTGTTTGACCCTAAACTTGAAATTCTTGAGCTAACTAAGTATATCACGCTTAGTTATATATTACAAGTTGTTATGAGATAAGATTACAATTTATTTTCCAATTTATTTAAAAATTGGACGCCCACATTAGCACTAATTTGTCACTGAATTCCTCACTCATGTGTGACCTAGAATCCCACAATAGTATGTGGTGCATTTCCTTGTTGAATTTCAACACTCCCTCTCAACAAGAAAGGGATTATCTTCTACACCAATACTGCCTATGTGGTATTCAAATTTTATCTTCGCAAGCGCCTTCTTCAAGATATCTGCATCTTGATCCTTCATGGGAATGTAAACAAAAACATAATGCATCTTTGAACACAATCTCTGAGATGGTGTTACTGGATGTAAATATGCTTTGACCTGTCATGGAATACTAGATTAACCGAGAGTTTTATGCAACTCTGGTTATCACAATATATCACTGTCGGATCCATCAGATGACCAAACAAACCAACAAGTATCTTCCTCATCCAGATGGCCTCACATGCATCCTGACTAGCTACCATGTACTCTGCCTCGACTCAACTGAGTGAAACTGATCTCTGCTTCCTGCTATACCAAGAAACTACTGTTGATCCTATGCTGAAGATGCCCCCTGATGTGCTCTTCCTATATGATGGAATACCTACCCAATCTGCATCAGTGAAGCCTTGAAGCTTCACTCCCTATGTCCATCTGTACCATAATCCATACCCTGTAGTGCCCCTGAGATATCTCAAAACATGCTTCCACACCTTCCAAAAGAGCTTCATAGGCTTAACCATAGCTTGAATAAGATGGTTAATTGCGTAGCATATGTCTGGTCATGTGTTCACCAAATACATAAGTGAAACCAAAAGCTACCTATAAATAGTAGCATCCACTACCTCACTTGAAGTAGCATCCTCCTTCGTCCAGATTCCTGCAAGACGAGTCTCCTTGGATTTTTTGTCATCCATGCAGAAATTCCTCAGGATCTCCTTGGCATACTTGCCCTGAGATACAAATAGCTCCCCATATCTTTGCCATATTTCCAAGCCATGGAAATAATGCAAGAGCCCCATATCCTTCATCTCAAACTCTCTTGCAAGATGCTCTTTACAAGAAGTTATGAGCTGCTCGTAACCTATTAGTATAATATCATCAACATAAAGTACAATAATAAAAATATTACCATAAACCACAATATGATATAGGTTCGCATCCGTTTCACTCTTTGTGAAGCCTAACACGGTGAAATAACTTTCGATCCTGGTGTACCAAGCACAAGGTGCTTGATTTAGCCCATACAGTGCTCTATTGAGTCTGCACACATGTGACTCCTTGTCAAAGGTGTAAAAACCTTCTGGATGCTCAATATACACTTCTTCCTTGATAAATCCATTGAGAAATGTTGTCTTTACATCCATCTTATGTATCTTCCACCCCATATACGCTGAGAGTCCAATGATAGATTTAATCGATGAGTACCTTGCAACCAGTGCAAAAGTCTCATCATAGTCAATCCCCTCTACTTGTGAGAATCCTCGGGCCACAAATCTAGCATTGTATTTCTCCACACTCCCATCTGCTACTTACTTCACCTTGTAGATCCACCTGGATCCAACCACTGACTTCCCCACTGATCTTGGGACCACTTCCCATGTACTAATTTTGATAATGGATTCATACTCCTCAACCATGGAATCAACCCATGTTGGTTGTTGCATTGCTTCCTCAAAAGAGGATGGTTTTGTCACAATACACTCGCTTATAAGAGCCATGTATCTAGTATACTTGTCTAGGGACCTTCTCTGCCTATGCTATGATGTAGGTGCACCTACATTCTCTATCACATCTAGCATCAATTTGTCAGCCTCTCTGGTGCACTTCCTACCATTTCTCATGGATGGCTCTGCATGAGTGGTTTCTACCACTCCATGATCCTCCGCTTGTGGCTACTCCACATCCTGAGGTTCATCCTTTGGAACTAGGAGTTCCTTGTCTACATGCAATTCAAGCTCCCTCTCAAGCGACAATCACATGGCTTTCTCCTCATCAAATTTAACATCTCTCTTGATAAATGTCATCCTGTTAGTTGAAAAATACACCTGATAGTTGTGGGGATTATCAGTATACCCCACAAATATCCCAACCTATGTTGTTGGTTCTAGACTCTTCCTGCCACCTTTGGTCACATGGAAATAGACAGATGAGACAAAATTTTTGAAATATGAAACGTTCGGTTTCTTACCTGAAAAAGCCTCCTCTGGTGTACTCATGATGAGTATCCGATGAGGACTACAATTCTGCACAAATACCGTTGTGTTGCATGCCTCTGCCCACAGATGCAACGATAGGCCCCGATCATGTAACATAGCTCGTGCTGCTCCCACAATTGTTCAGTTATTTCTTTCTATAACCCCATTCTGTTGTGGGTTATGAGGTGCAATCAATTCTTTTCGAATTCCTTATTTGGCGCAGAAGTTATTGAATTCATTAGAGATATACTCACCACCATTGGCCTTCACCTTCTTGCCTATATATTTCTCTACCAGTGCTTTGAACTCACAAAACTTGGAGAACATCGGATCTTTCTTCTACAAAAAAAATTTCCAACACTTTCTAGAAAAATCATCAAAAGAAATAACATAACACATGTGATTTGTTGTGGAAGCTCTATAGAATGTCCACACACGTTTGAGTGAACTCTCTCAAGGACTTCCGCTGCTCGGTTATCCTTCTCATGAAAAGTGGCTTTAGTATACTTCCCCATAGTACATCCATTGCATGTGTCTATTTGTGCAAGAGTACCGTTTGGAAGACTTGTAGAAATCTGTTGCATGATCCTCAAAGCACTGTGGTGTAGATGGCCCAATATCCTGTGCCATAACTCACCTGTATCCCCGCTCACCACCTACCTTTATTTATTGCTAAATTTTGCGTAGCCATCTACATCAATTTTGTAGAGGTTCTTCACATGAACCCCAATCTTCTTTACCTATCCTGTGGCTTTGTGATGAAGGAACGCCTTTCCTTCATTGAAAACCACATCATATCCAAAATGTTCCAACATAGCAACTGAAAATAAATTATTTTTCAAGACTGGTACATGCATGAAATATTTTAATATGAAAGGTTTACCTGAATATCTCTTGAAAGTAACTGTACCAATCCTAGTAGTGCTATACCTCACATCATCACCCATCTCGATGTGCATCTGAAGATCCTTCTCCTCCAAGCTACTAAAGAGTTCTTTGTTTCTCGTCATGTGGAAATATGCTCTACTATCGAAGTACCACATAGATCCTATCACAGTTGACACCATACATGCAATGAGAGAGAAGTCAAACTCAAACGGTGAGGCCAAAGCTTCACCCGATGCAGATCCTTGAGCCTTCTTGTCATACTTCTTCTTTTGTGGACAATTTGTGTCCATGATCATGGCAGTGAAAACATTCCACCTTTGACATGTCACGCTTCTTTTCTTCTTTGTTGGTCTTAGATTTGGAATGGGAATTCTTCCCCTTACCCTTCTTTTCATTACCAGCCAAGGCACAATTTCCCTCATCATCAACCTTGGATGAGGATCCATCCCTGGTATTCCGCCGAAACTCTTCTTGTACCAAATCCGACCATAATCACTCCCAATCTGGTAACTTCTCCCTCCCATTGACAGAGTCCTAGTAACTATGCCAACTCTTGGGAAGTCCTAAAAGTGCTAGGCTCACCAAGTCATCATTAGATATAGTAATCCCAACACTTACAAGCTCATCTCGACATTGAGTGAACTTGGTCAAGTATTTCTGGATTGTGTCACCCATCTCCATTTTGATTTTTTTGAGCTTGTCCTTGAGTGCCAATTTTTTTTGGTCATTATTGCTTTGAAATAGATATTTCAAGGCCTTATACATAGCATATGGAGTTTCCTTTCGATGGAGACTCGAGACAATATGATCTTGAACTCCCTCTTACAAGATCCTCCTCAACTTTGCTGCCTTCTTCTACCATGCATTAAGAAGTTGGGCATCTACTGTTGCGGGCTTGGGAATATCATTGTCTATGAATTCCTTCAACCTATTGTCCTCCAACACTACCTCCATTCCATCCTTCAATGAAATATAATTTGAACTTCCCTTGAGTGCATATTCGAGTCCCAAGCCATTGAAAAAATATTGATCATCTTATGGCTCCAAAGAAAGTATCTGCAAATTTGAATATTGTTCAACCCAAACTCAATTTCTTCTCCACTATTGTGATTCCCGGTGCTCTGATACCATGTAGAAATTACACCAATGGATTCAATCTGATCATGAAATGTACTAAAACAATATACTGAATCCTTCTACAATATTTGCGGAATATAAATCACAGTCACTCAATCACATGTAAGTAAGAGAAAGAAGTAAAACAATCACATAGCACAAGATTTTCTTGGGGAAAGAAACTGCTCAAAACTCCTCTATCTCTATTGTATAATCAGTCGAGGAATCATAAAACAATACAATGCATGTGTGCTCACAAGAACCTTATACACTTTACCAATCGCTTGATTTAGAAGAAATTGGAAAAACACATAGCCAATTTCTTGCCCACTTTCACCTTGCCTTGCTCACGCAATACCTAGGCAAAATAATTCCTATTAAATAGGAATTCCAACCTTCCTTGACTACGCAATCCATCATGGGCTTCCTGTGGCTTTATAACTTCACTTGGGCAGTTCACTAATAATACAACTGATAGTTTACTTGCCTTTAACCTTTGTCTCAATTGGGTTGTCATCATAATTGACATGCATGGAGCTATTAATAGTGAATCATCAGTTACTTGGTATATCACTACTTGTGAATTAAATCTATTTTAATTCATTTGATCTTCCACTAGCTCATCAATCAGTTAGAACTAGTTAAACTAATTTTAACTCAATCAATTTGAGTTAACTGATTGCACTCAGACCACACTAGTGCTACAACTACAACTGGACCCTGTAAATAATAGAATCACTCTACATGCCTACACTTTGACCCTCCACTTGAAATTCTTGAGCTAACTAAGTCTATCACACTTAGTTAACTATTACAAGATAAGATTATGTTCGACACCTAATCCTCAATGGGTAGGTGTGGAAGACGAATGGACAAATGGAGTCCAAGAGACCACTTGGAATTGGAAACCAAGGGTCACCTACTGCATTATATCTATGCATCTTTATGGTTAATAGAAGAGAAACTCATGCTTATATTCCCTATTCTTGTGTGTTTACCATCCATTCTCCGTGAATGTTTAACATGGTATTGGAGCCAGTACGTTAGTAACTTGCTCAATCTTATGAGAGCCACTTGTTTTTGTGGCCTGTGTAAACCTAGGCTTTTTTGTCTCAATGAAGCTTGTGGGTTTATGTATTTATGAGCTCTTGACATGACAAAGGTAACACATTAAAATTTTCTCCTATGATAGAGTTCTAGGAAACGTTTCCTCAGCCCTGCCATCATTTTCTGCCAGCTCCTGCAACAAATAGACCTGTGCACGCTCAAAACCTAACGCACATACCCGCATTCCCTACGATGTATGTCCATTTGCAGTCAGTCTGTCCACTGTTGTGGAATTCTTGTTACTCACTTGGTGCCTCGTCACCTTTCGACCCCTCAGCCTTCCACCTTTCGACCATATCAATATTCCACTCCATCCTCCCATAGCCCTAGTGGTTTCTCCTTCCGAATATTTTCTCGGTTTAGTATGGTGGTATCATGGTCCCCTTGAGGTTCCGCTCCAAGAAATTACCACCGATTGCAAGCTCTCATACCATTGTTCGACACAGATAGAAAGCTACCGCCAAAGCTGAAACCTAACACCTAATACAAGCCCACAAGGGCCGAGGTATTTCTCAACAGTGTCTCCTCGGAAAATGCTCTGAGATAGTCAACCTCACCTCTTGATTGATTATTCCTTTGTTTCCCTTCATTTCCAGCTTATGTGTTCAGATTAAGGCTCGAATTAACACCAATAAAATCATTTTCATCCAAAGGCTAAAACCCATCTGCCTAAATAGGAGACTTGATGGGTTAGTTGAGCTCAGTAAAATTGGGGTAATCATAGTCATCTTCCTTTTTATTGAATTCCAAAAAATTATATGCATCCCTGTGAGGCTGTGTGGAGACCTCGTAAATGCTGTGCGGTGATACTAGCTTGTTCGCCATTGTTTAACCCTAGAAACTCTCATTTTCCACCCAAAATCACCCATGGTTTGCAACACGAATATCCCTCTCATTTTCCACCCAAAATCACCCATGGTTTGCAACACGAATATCCCTCTCATTTTCTGAGTTGAGCTACTTTCTTCTGAGCTAACCGAGGCATATATTTACAAGGGTCTAGTTCTGTTGGAATTACTGGGTCGTATTTAACTGAGCTTGAGGGCCGAGATTCCACATGTTGAACAAATATGCTAAGAAGGGCCGAGTTCCGTCAGTAAGCTGGCCATATACCCTTATTAATTTTTGGGTAGATTTCCTCTTCATTTCTACAGTACGTTACTTATTGATGGCAAGGAAAGAATTTAAGAGGCTAATGATTGTACAAGGACATGACCATACCAAATCTAGAGACCAAACGAGTTCATTATCAGGCTATCTTCCTAGCTGGCTGAGTGTTGAGATTGCTGGTATGTGATACATATGATTGGGATGAGATAAATAAGGTTTGGCACTACTGGTTGTGAATTCCCTAGACTAGAAAGAGTGACTAATACCCTGGAAATGACTACTGAGCTGAACATTTCCTAGCTGAAGCATTTCTTCTAACAGCCAAGCATACCAAATTCTCGATAAGAAGCTTATGCATGCTTCATTTCTTCATTTCTTCTGAGCTTTGCTCTATGTCTAGATCATCACTAGTCTTACTCCGAAAGAAGACTTTCAAGAGCCTTTGTATCAAACTGAGTGAAAAATCCTTTTATCTTTGATGAAGTAAGGAGAAGGTCTGAAACTGGTGCATTGATGTCAGAACTTCCAAGTTTTGCATCACAGATGGTTGTTACAACTTCACTAACAAATTTGCTCAAGTTAATAGATTTCCGTTCCTCTGCAATCCTTCTCGCTGCTCTTCATTTATCTGCTTGATTTTTTTTCTATGACTGTTGTGTTGCGCTTGATGTTAGAATCTAGAGATCTCAGGAAACTTGAATATGGCCTTTTTGGATTCAAATTGGTCCTATGCATTGCAGACTTTGCTTCATTTATTTTTTTGAGCTCTTCAAGATGAGCTTAAGCCTCTGTTTAGAATAACCTCTATCAAAGAAGTGGCCACATGTCTGAAGACAAGTTATCACCATTCCCTTTGTGATAGTCCAACAAATTTTGTGCAATTTCTAGCCTAAGGTATTAATTATAAGATTGGAGGAAATGTCTAGGATTGATGATGCAATAGAGTTGTTAAATACTTTAATAAATTTCACTATTGATGGGATGATACACATCAACAAAGACACTCTTTTTGACATTCAAACCTGTCTATAGAATACACAAGAAAAGATTGATTTTCTTTTTAGCTTGAATATCGGCTTCAACAAGCAGATTTACAACAACGGAGTCATCATTCAGAACATGTTTCTGTTAATAAAATTGAAATAGACTCCCATAAGCAACAAGTCAATGACATTGCAGTTGATTCAGATCGAGTGCCCAATGTAGCAACAGAGTTACATGAAAATGCAGAAGTTCAGTCTGTGCTTCCTAAGCCCATCATCAGAGTCCACAATAAGCACATAACTGGTCTTGGATATGACAAGGAGTTGTTCTTTCATATTCCGAACTACTCCAAGCCCATCATCAGACCTTGGAAGAGCTTGTCCACAACAAGCACATAACTAGTCTTGGATATGACAAGGAGTTGTCCTTTCATATTCCAGACTATTCCAAGCCCATCAAATTTTAGAGTGCCAGATTTCTTCATGATAGCTCACCTACAGCTGTTCTAGGTCCTAATCCTCTTCCACAACAAAAAAAATAGACTGTAAAATTCCAACGCTGTGATTGAGTTGGCCATATGGAAGATCATTGTTTTGATATTCACCCATGCAAGCATTGTGGTTAGCACACCCATTCTTCACACAAATGCTTCAGAAACAAGCCTCCTGCAAGAAAAAAGATTCATCTTGGATAGATTGCTTCCTGGAAATGGGCATCAACAACCAAGAAGATGTTTAAGTCATATGTCAGAACTTGTTCTAGAATATTGAACAATCTTGCAGTTGAGTTTTCACCATCATCTCACCTTGTACCTAACAAGGGAAAAATGGTGGTCATCTACAAGCTTCGAAGCCACATCAAGTGAGCCTGAGCCACAATCTCTCATTCTAGATTCAGAGTTGTATCCAGAGACATAGCAGTTCAAGCGAGCTTGAGCCACAATCTCTCATTCGAGATTCAGAGTTGTAGCTAGAGACATAGTAGTTCAAGTGAGCCTGAGCCACAATCTCTCATTCTAGATTCAGATTTGTAGCCAGAGACAAAGATGCCCATGAGAATGATTTTTTTTGGTGGACTCACACATACCCCCTCAGATTAAGGGGTGAATGTTGGACACTTAATCCTTAATGGGTAGGTGTGGAAGGCGAATGGACAAATGGAGTCCAAGAGACCACTTGGAATTAGAAACCAAGGGTCACCTACTGTATTATATATATGCATCTTTATGGTTAATATAAGAGAAACTCATGCTTATCTTCCCTACTTTTGTGTGTTTACCATCCATTCTCCATGAATGTTTAACAAATTATAATTAATTTTCCAATCTATTTAAAAATTGGAGGCCCACATTAGCACTAATGTGTCACTGAATTCCTCACTCATGTGTGACCTGGAATCCCACACTAGTATGTGGTCCATTTTCTTGTTGAATTTCAAAAAACTAGAGCGGAACACCAATCATAAGGGTGCAAGCGGCATGGGGGGTTGTTAAATTTGGACAACTAGTTCCAAACTCCATGTTATGATGCTCAGATTAAGAGGCTAATATTTTTGTTGGATTCCTCTTTCGGAGAGGTGTAAAATCCATATATAATATGTCTTAATCCGATGAGCAGAACATTTATTTTGAATTTATTATTCATAATAAAATATATGTGCAGGTCGGCCTTAAGGTTTCACACCCCCAGCAAATGTGTCACACACCCCAATGATGGATATAAATACAGGGAAAGTTGGAGAGCATTTCATCAAAACACAACTCACATCTTTTTCTCTCATCTGAGATAGTACGAGCTCCTTGGAGGACGAGTTCAGCCCACACGTGTGAAGGAGAAGAAGGACGAATTTCTGTACGGCTGAGCTGAAGGACGAGTTGCTGCAGCTAGGGTTTTGCAGAAGGTTTGACCAGCGTCAACGCATGGTCCAATTGGGCTGAAATTTGGTGAGAAGTTCGATTTTGGAAGGCCGTACTATTTGGCACAGAAATCGAGGTCAAAGGGTTGACCAATCTGCTGCTGCGTTGACTTTTAGCTTGCTGCACTGCGTTGACTTTTTCAGGACAACGTTGACTTTTTTGGAGTTGACTTGGGTTGACTCGTTTGCTGATTGGAGGACTGTTGTGACACATTCTGGGTTGGCTGACCAAGGAGACTTTGCTGGTTGAAGCATCCTGTTGACCACCGTAACGCACCACCACATTTTTCCTGTTTCTGATTTGTCTTCTATAAGATCCACTTATATGTTCTATCTGCATTTTACTTAACTATTTGTATGATTGCTGTGAGAAAAGTAAAGTTGCTCCTAGCATAGAACATCTACTAAAATTTACATGGTATCAGAGCTGAGGTGAAGACAAACTCTATCGTTAGCAATCACCACCGGAAGAAATGGGTTCCACTAGTCTTGAATTCAAGGAGAATGACAAGTTGACTGGAAGGGATGACTTCCATGCCTGGAAGATGATATTAGATCTCAAATTGGAAGACCATGATCTCTTGGATCATGTGACGGGTAAGATTCAAGAACCTCCATCCAATGCTACCGCTGCTGTTAGAAACAAGTATAAGAAGGGAGAAATCAGAGCAAAGTTGTTGATCAGGGAATCCATACATAAGAGTCTGGTTGCCTATATATCTGAACTAGGCACATCCAAGGAGATGTATGACAAATTGATCCTTATGTTCAAGGTAAACAATGTGAACCAAGTGCTATTCCTCAAGAAAAAGTTGAAGAATATGAAGAAGGGCCGGGATGAGTCTATTCAAACTTTCTTTCTGAAATTGACCGAAACAAGGAACAATCTGCTAGCTATTGGGGAGACAATAGCTGATCGTGAGATGGTTCTCACCGCACTTGGAGGACTCCCATATGAATGGCAATTATTCACAACTACCATTCTCAACAATAATACCATTCCTAACTTTGATGAGCTTCTGTCTAGATGTATGCAAGAAGAAACAAGGATGAAGGAATTCGATCATGACAGAAATGCTGCCTATGGTGCTCATTCCCGAAAGAAGAACTCTGGTGGTTCTAAGGACAAAGGAAGAACGAGGACTCAAGAGAAGAAGGGTAAATGTTTCACTTGCCATAGGCCTGGTCACTATGCTAGAGAATGCCCCTTCAAGAAGGATTCTCCCGATAGTGATGATAACAACAACAACCGAAGGAATGGGAATCAAAGAAATGACAAATCCAAAGGAAAGAGGAAGGCTCACTTTGGTGGAAACAATCAACCTTTTAAAAGGTCCAGAAATACCAGGTATGAGGAGTCTAATGTTGTTGATAAAAGAAATGAGTATATTCTTGTATCTGCTCTCTCAACTGCATCTCCGCTTGACACTATGGATGTCTGGCTAATCGATAGTGGTGCCTCAAGACACATCACCGGATTCAAGGACGCACTTTCTGACATGGTTGAAAGGGATACTAATCTAGAAATTATCCTTGGGGATAATGCCACATATCTCATGAAAGGGACAGGGACTGTGACCCTCCACTTGTCTCAAGGACAAGTCCTACGTTTGCAAGATGTACTCTATGTACCTAAATTGAAGAAGAACCTTGTGTCTGTATCTACCATGGAAGACAAAGGATTCAATGTAACTTTCTCTGATGGAAAGGTGCTCATGTGGAAGGAGAGCTTCAATGAAGCTATCTCAATTGGTTTTAGAGTTGGTACACTCTACCAGGTTGGAGGGAGTCCGTTGGGAGCTATGACTTGTGATACCATCCGACAAACCGAACTATGGCACCGAAGATTTGGACACCTTCATTACAAAGCCCTTCCCGAAGCAAGGAAGGCAAGAGGGAGACAGGATGCCCTGACTTTGGAAACACCGTGAAGGCAAGGTAAGGGTCATGGTCAAGGAAAATATACAAGGACCTTTCCCTCAAGTGCTTACAAAACACATGACAGACAGAACTGCATTCATTCCCGTTTATCTGGTATGTTGCCCGTGACATCCCTGGGGGGATGTTCTTACTACATGACATTTACTGATGACTTCTCTCGCAAAACCTGGATATACTTCTTGAAGAAGAAGGATGAGGCTCTCATGTGGTTCCGTACCTTCAAAGCCTTTGTGGAAAATATGACCGGAAAGAAGATCAAGATTTTGAGGACCGACAATGGCACTGAATATGAGTCAAATGAGTTCAAAGACTTTTGCAGAGAAGCTGGCATTAAGAGGGAGACTACCACCGCATATACTCCTGAGCAGAATGGTGTTGCTGAACGCAAGAATAGGACTATTGTGGAAGCTGCCCGTGCCATGCTATGTGACCAGGGTCTACCAAAGTTTCTGTGGGGAGAAGCTACAAATACTGTTGTGTACATTCAAAACCGATGCCCTCATTCCGCTTTGGACTCCAAAACTCCCGAAGAGGTTTTCTCTGGTAAGAAACCTGATGTCTCACATTTTAGAATTTTTGGATGTCCCGTCTATTTTTCATGTGCCGAAAGAAAAAGAGAAGTAAGCTGGATGCTACTGGGAAGAAAGGAATGTTTGTGGGCTACAGTGAGACTTCTAAGGCATATAGAGTCTATGTACCTGGTCAAAGGGAAGTAGAGATAAGCCATGATGTCACCTTTGACGAAGATGCTTCCCTGAAGAAAGTAGTAGATCTTCCAAGATCTGGAGAAAATCATGAAGAAAGGCCTGGAAATCTAGAGGAACCGCAGGATGAGACAATGCCTGATATTGAAGGACTAATGGACCCTATTGATCCATCTCCTTCACTGGGAAAGAGACCATCATGGCTCAGGGACACCCTCGAAGATGCTGAGGGTCATGCTGCCCCAAGGGGGACATTCCGAGAAAGCAAGAAGCCGTGTAGATACCAAGGGTATCTAGCCGCCATGAGTACTATTGTACAATCTGAACCTGGATCTTTTGAGGAAGCCGTAAAGCATCAAGTTTGGAAGGATGCTATGCACGAAGAATATGAGTCCATAATGAAGAATGATGTCTCGGATGTGGTCCCGAGACCGAAGGACAAATCAGTTGTCACTGCGAAATGACTCTACAAGATCAAGCATGGATCTGATGGAAGTGCTAAAAAGTTCAAGGCAAGATTTGTTGCCCGTGGCTTCTCTCAAAAGGAAGGAATAGACTATGATGACATATTTGCACCCGTGGCACGATATACCACCATTCGATCAATCATAGCCCTTGCTGCTACGCAAGGATGGAGTCTTCATCAAATGGATGTCAAGACCACTTTTCTGCATGGTGCAATAAAGGAAGAGGTGTATGTAGAACAACCTCTGGGATTTGAAGTTCAGGATCGAGACACTCATGTCTGCAGGTTGAAGAAAGCCCTCTATGGGTTAAAGCAAGCACCCAGAGCTTGGTATGAGAGGATGGATAGTTACTTGATGAAGCTGGGCTTCACTCGAAGTAATGCTGATCCGAACCTTTACTTCAAGGTTGTGCAGGAGAAGCCTCTCATTCTAGTGCTGTATGTGGACGACCTCTTCCTGACAGGTGCCGACCCTCTCATTCATCAATGTAAGAGGGAGCTCGCTGCTGAGTTCGAGATGAAGGACCTAGGACTGATGCACTACTTCCTAGGCCTGGAGGTCTGGCAGAGACCTGGAGAGATTTTTCTTTCTCAAGGAAAATACATTGTGAAGCTTCTGGAAAGATTTGGTATGGTGGACTGTAAGTCCGTGTCGACACCGATGGAACTCAACTTTAAGAAGTTGAGTGGCAGCGCTGCTGGCCTATCTTGACCAATCCTACTGAGTATCGTCAACTCATAGGAGCTTTGATGTTCTTAGTGAACACCCGACCGGATATATGTTTTGCAGTGAACACTTTGAGTCAACAGATGGTTGAGCCTCATCACTTTCACTGGGTTGGTGCCAAGAATCTTCTGAGATATCTTCGGGGCACGATAAACCATGGGCTGAGATACACTGCCGGGAGTGTGACACTCCGTGGATATACCGATGCCGATTGGGCTGGCAGTGTGGTGGATCGTAAGAGCACATCGGGATGCTGCTTCAATCTTGGTTCTGCTTCGATCTCATGGATGAGCAGGAAGCAGAAGTCAGTGGCTTTGAGCACCGCGGTGAGGGTCAATGCATTGTCGCTAGTATGGTCGTTGTAGCGAAGCCATTATGTCTCAAGTAGTATCGTTTGGACATGTGCGATACCACCGTGATAATTGCGATAAATCAGGTGACTGTATGACTCCGAGAATCCAGAACAACACCGATCCAAGCATATTGATACACTTATCCTGACATGGCAACATGGCAACAGCTCACAAGGCCTCGACTACATAGGAACCCAAGCTAAGGTGTCGCTGATATTCTCATGCTTCCCTGGGGAAGGTCAAGTTCCTGTCCTTGGTGGAGAGTCCTCCTGGTCTTGTTGTCCCGCGGAAACTAGAGCATGGACGATGAGCCTGGGAGCCCTGGGGGCTTGGGATAGCTTCTTGGAGCTATAAGCACTCATAATGCTTCTGCCCCACCTTTGTGATTATTGAGCTGGTTCGCCTCTCATTTATCTGTGCCCCGTATGCATCCTACCCATTGAGTTCATGGCTCATGGGAAGTACCTCTCATTTGGCCAATGAGGTGGGAAAAGCTAGAGACTATTAGCAAAGACTGATGGACGCATCAGAGATTGCCGTACTCTCTATCTAGGATGGCACGGTTCAACCACTTGATCTGGGATCAAGTTTAGTGAGGTCTGGGACCTCTGCCTGACTTCGGGTCAGATGAACCAACTTTGGGTTGGTTGGATACTCTTCTATGAGTTTGATAGAGTGTTTTGAACTCGGGACCGATTATGCTTCACTTGGGGATGATGTCTTTGGATCGACCTACTGTTTCGAAATAAAGAGGCCGTTGTGCTGCAAGCGTCATGGGATGAGCGACGATGTTTGATTATGGACTGATGTGGATGGAGTTCTCCCTAGTTGAGAGGGAGTGTTAAATTTGGACAACTAGGTCCAAACTCCATGTTATGATGCTCAGATTAAGAGGCTAATATTTTTGTTGGATTCCTCTTTTTGAGAGGTGTAAAATCCATATAAAATATGTCTTAATCCGATGAGCAGAACTTATATTTTGAATTTATTATTCTTAATAAATTATATGTGCAGGTCGGCCTTAAGGTTGCACGCCCCCAGCAGATGTGTCACACGCCCCAATGATGGATATAAATACAGGCAAAGTTGGAGAGCATTTCATCACAACACAACTCACATCTTTCTCTCTCATCTGAAATAGTACGAGCTACCTGGAGGACGAAGTTCACACGTGTGTGAAGGAGAAGAAGCACACTGTGACCGCCGAGCCGAAGGACGGCGCGTTTCAGCCTGGTTTTCATAGAAAGAAAGGACTGCCGTTGACTTGGTCACGATGGTCCAACTGGGCCGAAATTTGGTGAGAAGTTCGATTTTGGAAGGCCGTACTGTTTGGCACAGAAATCGAAGTCAAAGGGTTGACCAATCTGCTGCTGCGTTGACTTTTAGCTTGCTGCCCTGCGTTGATTTTTTCTGGACAGCGTTGACTTTTTTGGAGTTGACTTGGGTTGACTCGTTTGCCGATTGGAGGACTGTTGTGACACATTCTGGGTTGGCTGACCAAGGAGACTTTGCTGGTTGAAGCATCCTGTTGACCGCCGTAACGCACCACCACATTTTTCCTGTTTCTGATTTGTCTTCTATAAGATCCACTTATATGTTCTATCTGCATTTTACTTAACTATTTGTATGATTGCTGTGAGAAAAGTAAAGTTGCTCCAAGCATAGAACATCTACTAAAATTTACAGGGGTCCTCACAGGACACATCATCGTAGGGGATTGACTCGAGAATAAAACAAAGGCACACCATTGATTTTTTATGGGACTAAGGCAAAGCTCCAAGACTCGAACTTGTGTGTGTGTGTATGTGATCATGGGCGTAGAATATTTACAATGGTGATCAAGCCCTTAGGGCTATAGCACAAAGAGGGCTAGTGGAGGTCTTGTGCATGGTTTTATGTGTTATCTCTTAGGCCTTAAACTATTCCACAATTATGATTTAAGCACGTGTAGTCCTATATCGAGGTCTTTTCACTTGAATGGGTTGGTAGCTATATATTTGGCAATTTGGTTATATGTGTCATTGTTGTACTAAACTGGCAAGTTCAATTAAAGCGCATGAATAGAATCATATTCAATGGAATGGAAAATCTTAGCGACATATTTGGGAAATTGGCCAAATCTAGAAGTTCACCATATTTAGAACAAGAACTTAAATCTCTACTAAATCCTGTAGAATTCCAGAATTGAGGAAATTGGCAGTTTAACACAGATTTTCTCACAGAGACAACATAGTAATGACAAGAGACTAATTGTACATATCAAGAAGACATACTAGAAAGTGAAAACATAAGTAAATAATGAGCTCAAAACCTCTATTAAGTGAAAATTAATAGTTGAGGTTAACTAATACTCTAAAAGCTAAAAATATTAGCTCAATTCCTTTATAAGCATATTTGAACAACCAATTTTCTGGTTGTTGGTGCAACGAGATGCATAATGATAGTATGCATTAAAGATGAATTACATATCAGAATTGGTATCTAAAAGGTGTTTTAGAATGCAAAAAATGCATTGGTGATATTGATTTTAATGGTATTTTTCGTGTATGTAGCAGAGGTCATAAATCAATGAATAATATTTGTTGAAAGTGTCTTTATGGTGAATGAGGTGTTGAGAGAGGTGATTTGAGGTGGTTGAGTCATTTAAGAAACAAGGTGGTGTTGTAAGAGAGTAGAAAACAATTTATCTATGCAAGGAATGCATTAATCTATAGTTGCAAGGAAGATTTTGTTTGAAGAAAGAATGTTTAGTTGATATGAGTTTGAAAATTAATGAAAGATGGATCGACATGTGGTAGTTTTCATTTCAAGGGTTGTATCTCTGTAGCTTGCATTTCAAAAGTTGTATCTCCTTCCAGTAGTGGCTAGTAAACAATTAGGGGTAGTAACTCTCTATAGTAGCTGATAATTTGGGGAGTAGGAGCTTCCTTTTAGTGGTAGTTCATAAAACCCTATAATATTCCCTTTTTTATAAGGTCAAAGTAGCCGGAATCAACCCATGGTATTTACCGTGGTATTCGCCCATGGTATCATCCCATGGTATCTGCCTTCATTTTCGAAGGAAAACAATAAAATATGGCCCATCAAACCTATAAAAAGGGAAAATATGGTCCATCAAACCTATAAAAAGGGATAAGGGCGAGACAGAGGGATCAACTTGTCTATCTATTTGTGTTTTGTTGGGGACTTGCCTAGCCAGTTCTAGCTTGATCCCAGGACAAAAACCCCGTTGTGACATTTGTTACTCGATCCATTTTTGTGCTTCAGTATTCTCACTTTCTTGTTCATTGAGCAACAGTGTATAATGAGGCAGGGGCTCCATTATGTGTTTGTATTTTGGGCATGTCTCATTTTCTGAATACTAATTGAAATAAAGTGTTGTAGTTCCAGATCTCGTTGTGTTCATTGTTTTTATTGCAATTACTTTTGGTTAGAACACTTAGATGTGCTAGATATGCGATAATTTTTATGGATTGGGATATTACAGAGAGCGTCGTGATCAACTTCCAGGAAGATAGAATGTTTAAGAGAAAATAGTTTTATGTGATCCTAGATAATCACCCTAGCTAAAATACAATTTCTGTGGTTTTCTATAACCATCCTAATTGACTTACTATTGTGAAAATTTTCCAGAATTTATTATTTTGAAGGGGATCTTTGAAGAAGCCCAAAACTATTGTGGAAATCATTTATGTTGTAGAATTTTGGGAAAAAAAATCATTGTTGGGCGAAACTTGTAAAAAGGCTAAGATTTTGAAAGGTAGTAAAGGGCCAAATATATCATTTCTCGAAGGTGTGGATTTATTTTTAAAGGAGTTGAATTTATATATATTTTTTAAAAGGCCAATTGTTATTTTTTATTATTGACCCAAATTATTTCCAGCGAATTTACAAAGTCAATTTGTTTTAAAAGGGCCGACTATTATATTGTGGAAGTCCAAAGAGTAAATTTCAAAGCCAGAGGTAGCAATTTGTTTGGAGAGGCCGAACTGAAATCTCAGGGCCGAATTGTGAAAGATTAGAGTTCAAACCTCAAGGGACATTTGTGAAGGCCGAGTGCATGCCGAGTGCATCGATTGGGATGAATTTCTCTGCCATGAGTCTACTTCAAAGATCAGAGAGCTGAAGGCCGAATTATTTAGCAACCAGATATCAAGGCACCACAAGAACCACAAATTAATAGTCTTGTCTACCATGAATCTCCTTCCAAGATCAGAGAGCTGAAGGCTGAATTATTTAGCAATCAGATATCAAGGCACCACAAGCACCACAAATTAATAGTTGCAGAGTTCGATCTGCTTGTTGGTGTCATTTTTGAAGTAATTGGGCCTAATTATTTACTACGTTGCTAAGGCTCAGATTCCGTATTCAAAAATTGTAGAAAGGTTGTGAGACCAAAAGACTATAGGTGATCAAGGCCATACAGTGATCAAATTAAGGTCGATCCCTTTTCTTGATGTAAGAACGCATGACAGGACTGAGCCATTCAGACTAGTTGTAAATCAACTCCGAAGCTTCAGTGTGATCAGATTGAATTGTTGGGTCGTGTCACACGTGAATTGTTGAAACACCTAGTCCGACGACAGATTGTTCGCATCATAGGATTCGAAGGGGGTCACCCACTGAATTGCAGAGACCAAGGTCAAAGGCCATATGCTATCGCAGCACAGGGGAAAGGAAATCCACACCAAAGGTTGTCGAGCTGCTTCCTTGGTTCGATTCTTTCTTAGATCTAGAGGCCGAATTTGAATGTACATCTTCAGAAATCGTGGTGCCAACGAGAGACTGAATTCTTGAATCAAGAGCTGAGGTTCTTTAAACAAGAAGAGGGATCTTACAATCGGGCACCAGAAATGGCGACAAAAGTGATGTGGAAGGCATGCCATTCTCATGGCCAATCACCCAACCTACACGCTATCTAGTCTGTATGGTGTCTTTCACCAGAATCTCGCTTCCCCAAATATTAGCCTCCTACTATTCTCAAACCAGAATCAGACGTTTGGAGGAAATTTCCGAGCAACTGTATAAAGCAAGAGGCATCGTGGCTTTTCCATTATGTGGAATTTGGGTTGATTTCAGGACCCACGGGCCTCACAATTTCTGCAAGGCGCCATTGAGATAAGGGCTCCGTGGCTTAAGCCACAAAACGGGTTAATCATATACCTCAGATCTGCATGGTCAGCAACAAAAAAATTTGGCCGATCGAAACGAGTCCACTAACCCTTGTTTGATCACTGGACGCATTGATCATTGGACGCACTGGTGCTAAACAAGTGGAAGGAGGGATTAAGCTAGATTGAGGCCCATCTACCAAATCTTACAAGTCGTGGGTTTTGAACAGAGAGGCAAGGCGTGGCAGCAGGCATTGCCTATTTAATTGCACTATAGTTTGGTCAACGTCACCGTTCATGCGTGGTGGAAAATCGATCTGAATACGCAACAGGGTTGCTAAACTATGTGTGTCAGGAGGGGCGAAGCATACGAGCATCACTTCAGTCACTCCATCAAATTGTCCACTTGTTTTTCTCGCAGAATCACCTAACGAAGGCTGCAGGTGGCCAAAAGTTGTTTAACGCTGTGGATCTAATTAAAAGTTACACTGTTATAATAAGTTCAGTGTATCATATAAAGCGCAGGGAGATTTTGACGAGTATGGTCAAAATGTTGTAATAAGTTGGCCTAGTGCATTTTTGTGGAGTTGTTTGATTATGGGCTATGGTATTTGCAATGAGATTCAAATCCGTGGAGAATAATTTATTATTAGGTCTACAAGGGTTTATTGTCTCTCCGCAAAGGAGGTAAATCAGTTCTATTGAAGAAAGTTGAGGAGAGAGAAGAAGGAGTCAGTATTGACATCTATTGATGCCAAACCACAATGTCATTATTTTACTTTTGGAAACGCCATAGGAATCAGCACAATGATACATCAGTCAATTGTTTGGGCTACAATAATTCTGTGGGCACAGATGGAAACAACATACAAATTAGAAGCAAGAGCAGAACAACAAACCTTTGTCTCGAAAGGTCCATGTTATCTTTTAGTAGTCAAAAGATATCCAGAAGAAAGATGTAAAAAGCAAGTGCCTCTTTGAACTTGGATCCAAATTGTGGGGTACAAAGCCAGAAGATGTCCTCCTATGGTTGGACACATTAGATGTGGCTTTGAGCTTGATAGAGCAGTTAGAATGGAAAGGGTCAAGTTGGGCCTTGAAGTCATCCATGCTTGCTTTGATACAACATAGGTTCCTAGAACATTCTTGTGAAAAGGTTAGACTCACAGTCACCTCTTGTCTCAGTAAAATCATAGCCTTAACAACATTGCTACTACCCTACAATGATGACATCACGAGGAGGACTTTTCGGGCAATGGTAGAAGCATTCAAAGGGTTGGACAATACCACCCTTCTACTTTTTTTCAGAAGCGCACAATGTTGGAATGCATGGCGAAATTCAGATTTGGTATTCTTATGTTGGATCTAGAGTGTGATGACTTAATCTTTCAGATGCTCCAATACTTTTGCATTGGAATTTCAACATCCTATCCAGCTTCATCAAAACAAACATGCAAAATATCATGTCTCTAATCTTAGGAGAAGATAGGGCCATCTGTGAACAATTGAGATCCAAATTGTTGGCCATTTGGAGGAAGGAGCATGAACTAGCTGAAGGGTTGATAAAAAAGAGCATCAAACTACTTAGAAAGAAGTTAAACAAGGAGGAACTAAAAAATATTTGTGGAGACAACAAGAATGAACTAAGGAGGAAACCCTTATGCTTTATATGCAAGGGAGTTTGGGCACTTGACCATTCATGTCGAGATGATAAGGAGGTGACAAGGGTAGAAGAGTTGGAGACTTCTTCATATCATGGGAATTCATCCATAGTTGGCTTCACCAGTTTTTAGGAGAGGGCCTATGAAGGATCTGAGTGGTCAAGTACAAATGGTGAGCAACAACACCATGCTCTTCATAAAAACTTGCAAGACAAGCTGATCAGTCAACTTGACAAAGTACATGGTGAAAGGAAGGAGGAAATTCCTCTTGATGGTGTGGTAGTTGAGGCTATAGATACCTTGGAGGAAATCCATAAAGAGTATGGGCAATCAGGTATAGAAAACAGTCCACCAGTACATCCATGTTTGAAAACCAAAAAGGATGGACAACTTATCCTCACATGTAGAGATTTCCATGAAAAATACATTCAAGGAGAAGCAAATGAGGATCTAGTAGTAATAAACATATATGATGAGCATGATCTGTAGGAATTTATAGGGTAAGTTCCGTAGATCAAGAACCAAAGGTCACTGCTCACAAACAGATCACAAATCAATACACTAGTATAATCACGTGGTTAAAACCCTCAAAGAGGGAAACAGTCCACGCCCTTTAAATAGAGATCATGGACCAATCGGGTGTTAAGCTACGGATCAAGTGCCGTTAATACCGAGGTGAGAGATACCATTGGATCACTACAAATCGTGACCGTTGGATTATAAGTTACAAATGTACATGGTAAAGAAACACACTTTACCTAACTCTACACTAGACTAAGTTATTCTTAACTATTTCCTATGTGTCGGAATATCCTAACATCCCCCCTTAAGAACAACTTGGGATAGGATTGAAGGATTTACAAAGGTGACACAAAGGGAGCCTATTTCCTATGTGTCGAAATATCCTAACATCCCCCCTTAAGAACAAATTGGGATAGGATTGAAGGATTTACAAAAGTGACACAATAGGAGAAGGAAGGAGGCATTAGAGCCTATCCCCCCTTAATGACAACTTTCTTGAACTCCAAGCATGGATCGAAGTTTGGTAAACTTCGCTTTTGTGAGAGCCTTCATAAAGATATCGGCTACTTGATCATTGGTTGGACAATACTGCACTTCAAGAACACGATCATGAATGAGCTTTCTGATGAAGTGTATGTGGAGTTCAATGTGTTTCATACGCTGATGTTGAACTGGATCTTTACATAGTTGAATGGCACTCTGATTATCACACCAAAGTGCAGTTGGATGTTGATGATGAAGACCAAATTTAGACAAGATCTGACAAAGCCACATGGCTTCCTTTCTGGCTTCAATTGCACCACGATACTTTGCTTTTGTTGAAGAAAGAGAGATGGCACTTTGTTTCCTACAAGACCAAGTAATAGTTCCTAAACCAAGAGTGAATACATATCCTACAGTAGACTTTCGATCATCAGGGTCACCAGCCCAATCAGAATCAGTGAAACCAATCAACAATGGAGATGCTCCTGCACTGTAATGAATCTCGAACTGAACTGTACCTCGAATATATCGAAGTATTCTTTTAGCTGCTTTCCAGTGACTTTCATGAGGTTGGTGCATAAATCGAGCGACAAGACCAACGACAAAGGAAAGGTCAGGACGGGTATGGGTTAGATACAAAAGTTTACCAACAAGTTGACGGTATAAGGTAGCATCAACTTCAAGGGTAGTACAGTTGACTGAAAGCTTGACTCCAGACTGAAAGGGAGAAGGGGCAGGCTTACAGTCTTCCATGTGAAAGTGGTGTAGAAGATCACATACATACTTGGACTGAGAGAGGGTAATGCCTTCCTTGGATTGCTAGACTTGAAGACCAAGGAAATAATGCAAGTGTCCTAAGTCTGTCATTTCAAACTTCTTTTTGAGGCTAGACTTCACATGGTTTATATGGTTTGGATCACTACTAGTAAGGATAATATCATCAACATAAATAACAAGGATGGTGAAGGAATTACCCACCTTCTTGGTGTAGACAGTGTTGTCAGAATGACACCTAGAAAAGCCATTATCTAAGAGAAATCTATCCATTTTGGCATACCAAGCCCGAGGAGCTTGTTTGAGACCATAGAGAGACTTCCTAAGGTGACAAACAAGGCTGGAGTCTTTTTGGATAAAGCCAGGGGGTTGTTCCATGTAGATTTCTTCATGCAAATATCCATGTAAGAAGGCGGATTTAGCATCCATCTGATGGACTTCCCATTTAAAGGAGGCAACAAGGGAAAGAACAAGGCAGATAGAATTCATTTTGGCAACAGGGGAGAAGGTTTCATTATAGTCAATGCCTTCAATTTGTGAAAAACCTTTAGCGACAAGACGAGCTTTATGTCTATCCATTTTTCCTTCTTGTCCAAACTTTGTTTTGTAAACCCATCTGCATCTGACAAGTTTTCTTCCTTTTGGAAGAGGAACAATATCCCAAGTATTGTTTTCCAATAAGGAACGATAATCTTCATTCATAGCTTCATCCCAATTTGGATGACCAGAGGCTTCTTCAAAGGTTTCTGGATCAAGTTTTTCTAGAACTTGAGCCAATAAGGAAGAGGCTCTTTCGAACTGAGAACCATGTAGGAATTTACAGGGTAAGTTCCGTAGATCAAGAACCAAATGTCACCGCTCACAAACAGATCACAAATCAGTACACTAGTATAATCACGTGGTTAAAGCCCTCAAAGAGGGAAACAGTCCACGCCCTGAGCCAACGCGGCCACTTCAGGGAATTTATTAATATAAAAGAAAAGTTACATATGTTTCTCTCATAAACAGTTACAGACAAATGACCCTCCATGCTCTTTAAATAGAGATCATGGACCAATCGGGTGTTAAACCACGAATCAAGTGCCGTTAATACCGAGGTGAGAGATAACCATCAGATCACTACAAATCGTGAATGTCAGATTATAAGTTACAAATGTACATGGTAAAGAAACACACTTTACCTAACTCTACACTAGACTAAGTTATTCTTAACTATTTCCTATGTGTCGGAATATCCTAACATGATCATGCAAGCCAACATGACAAATATAGTATGCAGGATGAGTCATTTCTAGAGGGCCAGTCAAAGGTTCAAGTTGAAGTAGTGGTCATGGGGCACTAAGTGTAGCCAAATACAAAGACATTCAGCAGAGCACTAGAATTTCCAGTAGAAGACTTTCGGGAAAGAATCATACATTTCAAGACAGAGCTTATGTTGTTAAAGCAGAGAGTCTAGACAGTCTCAGACATTGTCTTACATGAGAACAGAAAAATTGAGGAAGTCATAGTGGTATGTGCTGAATCAATGACCAAGCTATCTAGTGTTGAGGAGCAACTCAAGTCCCTCACAAGGAAGAAAGAGGAGTACAATTTGGAGTTCCAGAGCAGCCCTCTACAAGAATACATAGATAAGGCTTTCAACACCAACATCCCACCTTTATACATTGGAAAGAGTAGGGCATAGTTCACCAAATGCATCATGTTAGATAACCAAGTAGAGCAGCATGAATTGAGCTTCAGACATCATCAACATAGTATATTTGCAGATATTCATCCTTCCCCTAAGTATGGATTGGCGAGAGATTATGAGTTGGTATTCTATTGATGGGTTGATTCTTTGGAGGATACTCACAACCAAGGGCATATTGCAGCTTGGGCCCTTTGGTGCGGGTAGTGATGGAGGGTTGAAATAGTACCATAATCCACAAGTCCCAGGATTTATATGGCATTGGGATCTAAGAGAATCCTTTGGGGGCAGGATTGGCCAAAGGATTATTTGGGATCCAAGTAAATCTATCGAGGGAAGGATTGGTCAGAGGATTTTTTGGGATCCAAGTATCGAAGGATCCATTTAGGACCATTCAACATGGAGAGATGGAATAGTACATCGGTTTGTATGGGATCTCGGTATCAATGTAAAAATGATTATGGATAGAAGTGGATTTCTTGAGGACAAAAAATCTTTGGGCAGGAGGATTTCTAATATTCCCATTTTTTTATAAGATCAAAGTATATGGAATAAGGCCATGGTATTTACCATAGTATTCGCCCATGGTTTTAAATCATGGTATTCGTCTTCGTTTTTGAAGGAAAACAATAAAATAAGGTCCATCTAGCCTATAAAAAGCGATAAGGGTGAGATAGAGGGACTTGGTGTGGCTAGTTCTAGCTTGATCCTGGGACGAAAACTACATGGTGACATTTTTTGGTAGATCCATTCAGGATTCACATTTGTGCTTCAGTACTTTCACTTTCTTGTTCATTGAGCAGCTGTGTATGCTGAGGTGCAGGCTCCATTATCGTTTTTATTTTGGGTATGTCTCATTTTCTGAATACTAATTTAAAGAAAGTGTCGCAGTTCCAGATGTCATTGTGTTCATTTTTTTTATTGCAATTACTTTTGGTTAGAACACTTAGATGTGCCAAATCTGTGATCATTTTTATGGATTGGGATATTACAAACCAGGGATTAAAGATCCTTTTAGTAGTTGTTGATAAAACTAGGGTTAATAGATACTTTTAGTAGCAGTTGATAAATTGGGGAGTAGGAGCTTCCTTTCAGTGGTAGCTGATAAAACCATCGACTAGATCTCCTTTCAGTAGAAGCTAATAAAACTAGGGGTAGCAACACCTTTTAGTATATCTGATAAATTAGGGAGTGGTAGCTTCCTTTAGGTGGCAGCCTGAGAAACCTGCAAGTAGAATCTTGCAGGGCAATGACATAAAATCTAATTGTAGCTTGCCTTGGATGAAGGAATGAATAAGAAATTTTTTTCTTTACATGTTGCATATGTTTATGAAAATGATTATGTTGATATGTACTTCATATATAGATTGTTGTTGTTACATGAATGGTTTGCAATTTTCTTGAAAATTTTTATTTGTTAAGAGTTGTATAATTTGGTCATACTACTGATTCACCCCCCCTCTCACTAATGTTATGGTTTCCAACACCTAAGAATTTTAATGGTTGAGGGTAATCCACAAAAGCTAAGGATGTGATTTACCCAAATAAAATATTTACATTTCCATATTATTTGCATGAACTACAATTCATCGAAATATTCCAAGAGGGATTAGAAAAAAGGGTTTTCATATAGTTGCTCCATAACCTAGAAACATTAGATTGATTAAAGCTTGTTATCCTTGTACAAGTGAAAAGAGAGAACAAATTTCAAGATCTAGGAGCAATATTATCCCTCTCTCCAATGTGCATGTTGAGAATACCTTCCTTTTTAAACATATAACAAAATAAGGTGTTCATGACATCCATTATCGATAACATAATGGTTCCTTGAATCCTAAATGATTAGCTCTACCTTTTGAATGCCTCACAAGTTTCTTCTTGTAATCTTCATGAAGGTTATGAGAATTTTCTCAATTGTGTTCAAAGACATACAAGGTGTAGTGTAGATTCTTGCTTGCACAAAAATGGGTCTATTATTGCATATCACTTCAATGCTCCAGGGAAGGTTCATGATTAATCAATATTATTCATATATTATAAATGTAAAATAAATATTAACATGCATGTATTGATGACATGCTAAATTTTTACAAAGTTAATCTTCTTAAACTGTGGTAATCTAAAGTTGATTTTCAACTAGTTGTTTCTCAAAATGTAGTCGTGAAATATATTGAAAAATATGCTTCAAAAGTAGAAAAGTGATTATAAAGTTGTCAATATATGATGAATAGAAATGAACACATAAAAGACATTAGATATCCTTCTTTGTGTGCATAAAAAAGGTTCTTTTTAATAACACTTGTATACCAGAACATTACAAAACAAGAAATCTACATCTTGTTTTGTGTAGTTGAAACTATTTTTCTCTTGAATGTTAGAATAAAAGTATTATTGAAACTATCAAAGTATGATCATCCATTATCATGCTAAAATAGTGTTTTTCAAATATATAAAACTCTTCATAATTATATAGAAAGTTTTCTATAATAGAAATATAATTGTTTTTGATGTTTCATGCCCAATGTACGAAAGAGCCATGGAAACATAGATGTTTCCATTCCATTGAATCCAATTTTAGTCATTCTTATATTCTATTCCCAATAATTATTAAGAATAATTCAAGACTTTTTTTGGGACAAATTTGCTCTTCTACAAACCATTCCTTAACGTTGCATTATATATAGACTTTTCAAGTGAAATAATTATTGAAAAAGTGTAAAATTTTATCACAAATGGCATGTTTCCTGTAGAAATTAGCTGAATAAATCACTTATTCAATGAAGATTAACCCGATCATACATCAATTTCGAATTGCATGCATAACACATAACCTTCTTCCACAATTAATTGTCACATGCGGAAATAATATAAGCAATCTCACATCAATTCAATCACACATTAACTCAGTATGTATGGGGAAAGCCTATAGCTGAAAACCCCGCAGCTATTGTGTATATTATAATGGAGAAATCATGTAACAATCATAGTACACAAACTCTTCACAAGCTCTCATGCACTACCTCCCATGCTACACACTATCAAGCTAGATCTAGCAAATCACTTGCTCCAATCCTTAGCCACTTGATAGCCAACCTTGATTGCGTATTTTAATGCTAGGTGATGGCCTCCTTATATAGATAAACCACCAGCCCAAACTTTGCAATACTCATAGCTTACTCCACCTATCTATGTGTTGCAAATAGCAACAGTGTATAGTTACAAGTGATAGCTAACTCTACCCTTTCATCTATCTCTTTCACTGGTCTTCACTGAACTGATCATGCACTGTAGTGAACTGAAGTGTTCTTGAGTTGACTAATGAGTTAATATTTAGTAAATTAAATATTGTTTAATTTACTCCACTCATATCTAGTTGATTAGTTAGTTAACTAATCCCAACTAGTTCAACTAAAACAAACAGAACACAACTCCACTACTTGTCCCGTTAACTCCTCCAAAACTCCTGCCACTGAAGTCTAACTGAAGCCAACCATGCAAGATGCCATCAAACCCTAGGAACCACGTGATTCCTTGTGTCGGTTGCATGAGCCACCTCCATGACTCAAACTGAAGTGCGCCAAGAGAGTAAACTGCTGTTTATAGTCAAAATATTATTAAGGGTAAATAATATTTGACTTCCATATTTTTAGGAGATCAGTCTAAAAATAGCCTGGGTCCTAAAAATTAGGGTCTCATCTATTTTTACCGACATGTCGCATACTCCAAGAATCTCCAAGTAGAATTCCCAAATTATGCTCCGTATGTCTAAAAATAGACATAGTCTAAGAATAGACTTTGCGCCAGAATTTGCCTGCGGGCCCACTTAGTGAAGGCGACTTCATTTCACTAAGCTCCATCATCTTGCTGCATTCTCAACACTCCCTCTCAGCAAGATATGGATTATCTGCAATCCCTATCCTGCCTCTGTGGAATTCGAACTTGCTCTTGGTGAGCGCCTTCGTCAGGATGTCGGCATCCTGATCCTCCGTGGGAACATATGAAAGCATCATGATCCTCCGCTGAACACAATCTCTGATGTGATGGTACCTGATGTCGATATGTTTGGACCTATCATAAAAAACTGGATTAGCCGAGAGCTTGATGCAGCTCTGGTTATCACAGTAGATCACTGTAGGCTCCAAATGCAACCTGAACAAACCTGCGAGGATCTTCCTCATCCAAATAGCCTCACATGCGGCCAAGCTTGCTGCCATGTACTCGGCCTCTGCTGAACTGAGTGCCACGGATCTCTGCTTCCTGCTGTACCAGGAAACTGCTGTCGACCCAATGCTGAAAACTCCTCCCGAAGTGCTCTTCCGGTCCGTTGGACTCCCTGCCCAATCTGCATCAGTGAAGCCAGAAAGCTTCACTCCATCCTCCTGTCTGTACCATAGACCATATCCCGATGTGCCTCTGATATAGCGCAATACATGCTTGCCCGCCTTCCAAAAGAGCATGGTAGGCTTAACCATAGCTTGCGAAAGCTGGTTAACTGCATAGCATATATCGGGTCGAGTATTGACCAGATACATCAACGACCCCACCAACTGTCGATAGACAGTGGCATCCACTACCTCCTCCAAAGTAGCATCTCCCTTCCTCCAACCTCCAGGAAGAGGGGTATCAACAGGCTTGCAGCCCTGCATGTTGAACCTCTCTAGAATCTCCCGGGCATACTTGCCCTGAGAAACAAACAGTCCTCCACTGCGCTGCCAAATCTCCAATCCCAGGAAATAATGAAGGATGCCCGGGTCCTTCATCTCAAACTCTCGTGCAAGATCCTCCTTGCATGAAAGTATCAACTGCTCGTCGCCAGTCAAAATCAGATCATCTACATACAGTACGATGATCAACAGCTTCCCCTCCACCACAATCTGGTGCAGGTTTGGATCCGCCTCACTCTTGGAGAATCCAAGCCCGGTGAAGTAGCTGTCTATCCGAGTGTACCAAGCACGAGGTGCTTGCTTCAGCCCATACAGTGCTCTCTTGAGTCGGCACACATGCGACTCACTGCTGAAGATCTCAAAACCTTGAGGCTGCTCTATGTACACCTCTTCCTCAATAACTCCATTGAGGAACGCAGTCTTCACATCCATCTGATGAATGTGCCACCCCATCTGCGCTGAGAGAGCAAGGATCGTCAGTATGGAAGAGTACCTTGCGACAGGTGCAAAAGTCTCCTCATAGTCAATCCCCTCGATCTGTGAGAAGCCACGGGCGACAAATCTCGCCTTGTACTTCTCCACACTCCCGACAGCCGCCTGCTTCACCTTGTAGATCCATCGCGAACCTACAACTGATTTCCCAACCGGTCTTGGGACAATCTCCCATGCACTGTTCCTGATGATCGAATCATATTCTTCGATCATGGCATCGACCCATGCGGGTTCCTCCACAGCTTCCTCAAAAGAGGATGGCTCTGTCACAACACATTGACTCATAAGAGCCATGTATCCAGTGTACCGATCCGGTGACTGTCTCTGTCTGCGCTGTGCTGTAGGTGGTCCTACAACCTTCTGTGCATCCCGAGCCAGTCGCTCAGCTTCTGTAGTGCGCATGCGCCCTCTGATGGTTGGCGCTGCCTGGGTGGTTTCTTCCACCTCCTGAACCTCCTCTTGTGGCTGATCCACATCCGGAAGCTCCTCCTTAGGAACTAACAGCTCCTCATTTGCATGCAAGTGTGGCTCCCTCTCAAGCGAACACTGCATGGCTTTCTCCTCCTGGAATTTTATATCCCGTCGCACAACAGTCTTGCGACTGTCTGGCACATACACTCGATAGTTATGAGGTGTGTCAGTGTACCCCACAAATATTCCAACTTCAGCAGTTGGATCCAGCTTCCTTCTCGCATCCTTCGTCACATGCATGTAGACAGGAGATCCGAAAATCCGCAAATGGGAAATATCAGGCCTCTTGCCCGAATAAGCCTCCTCTGGTGTACTCATGCCAAGAACCTTGTGAGGACAACGGTTCTGCACATACACTGCTGTATTGCATGCCTCAGCCCACAAGTGAAGGGGTAGGCCCTGATCATGCAACATCGCCCGTGCAGCACCCACGATCGTTCTGTTCTTTCGCTCAGCCACCCCGTTCTGCTGTGCGTTATGGGGTGCGATGAGCTCTCTCCGAATCCCTTCTGCGCTGCAGAACTCCTTGAATTCAGCCGAGATGAATTCACCACCGTTATCACTCCTTAGAGCAATCACCTTCTTCCCAGACTCCTTCTCGACCAGTGCTTTAAACTCACAGAACTTCGCGAATGTATCGCTCTTCTTCTGCATGAAGAAGATCCAGCACTTTCGAGAGAAATCATCAACAAAGATCACATAATACCTGTGCTTTGCTGTCGAAGCAACTGAGAAAGGACCACACACGTCTGTGTGAACTCTCCCAAGGATCGTCGTGGCGCGACTATCCTTCTCGTGAAAGGTGGCTTTCACATACTTCCCTAAAGTACACCCCTTGCACTGATCTGACTGCGCAAGGGTGCCCTTAGGAAGTCCAGTAGAAATCTGCTGCAGAATCTTCAAAGCTCCTTGGTGAAGATGGCCCAATCTCCTGTGCCATAGTTCGCCCTCATCATCCCGGCTCACCACATCTCCAGCCTTGCATGCCATAGCTGCGCAGTCATCTACCTGCAACTGATAAAGGTTCTGAGTTCGAACCCCTATCTTCCGGGTCTCTCCAGTAGTCTTACTGCGCAGGAAAGCTTTTCCTTCGCTGAAAACCACATCATAACCCTTATCCTCCAACATCGCTACTGAAATCAGGTTCTTCTTCAATTCAGGTACATGCATGACATCCTTTAAGACAAAGGGTTTACCAGACTCCCTCTGAAAGGATACGGTACCGATACCAGTCGCACTGTATCTACCGTCATCGCCCATCTCGATGTGCATACCCAAATCCTTGTCCTCCGGATCTGAGAACAACTCCCGATCTCCCGTCATATGAAATGACGCACCGCTGTCCAAGAACCACACCGATCCCAGCATACTTGAAACTAAGCATGCAATCAGTGAAACTTTGACAACCACCCCCACACTTCCCAGCTCATCTCTGCACTGAGCGAACTTCGTGAGGTATTTGGCGATGCTGTCGCCCTTCTCCATCTTGATGTTCCTGAGCTTATCTTTGAGCGCCAGCTTCCTTTGGTCACTCTTACTCTTGAATAGATCCGTCAAAGCTTTCCACATTAAATATGGAGTAGCCTTTCCATGCAGGCTGGATACAATATGATCCTTGACGCCCTCCAACGGGATCCTTCGACATTTCGCGATCTTCTTTTGCCATGCATCGACCAGAGCTGCATCAGTGGGCTTTGGGACATCCGCATCCACGAACTCCTTCAGACCATTATCTTCTAACACTGCTTCCATTCGATCTTTCCATGCAATATAGTTCGAACTGCCTTCAAGAGCATATTTGAGTCGCAAACCATTGAAAGAAGACATCTTTCAACACCGGCACCAAGAAGAACAACCTTCTGCAAAATTCGAATTCCAAACTCCAAGCTCTATCGCTTCCGATCTATACTTGAAAACAAATTATTTCCAAATCAGAGATTGACTGCAAAGGGCATTCACCAGATCTTTCACCTTTCAAAGAAGGATGAATATTCCGGAGGCTACCTGGCCCGCATGCAGACTCTGTCCGAGGAAATAAGTTTGCAATCACCGTAATAGACTTCGACAATTAACTTCGCTCCGATACCATGTAGAAATTAGCTTAATAAATCATGAAGATTAACCCGATCATACATCAATTTCGAATTGCATGCATAACACATAACCTTCTTCCACAATTAATTGTCACATGCGGAAATAATATAGAAGCAATCGCACATCAAATCAATCACACATTAACTCGGTATGTATGGGGAAAGCCTATAGCTGAAAACCCCGCAGCTATTGTGTATATTATAATGGAGAAATCATGTAACAATCATAGTACAAAAACTCTTCACAAGCTCTCATGCACTACCTCCCATACTACACACTATCAAGCTAGATCTAGCAAATCACTTGCTCCAATCCTTAGCCACTTGATAGCCAACCTTGATTGCGTATTTTAATGCTAGGTGATGGCCTCTTTATATAGATAAAACACCAGCCTAAACTTTGCAATACTCATAGCTTACTCCACCTATCTATGTGTTGCAAATAGCAACAATATAGTTACAACTGATAGCTAACTCTACCCTTTCATCTATCTCTTTCACTGGTCTTCACTGAACTGATCATGCACTGTAGTGAACTGAAGTGTTCTTGAGTTGAATAATGAGTTAATATTTAGTAAATTAAATATTATTTAATTTACTCCACTCATATCTAATTGATTAGTTAGTTTAACTAATCCCAACTAGTTCAACTAAAATAAACAGAACATAACTCCACTACTTGTCCCGTTAACTCCTCCAAAACTTCTGCCACTGAAGTCTAACTGAAGCCAACCATGCAAGATGCCATCAAACCCTAGGAACCACGTGATTCCTTGTGTCAGTTGCATGAGCCACCTCCATGACTCAAACTGAAGTGCGCCAAGAGAGTAAACTGCTGTTTATAGTCAAAATATTATTAAGGGTAAATAATATTTGACTTCCATATTTTTAGGAGATCAGTCTAAAAAATAGCCTGGGTCCTAAAAAATAGGGTCTCATCTATTTTTACCGACATGTCGCATCCATCAAGAATCTCCAAGTAGAATTCCCAAATTATGCTCCGTATGTCTAAAAATAGACATAGTCTAAAAATAGACTTTGCGCCAGAATTTGCCTGCGGGCCCACTTAGTGAAGGCGACTTCATTTCACTAAGCTCCATCATCTTGCTGCATTCTCAACATTTCCTATCATATGAAAATGATTAAGAAGATGATGACTTTCACAAACTAGAAGTTTATGTTGAAAAATATTCTAAATAATGATGAGTTGTCTCAAATAATTTCTCCAAATAAAGTCATTGTTTTGTACCTTCACAATTTTTTTTGAAGTGACTTTGGTATATATTTTAATTGGGAACAAACTATCTTATTAGATGATGTTGCAAAGGAAGTTTCTGATTTTATAGGAAATTTCAATCCAAGTATGTTGTTTTAATAATTTAGACAAGAATTTTTTTTATCATATAATTTTTATAATTTCAAAATATAAACTTGTTTTTTGATTTAATTTATAATTTTTATAATTTCAAAATTTCTATATGTTATTTCAATTCCAATATTAAATTAGTTATCATAATGTTATGAACAAATTTCAAGTTAAGAGTTATTAGTTCTTGCTAAGGCATGATTCTAGAAATTGATTTGCATATTGACCATTATTAGTTTGATAAATACAACTTATAATGTTTGACTTCGAAAAATAAATATTTATTTTTCTATATTATTAAAAAAAAACATTTTTCCAACATTTGATTAGACCATAACTTGAAGGTCTTATTGCATCCTTTGCACAATAAAATTCCATGTCGATAAGTGGCTCACATATTTTATGCCATAATTTATGGGTATGGTTTTAATATCCATGCATTATTCCTCTTACATACTCAAGACGTTAGGTTACTATAATAGTAGTGTAGCCCTCATATTGTTATTGGTGTGCCCCATATATGCCCATTATTTGTATTTTTGTTCCCTTACATTATTATTTTTATGTAGGCCCTAATTATATTTTGGCCCCTTAGACTCCTATGTATACCAAGGAGGTCTTTTCATTTGAATCATCAAAGAATTATTGATTCATGTGGTGTAAAAGGAGTTTTCCTCTCAAAGAGACTTATTTTCAAGTTGTTGATCTATCCTTTCTTCTTTTCTTGAGATCTGGTTACATAAAATTTGGTATCAGAGCTTTGGATATAGGGTTTTTCTACTTCAAATGAGTCATCTTTTTATTTTCGCTATATTTTTTTCGCTCCAAGGCTTAAGAAGCTAAAAAATTTGTCACATAGGGTAGAAATCTTGTTAAACTTTGTGTAAAAATTTATGATCTTGGTTAACCATATTTTCGGAGATATGGTCCAAGGAATTTATGGTTTGTGCATGCTCTAGAATTTAGTCTCAAACATGTGACCTAGGGAAGATCATCATAAATTTCACTTTGAGTATCATATTTGAATTTTGTAAAAATTAAATGAAAATGCATGGACTTTTGTTTCTTGGGGATGTGTTTTAGGGTCGAAGTCCAAAACAGTGATATGTTGAAGTCCACACAAGTTTTCTATACTGATTCAATCCATACTAAGGTCATCGTGGAATATTTGGTATAAATTTACCTTGAAGAATCCAATTTCGGTCTAAATTGCGGGGTTGGAAAGAAGACACATAAAGCTACCTCAGGAAACATTTTCTGACCTTGGAAGGTTGAAATGACATAAATACAATAGTTTCAAGATCAAGCTCCTAAAAGAAAGAAAAAAGTGTGTATTTTTTAAAATTTGCTTAAGTTTTCTTTTAAAAAACAGTTTAAAGTGATTCAAAGGGAATAATGAACCATATATATCATTATCAGTTACAAAATGTCTCGAAACAAAAAATGGACACACCTAGTAATTCAATAGAAAGATCTCCTATGATGCGTGAAGAAGATAAAGAAATGCAACATGATATATCAAAATTAAAAGACCTAGTGCAAAAAATTTCGTTCTCTCAAAGAGTAACAAAAAATGAACTGGAAGCTTTGAATAATGTTTTAAAAGAATACATGGAAGGTTTAAAGGATGGTTTAAAAATTTAAATTAAAAAGGACCTGGAAGGTTTGAAGGAAGGTTTGACAAAGTTGTTACAATAAATTCTTCCTAGTGGTGACATGGTACTCTATGAAAAACATGATGAGGAAAAAAGGAATATGAATTATTACTTTAGAGACTCCAACATTTGGTTTACTACCCACCACATGCAAAAAATCGATATGAGGAAGTTTTATGGTAAGGATCCGGTGACATGGATACTACAGATGGAGCAGTTCTTTAATCTACATGATGTGAAACACACACAAAAGGCACACATTGCATCTTTATATTTTGAACCCAATTAGTTTGTATGATATCGATGGATTTGTTCTTGCAAAGCACTAGTCACCTGGAAATTTTTTACGAAGGAATTGATAGCGCTTTACGAGGATACAAACATAAATACCTTCTTTAGCCAAATGATAAATCTTAAACAAACAGGTTTAGTTGGGGAGCACATTGAGGACTTCCAAAGATTAATTGTCAAGGTAGCTGATATTCCACAGGAGCATATGATTAATATCTTTGTTGGGAATTTAAAGGATACCATTCCACATGAAGTTCACATTTAGGAATCTAAGTCATTAGAGAATGCATTCAGCGTGACAGGAAAAATTGAAATAAAAATTATGGCAACAAGGAGGCATACCATTCATAACTATAAATATGGAAGTGTTGTTGCTCCTAGATTCCCACAACCTACAAAGTTGACACCAAAACAAATGGAGGAAAAAATATCAAAAGGGCTTTGTTTTAGTTGTGAAATAAAATACAATAAAGGTCATAAGTGTGTTGAGAAGAAGTTATTTTATATAGACTATGAATAGGAGGAAGAAAAGGAACAACAAATATCAAAAGAAGAATATATATACCAAGAACCACCCCAGGGGATGAAAAAGAAGAAATGAATCTGACCATATATTGTAATGCATTGGCGAGAATTACCACTCAAATTATCAATATGTAAGGATATATCAAGAAGAAAACGGTAATAGTGTTGATTGATTTAGGTAGTACTCATAATTTTATTCATTGTAAGATAGTCAAGGATTTGAATTGCTTTCTATATCCAACACCATAGTGTCAAGTGAAGGTTGAAAATGGAGGAACTATAAATTGCTCAGGGAAGTGACATAATATAAATCTAACAATGGGGTAATATGTGTTGAATAGTCCAAATATTTCCATTCCAATGGTTGGTGTAGATGTTGTATTAGGAGTCTAATGGTTACAATCTTTAGGGACGATAACTTTTGTTTTTTAATAACTTTTCTTGAAATTTTTCTTGGAAGGAAAGGAAATTGAATTAAGGGGTATTGCAAGGAAACTTGGGAAGATAATTATATCTAATGGAATGAAAAATATTTTGAAGAGGGAACAATGAGGGGTAATTTTACAATTATGTTCACTAGATGTTTAAGCATCTCAGTCATCCATTTCTCCAGATCTCCAAAGAGTCCTTAATAATCATTCCAAGGTATTTGATACTCCCAAATGTCTCCCATTTGTTTGCAATCATGATCATGCTATTCACGTGATTCCAAAAACTATTCCTCCAAACATTATACCTTACATATATCCTTATGCCGAGAAGAATGAAATCGAACGCATGGGTGCATAAATGCTAGAGGTAGGCATTAGGGGAATTTTGAGGTCTAAAATGGGCCTCCTAAGAAAAATGTACAACAAAAATAAAATTTATAAGAACCAATAGGACTTGATATGATGATGTCAACCATAGGGGGATGATTCACCTTTTTTGGAGTAAAAAAGTAAAAATATTAAAAAATAATAAAACAATAAAACTACTTTTAAACTTGTATTTTCAACTTGTCTCCCTAAGGTTTTACTCAAATTTTGAGAGGAGGTACTCATTGGATGTGGAATTTAATTCGTCATCCAAGGAGTACCCATGTTGCATACTTTTTATGTAACCTTACAAGGAGTACCCATGTTGCATACTTTTGATGTATACTTATAAGGAGTACCCATGTTGCATACTTTTGATGGACCCTGCTACACGAAAAATGAGAAATACATGAAAAAACGTGATTGCAATCACGTTTTTCATGTATTTTCTCATTTTTAATGTAGCAGGTTCCATTGAAAGTATGAAATATGTGTACTACTTGGATGAGGAATCAAATTATGCATCCAAAAAGTGTTCCCACTAAAAAGTTGAGTAAACCCATAGGGAGATAAGTTGAAAATACGAGTTGAAAAAGTAGTTTTTTTCTTTTTTCCCTCTAAAATTTGATGTTGTAATCTAATATTATTTTATTATTTTATAATTTCATTATGAGGTCTATTTTAGACCTCAAAATTCCTCTAATGTTTAATTCAACCTAACCTAAGTTCTTTATCTTCTCTAGTAGTATTGCTGCATAGATGCATGGATCATAGCGTATGTGTATGGATTATGGAGAGATCAACCAACTCACTATTAAATATAAGTTTCCCATCCCTATCATTGATGAACCATTGGATGAAATACATGGATCAATTTAATTAATGATGTTGTATCTTAGTTTAGATATCATCAAATTAGAATGAAGACAAAAGACATTGTAAAAAAACATTTAGAACTCATGAAGGTTGTTATGAATTTTTTTGCCACGCCTTTTGTCCTTACTAATGCACCTTCCACCATTCAATTTTTAATGAATTCCGGTTTCAAACCTTTCTTTAGAAATTTTTTATTAGTGTTTTTGGATGATATACTAATCTATAGAAATTCTTGGAAATATCATATTCAATATGATGACAAGGTGCTCAAACTATTGGAGAAGAAACAATTGTATGGAAAATCCTCCAAGTGTTTCTTTAGGGTACGGGAAGTGGAATATTTGGGTCATATTTTATCCCATGAGGGTGTTAAGGCATAGCCTAAAAAAATAAAATACATCAAGGAATGGAAAATCCCCACAAACATAAGGCATCTTCAAGTATTTCTCTGGTTGACACGGTATTGTCACAGGTTTGTTAAGAATTATGGGAAGATAGCAATACCTATAACAACATTACTAGAGAAATATGAATTCTTTTCGACTCCATAATAAACTAAGGCCTTTGAACATCTTAAAGAGGCAATGTGTCAAGCTCTAGAATTAGCTACACCATACTTCACAAAAACCTTTATTCTAGAATGTGATGCCTCGAGAAATGACATTGGAAGGAAGACACATTGCTTTTGAAAGTCATCCAATAAAAGGAAAGTATTTACAAAAACCTATTTATGACAAGGAAATGTTGGAAATACTACATGTATTGAAGAAATGGTTCCCTTACCAAATGGGAAGATAGAAACATATCATGATAAAGCTTAAATACTTCTTGGAATGAATAGTATCTTTAGAAGAGCAAAAATAATGGGTCATAAAGATGTTGGGTTATGAATTTTAATTTATCTATAAAAAATGGGACCAAATGTTGTTGCAATTGCACTCTCATGAAGGGATGAGGATGTGGAATCACTGATCTATTCCATTTCTATTATGCAACATGATTGGATAACTAAAGCAAGGGATGAATAGAAGAATGATGAAGAGGTATGGACACTCATTCAAAAGTTGCAACAAGATCCCAATGCATCTAATTCATTTATTTGGAAAAATTATTCACTATGGTACAAAGATCACTTATATCTATGTGATCCCAACTTAAACAAAAGGATATTTAGGAATTTCACACCTCTCCTATAAAAGGGAACTCCATATTTTTTAAAAATTACCACAGGGGAAAGAAGGATTTTTTTTAGATAGACTTCAATATTATATTCAGAAGTTTGTGGTGGAATTTTTAGTTTTCCAATAAAGAAAAGTCGAGACAATTAAGACCCTAGTTAATTACAACCATTAGCCTCCAAGTCAGTGTTGGGAAGAGGTCTCAATCTATTTTATCATGGGTTTTCCAAAGTTTGAAGGATAGAGTGTCATCGTGGTGGTAGTTGATATACTTAACAAGTGCACACACTTTTGTGCATTATGTCATACTTTCAAAGCCAATACAATTGCTACTAAATTTATGGAAATAATTCAAAAGATACATGGAAACCCAAAGATTATTGTAAGTGATAGAGATCCTATTTTCACTATAATTTGTTTGACAAAATTATTTTCTTGTATTGTACTCAATTAGCTCATAGCTCATCTTATCATCCTCAATATGATGGGAAAACTGAGATAGTGAAAAAATGTTTGGAAGGATATCTTTGTTTCTTTTTATTTGATAAATAAACACAATGGATCAAGTGGTTAGCCCTAGTAGAACAATTTTATAGCACTTCCTTCCATACCGCAAGAAAAATGACACCATTTATGGCACTTTATGGATATCATCCACTGTCCATCAAATCATCTTTAACAGACAATTATAAGGTTCAAGGAGTGGAATATCACATCAAGCATCAATAAAACGTTCTCCAGCTCTTAAAGGATAACTTGACTCTGGCACAAAATTGAATGAAACAGCAAGTAGATTAGCAACACAATGAATTTTTTTTTGTTGTGGGCGATTGGTTATTTTTACGACTACAACCATATAAAAAAATGTCCCTCAAGCAAGATAAGAAGGATAATAAATTATCACCCAATTACTATGGCTCTTAAAATGTGCTGCAAAATATTCATACTATGGCATACAAATTGGAGTTTCCTACATCTTTTCTAGTGCATCAATTTTATACTATCTCATTAAGTGGAAGAACTTACGTGTTAAAGACACCACATGGAAGGATGAGTATTTTATTCAAAAATATCCAAAACTAATCAAGCAATAAGGACAACATATTTATGATGGAGAGGGGCATGTTAGGTCCCTATAATACTAGTGTAGCCCCAATATTGTTTTTGATGTTTCCCATAGAATCCCACTATTGTTATTGTTGTGCCCTTACATTAGTATTTTTATGGAGGCACTAATTATATTTTGACCCCTTAGACTCCTATATATACCAAGGAGTTATTTTCATTCAAATCATCGATTTTTTTCATTCATGTGATGTAAAAAGAGGTTCCCCCCCCGCCTCCCCCGCTCGTCGAGGAGGATTATTCTAAAGTCATTGATATATATTTTATTTTGTTTTTGTGATCTCGTTACATAACACAAGACTAGTATAATGTTCACTTGAGTTATGGAAGGTAGATAATTATGTATAGAGACTTTAAATTAAATTGAGTGGGTGAGTATTTTTACTTGGATACTTGTGATTCCATCAAGAAAATTGAGGTGCATTTCACAATGAAATATTAAATAGTTTGTAATGTATATGTTCCCATCCCATCTGTGGCATTATCATCATCATATTTTGGAGCAAATATAATATTATATATCGAGCTTAAAATAAAGTAAATATTTATTTACATTTTTTTCCCCGAGAAAAATCATAATTTTATTAATGAAAACAAAATTACATGCTGTAGATGCTTGCAAATCATTCCATCGAGTAGGTCCAAGGTTGGTGATCATAAAAACAAATAAAATACTTTAATATGAAGAGAAAACACATTACCCTTTTCTCCATTTCTTCATTTCTATTTTCCTCCATTCTCCTTGAGATGGGGTGGTCGTTGCAAGTGTTAGCGTGTTTTTTTCTTCCTTTCTAGGATTTTCCTTATCTGAGCCCAAGCTTTCTGATACATGGTGATGTTTGATACCCCCCAGTTCCTTAGCTTTAGGAATCCCCTAAAAATATTTATGTACATATAAAAATAACATTAGAGGAATAAAATTCTGTCACTAGGGGGAATATATTTGGTACCTTTTGTGGCTATTTTGAATTAAACCACAAGATATTGGGTACATTTTGTGGCGTTGGGTACCCTTTATAGGAGAAATTATTAGTTTCCATATACATGACTTATTTATATAAGTGATAATGTTTTGAATAGAAATAAATATTACCTCTTAAGATCTAAATCCTTAATTTTTATACTTAACGAATTTTCTAACTAATGTTACCCACAATTTTTTGTTGGACATTGAAATATTACCTACATGCCTAGTTTGCATCACCAAATCATAAATGTCAAGCCAACCTCTACAACGGTCCACCAATAACCAAAATATTTTTCACGTATCACTTGCAAATGAAATATTCCTTTTGTAGGACCTTTGTAATGATTAAAGGCTATTCACATGGCCAATGAGACTTAAAAGTAAATACTAAGAACTAATATTTATTTTATTTTGGCCTTGAACCATGCTTTAGGCAATGGGATCCATCCATAGAAATTTGAAATGGATAAAATAAATTTGGTAGGTACATCTAAATATTTCTTCCACCACACCATTCAAAGCAAAAGAGAGAGAAAGGAAGTGTGAAATATCCTACGTGATAAAAATGTCATACAGACATCTCTAAAATTTTCAATTTTATTAATGCTAGTGTTCAATAATTAACATTGATGCTAATGTTTAATAATTTATCACATATGATATACTAGGTTCAAGAACACGAAGACAATGTTTCTACAACACACTACATATTGAGTTGTTATCCAAGGTAAAAAAAAATGTATTTCATTAGTAAGGCATGCCTCCAATGGTCCCATGAAACAATATTTATTGTCATTAACTTCCTCACCACTATTAGCACAGATTACCTCATTACCACCTTAGGTTTTAAATGCATTAGGATAGTTAAAATTTTGGCCTAGTATGGATTTGCACCACATTGCAAATATCATCTCAAAAACACATATCATGCATTGTCATTTCTAGCTATAACTAAATTGTGCATGGTTTTATTTCTTCAATACACACATGCACATTGTGGCTGAACTACTTTTCTCATGTTATCCATAATGCACTGTCCTTTTCCTCTATGGTTGGGGGAAAAGAGGGTTTTAGCTATGATGGGTAATAATCATGGATGGATGTTGGATATCATTAGTTTATGTAATATGTCAAAGTTCATTTTCGTGCTCCATATGCCATATGTATGGTAGCCTTAGCAGAATGTGCCCCAAGGAGTTTCTCGCTGGTGAAGACATCATGAAAGAGATCATAATAGCTAACAAACATGAAAAATATTTAGCAAATGTGGTAAAAGGAAAAATGGACAATAAGAATTCTTTGAAGGTATATTAATTTCTAATAAGGGCCTACTTCCAATATTGTTGATAATATTTTACAAGAAACATTTAAACTTAAGGGGGTTCATGCTAGTGCAGAAAAAAAAAGAATAAATGGAGAGATAGATTTAGATGAGGTTGAAATGTTGTTTAAAAGAATATGCATCTTCATGTATTAAGTAGAAAACACTTTCCTTTGTAGACATCATGAGAACAAAGGACAATCATAAATAATAATGATAGTAATAATAATTATATCTATGGATTCCTTTCCATCCTATACTTCGTGGAGGTAAGTGAGGTCAAGGATTTCTTAGAGGTAAAAATACCCTTCTAAAGTATTTGTTAAACAAGAAAGGTTTCCATGGAAGAACAATCCACATGCATACAATCCTCATAATTATATGATGTATGTGGGGAGAGAAGTAATGTCCATTCTAATGAAAAAAGAGGTGGAATTGACATAGAGTATAAACAACATGTACTTATATAATAATCAATCTATTTGGCATTAAATAAACAATGTTATTTAATTTAAATAGGAAAAAGAGAAGATAGTTATGGAAGAAGTGCTTGTGGAAAGAGGTGTAGGTATTGAAGAGAGTAGAAGAATGGAAGGACTTGGTATGAAAAATTAAATATATCATGTGCTGAAAAATACAAATAGGGAGGTATTATTTGGTAAGAAACTAACTATTCAAGGTTTCAAAATGATTTTTCCATATGACAACATATGGGGTTTGGGGAGTGTCTAGAATATGATATACATAAAGAGGTTTGTTTCAACAGATACATTTGAGGTGTTACTAATGTAGAAGTACATTGTAGAGGCCAATAAAGTAAACAATTTTTTTTTTTTAAATTTCATGGCATAAATTTGGAGGCATATTGGTTGGATGATACAAGTTAATGGAAACAAGGAATGTTTCTCTTCTTCATTCTACCTCTTTATGTAATTTTTTCATGCTGAGTTAGATATATTTTTATGTTTTCACCATACATGGCAAGGGATTTTTTCCAAGATTACTTCCTTGGAAGAGTATAATTAAGGAAGGATAATGTGTTAGTGGTAGGGGGCATGAATTTTATCATAAAACAAGAGTTAGGGGATGAAGTTGATCGAAAGGGTTTCTCAGATGAAGTTGATCAAATGGGTTGCTCAGTATATTTCCTTCTTTAAAAGGTTGATCACATGGGTCTTTATGATATTAAACCTATATTTTTGAAATTTAATTGGAGGAACAATAGGACTATGAATAAATCCATCTCAAGGATATTATACAAGTTTGTAGTTGTAGATAAAATAATTGATATTTTGGAAAGAATGAGATCCTATATAAGTGATTGGGGGTGCATTTGATCATGTTCCAATCCTTTTGTAAGTGGGGTATTTTATTTCTTTTAGAATATAAAAGTGTACACATGTTTCTCCTCTATATAAATAAAATAATGCACATCCCCATATCACTCATGTTCAAAAAATTGTTATAAAACATAGAGTTGTTAAAATTTGTTAGGAAAAATTTATGCCAAGAACAATTTCCCACCTTAAGAGCTTCCAAAAAAAAAAAGTATTGATGACCTATAAGCAACTTGAATTAACTAACTATGGTGGTTTTCAATGGTGGTTTCATGTGGTGTTTTTCCTATGGAGGTTTTCATTTTAAATCAATTCATTATTAAGAAATAAAAATAAATGTATATGAATTTTTCATTTCAGAATAAAGAATAAAAATATCAATGCATTTTTCATTTTAGAAGAAGCGAGTTGAAGCATTCAAGGGAAGAAAATTGACCACAATGATCAAACATTTTGTGGTGATATTTGTGGTAAGTGTGTTGGTGGAAGGATGGTGGTTTCCAACATCCTCAACTGAGCTTTGTTACATATTTTTGATCCTCATCCGATCTCTTTTCCCTAGTTCTATGTAGAACATTCATGCATAAATCGCGACAAAAGTTTTTTACAATATAAAGGATCTCGATTGAGCTAGATGGATTACCATGCAAAAAAGCTTAAACGAGCTTTGTTTTCAAAAATCCCGCCAAAATGGAAAGGGTGCCCAATTGAGCGACTAACCACAGGTAACGTAGGAGCTCGATCAAGGGTTTATTTTGTAGCTCGATCAAGTAACATTTAAGCTCTATAATGGCTCGTCGAGGACTAAAATATTGATCGATTGAGCACTTTAAAAGTGCTCAATTAAGCTTCTTTTCTTCTCCCTACACCCCACATTCTTCCCATAAACTGTAAATAACCTCCATGGGTTCACCCTTAGGTGTGTCTCTTGTTGAACTGAATAGTTTCTCTAGGGAAAAGGTTGTTGGGTTTTTCCCCCATGTGGGTTTTCCCAGGGTAAATTCTTATGTTCTTAATTTGGTTATATCTTTATAATCCTATTGTATATTTTTGAAGATGTTTTGTGTAACTTCTTAATGATTAATGTGAATATGAAATAATATAAGGTGATTATCATTAGAAATAATTATCAGATAAAAGGCCTATGAAAAATCAACACACAAAGGTGTCCTAGGTAGCACCACAGTGCATCATAGAGGTGGAAGTTTGGAACTTGTTTTCCTTCCATCAACATATGGTATGTGGCAATGAATTCAAAGTCAATATTGTATAGTTATGACCATATATGCATCTCATGCCCACAATATTTGAGAATTATGGTCAGAGACACAATTAGGGGCCAACTAAGGCAATGTGCAACATGATTGGTGCTAATCTTCTTATATTTTATGTTGAAATGGAATTGGTGCAGGTATGTGGACCATTTATGATGGTGGTCATTTTATAACTTCCATTGTGTCAAAATAAATTGAATATTCTTGTGATCTATGTAGATGAACATCTCCTTCCCAAAAATATAACGTTTCCATTGTCAGTAGGTCTGCATGATGGAATACATCTCCTTATCATAGGTGGGTATCTTTGGATAGTATCAAATATTGTTTCACTATGACAGGTCACCAGATGTCCTTTATGAATGAGAATTTCACCAATATCATAGTTGGAGGCACCTCTTGCAATATCAAATGGTTGTTGTAGTTCTAGCATGGTGAGGACTGGTGCATGGAAAATCCAATGTTTTAGTTCATCAAATTCCTTTTTTTCTGACAGACCAAAAAATATTTTTTTTTTCTCTACCCATGGTCACTTAAATTAAGGTCCAAACAATATAAGATAACCCCAAAATGAATCTTCCAAAGATTTTAGCATGGCCCAAGAGGTTACAAATATCTGTTATAATCGTTGGAGTTATCCAATCTAGAACGACTTGGATCTTGGATATTTTTACAAGCACACCTTGCTCATAAATAATGTAGCCTAGGTATTCGATTTCTTTCATGCTAAATGATATTTTTTCCACGTTATCACATAGATTTTACTTCCATAGAGTGTAGATGATTTGCTAAATATGCTACAAGTGTTCTGCCCAACTCTTGTAGAATATGAGGATATCATCTAGATATATAACCATGAAAGAGGTGGTAAAAGGCTGAAATATATCATCTATCAGCCTCATGAAATTTTTTAGGGCATTCATCAAACCAAAGGGCATGACCAACCATTCAAAAAGAACTACCTTGTACTTGAAATTAGTCTTCCACACGTCATTTTGTCCTATAGGGAATTGGTGGTAATCAAAATTTAGATCAATCTTACCAAAGTACTTGACACCTTTGAGTTGCTAAGGAAGGTCGCCAATCCACGTAATCAAGTACCATTTCTTGATTGTGATTTTTTTCAGGGCCTGATAATAAATACAAGTCACGAGGTCCCATATTTCTTCTACATGAGTACAATTGAGCTTCCATAAGGTGAGGAACTTGGTTGGATGTGTACTTTTTGAAGAATATATTGGATCTGTCACTTGATTTCCTCATTTTCCAAAATAGAGTGGTGGTATATTGGCCCATTGGGTAGATAAGAATTGGGGGTTATATTGATTAAATACTTGACCTAATAGTGCAAAGGTACCCATGTGGGTGAGGGGAAGATATCTATTTATTCTTCCACGACCTAATCCACATGCCTCTATTGAGTGGACGAACCCTATGTGGAGACCATGGATATGGCCACAATTTTATCCTTAATTTGAGAGTGAATCAAGAAGAACAAAAATTTCCTAGTTGGGGATATGACCTTACTGTATTACTTAGTAGAGATCAAAGAAATGGTAGTAGGCGGCACTACCTTTGGTATATTGTATAATTTTTTTCCCAAAGTAGTAATAAAACTATGTGGTCTAGAATCATATACAACATGACACTTCCACAGGTATGGATGAGCTAATAGAACATCACAAACTTCAAGGGGAGAACCATCATACAAAACCTCTTCCTTGAAATGATTGATACTATAGGTTGTTGAATGATGTGAAGATCTCACCCTTGGTGGAGCCACCCAATGGTGTATGTATGTAGGTTTAGTGTTGTCAGCAGGCCCCATTGGTTAATTACCTATACTAATATGAGGATATTTTGACGCATGTTATTGATTATAAAAGACAATGGAGCAACCTTCACCTATATTTGTGAGTGAAAGAGGTTCTCACCTTTTTACAAATATTTAGGCTCACTTTATCGAACCTTGGTAGTGACAAAGGAGGCATTGGTTTCTACATCAATGATTTGTTTTCCCTTTTCTAGGTCTGGTTCATAGTTGAAACCTAGATCTAACACTAAAGCTTTTAGCTTGGTCACTAATGATGGCCTTGTGTGACACTAATTGTTGTTATAAGAGGGGATCTTGTGGAAGTCACACCAATTTCTTGTGTCTTTCTTTGTCTTTACATTACCATTTTTATTTTTGTCTTAGGTGGGTTGTACAGGGGTGGTATACCCTAGTTTTTCCCTTTATTCTTGTGTTTTTGGGATGCACTTTCCTTGATTTTATTGTGAAGGATTCAGAGATCCAAAGTCTCTAGTCTTATATTTAATTCTTTTATATATTCTGATAACATATTAGTATGTTGCACCAAGTGAGGATATGGACTCTAGGAAGTCCATTTTTGTTTAGATATATATGTGAATAAATACATAATACATGAATGCCAAATGTCACTCAAAGTATTTGATACCCATATTGCTGCATAAGATATGAAATATCTTTGTGAACTTTTGACACCTCTTGGTCCCTTTCCTGTAGTAGTGTGGTCCATCTGATGTACTAGTATTCATAGCTTCCAATAGGGTAATAATGTTCCTTAAAAACATACCAAAAATATTCCCAAGTGAGTGCAACTGAAAACAATCTAGATTCCTTCGTGGCCCTCTACTCACAGTAATTTTCCCACCAATGCTTAACATGGGGGAAATCTGAAATGAGTACAAAGGTAATACTTTCTCTATAAAAAAAATTGAGAACTAAAAATACTCTTCAAGCATATTTAACCATTTATATAAAGAATTTACATCTACCTATCCTTCGATATATAAATATGAAAATTAACTTGTACCTAAAGGGGGTGGCACCTTCAAAATGGCTACTGGATGAAGATGTGTTTACTATTGGCTTCTATCAAAGGATCTGAGAAAAATTATCCTTCATCTCATTCCTTGGTCACTTGAGGGATTCTTCAAGCATCAAATTAATAGGATATCCTTCTCCCTCATCTTTCTTTACTTCTTCCATGGGAGGTCATTGGGGTCAGTGAGGATGGTCTTGTAAGGGCTCAAGTAGTTTGAGCCTCAACTCCTTATACCTCGATCTTGTTGAGGACATGAACAAAAAAAATGATAGAGTAAACTGCTCTGATACCACTATTATGAATTTACAAAGGTAACAAAATTATAAGTATATTTATAACCAAAACACAAAGATATAATGAAACTTTAATTTTATTAATAAATGGAAAATGTTGAAACTATATACTTGAAAAATGGAACAAACTAGCTCAAATGGTGGTAGATTATCTCTTAGAAGAGATGTGATGGTTGCGTGCCTTCATAAAACTATGTTACAAAGAGGCTCAGAGGCCTTATAATCATAAATAAGTAAAGATAAACCCTAAACATAAAAAAACCTAACCCCAGAATATGAAGCACCAAAGGATTTTATGCCCCTATGGGATAAGTTGGAACTCCAACTTCTTGGGGTCATAACTTTGGCATACGATATTTTCTTGGCATTGATGATAGCCTACTAGAAAGGTATATTTCAGAAGTACATTTTATGACTACCAAAAACCTCTAAATAACATTATTTAGGTAATCCAAATAAAAAATGGCACCCACCCATGGTGTCTACCCAAGGTATTTATCGATGGTATTTAACCATGGTATTCACTCATGGAATTTATCCATGGTATTGTAATTCAGGAGGGATATAAATAATGAGCCTCATTGTGGAAGAAAGGGGATAAAGGATCCCATAGCAATGTAACTACAATGGTTCCATGTATTTTAATAAAAGAAAGTTTCTTTGTATGTGTTATGGGTTTTATACTTATCTTAGTGTTCTCATATCTTGGCCCCTAAGATTTTGATCAGTGGTACCAGAGCAGGTTATGACTCCATGGTGATCACAATTTTTGAAAGTTCTCAGATCTGCTCATAATCTTCTATTTTTCAAATTTGGCACTAGTCAACCAACCTCTCTTATCAACCCCTTTGCAAACCTCATGGCCCCTTATGTGGCTGAAAAATATTGATTGATACTCATGGGCTACATCTTACCTTTTAGTCAAAGAAAGAATCGGTCTCGGTCCACACTAGTGGAAATGTCTTAAGTGTGTCTAGTTCACTCACAATATTAAAAATATTTTCCCTCTCTAGGTGCAGATTACGAATCTTGTGAAGTATGTTAGTGGAATAAAAGTGATACCCTAAGGCCTCTGTAGAAACCATGTACAAGGGTCAAGTGCATCAAGTTGTGACAAGCAACAAGAGAAAACATTTAATGCTGGGGACAACATATGGTCCATCCATGAACACATTTATTGCACCTAATTCACAACCTCAAAGAGTCTCGACACAACCATTGTTTTTTATTTCAATAACATCAAGTCAACTAAGATTACCTCAACATGTTAATGTTTCCCTTGAACATTCTTGTAATAATCATATGTGTCATAGAAGAGGCACGGGGTGCATGGATTCGCATGCATCAACAAAATTTATAGAAGATTTTGATCTTACTCCCATGAATGGGAAGTTTAAAAGGGTTGAAGGTCTAATGACATCTATGTTGCCATTGGTGCTTATGGGTTTGTCTGCTGAGTATGCACCTTCACGTTTATATAAGATGTTCAATGAAACTGAATGGAAGAGGAACACATTGAAGACATCATTCGTTATTCTCAATGCACTGATAGCAGGTGAGAAATAATCTTGTGCAATTCCTTTTGCGACCATGTTTCCCTTGGTCCTTTTATGATTGGGACTTCTTGTGCCATTGGTCTTTGTAGGAAGTCTGGTAATGGTTCTTCAGACCTTATTTTTATGGATGTAGTACATGTTTGTAAGCCAAAAAGTGCATTGTGAATTTTTATATGCCCTTCTAACCATGAATTTAACAATTACGGGTACCCATGGTGATTGGAATATCTTTGCTGACTATCTTAAATCATACTTTTGGCTACAAAAAAAGACCTCTCATGATGGCAAGGTAATGTCATGGTGTGTCTGTCAAAGCACAATATTGGAAATCACAACTCTGAAACTTGAGTACTTTAAGGAATCCTTTACAACATCTCATTGGATGGTGAGAATTTACAAAGATAAGCCACTGAACTTCTACCAGGAAAGTCATAATTTTTTTTTTCAAACCCATGTTTATGGTTTGCCCACAGAAAACCCTTTGAAAAAAAATTCCATTTGCTAGGCTACACACAATTAGCATCACAATAGGCCCACAAACATTACAAGGTATCTCTATCTTAAAATATTCATTCATCATGGTTAAGTGTCAACCACACAAAACCCTTGCCATCAAAGTCCATTTTCTTGACCACACACTATCAATATCATAGTTGGCTCACAAGAATTATAGGGTATCTCTATCCTCGGATCTTCATACATCATGGTTATGGGTCATCCAAAAACCCTCGGTTATGGGTCATCCAAAATCCCTCAGTTATGGGTCAACGACATAAAACCCTTGGTTTTGGGTCATTCACAAACCCACAATTCTTCTTCAACAAAAAATTCTCCAGAGGGAACTTCACGCAATGGGGACCATTGCTTCCTATGGGGCGAGGATTAATCCAAATGAAAAATGGCACTCACCCATGGTATTTATCAATTGTATCCAACCATGGTATTCACCCATGTAATTTATCCATAGTATTGTAATTCAAGAGAGATATAAATAACGAGCCTCATTTTGTAAAAAAAGGGATAGAGGAGTCCATTGCAATGTAACTGCAATTGTTCCATGTATTTTAAAAAAAGAAAGTTTCTTTGTGTGTTTTATGGGTTTTATACTACTCTTGGTGTTCTGAGACCTTGGTCCCTAATATTCAGATCATTAGGGCCTCAAAACGGTTCTCGAATTTCATGAATAAAAAATGGCAAAAAATAAAAAACTTGGCAAAATAGGAAAACCGTGCTATGAGCCAGTGGAATATGTGGGTGGCCATGCATATGCACCTAGGTAAGTGGGGGCTATGGGGGATATTTTAAGGAATATCTTAGCAAAGTATACAAAATATTTAGTTTTGGAGTAGTAACATTCTTTAGACATTAAGAGTCAATGTTATTTGGATTAATATTATAATTTTCAAAAAAATAGCTTAGGTAGCTCGTTGAAAAGTAGAGTGTTGGAGCGAGGTCCCTTGGGGTAAATTTTTGGGTAATTTTATGTAAGTATTGTTGTACGTGTTGCGCGCAAAGAGTCAAAGGGGCTTTGGGGTGGGTCAAAGTCCCTTAATCATTTTAATGGGTTTAAAAGGAAAACTATGAGTCTCAAACCATGGTTTGAGACCATGGTATGTACGCATATAGATAGTATAAATATGTAAGGTTCGAGTCGAGTAAGGATATGAAATGATAAGATATTAATGTATGTTAATGTTTTGATCTATGTCTGGGTTTGTTTGGGTAGAAAGGCTCCTGTTGGTTGTGTCCGCAGAGACCTAAGTCTTGGTTGTGTGCAGACTCTGCTGGCTATGTTCGTAGAAGGATTGAATCTACTAAAATTGATAGATCTCTTAATAAAGAAGACAATTTTTGTGAACCTGGAATTTTATGTGATTTGTTGTATTAATTATCTGTTATTTTATTTAAGATCTAAATATGTTATGTGCTGCATATTTACTCTGTTAATGGTTAATTACGTATGTGCACGGATATCAGTTGATGTTAGATGAATATATATGATTGTAGTATATTTAATGGCCGTGCACGTAAAATATAGTAAACTATTCTGTGATAATTTGCGAAGGGCTAGATTTGTTGACTGTGCATGCACACATCTATTATATCATCTGCATTAAGTCTGACTAGGGCCACTACATCGAAAATATCCCTCAGGGTGCAGAAACCTAGTTCCAGCACCCCCCATACTGTTTCGGGTGAGACTTTGATCTGCACAAGAAGGTCATTGCCGAAAGGGCCAGTAGTTGGAGGGTTTTGTTGGTTGTGCGATAACTCCGAACCTGGGTTAGGACCCCTAGGCCAAAAAATGGTTTTGTTGGTGGGATCGGGATCATTTTTCAGGGAGATTTTATGTTTTGGCATCCGTCGTAGAATGAATTACACTATTGGCTCGATAAGAAGATACTTGAATTTGTGATCCAAGAAAACAAAAGCTCTAAATTATCTACTGAAGATTGGACCAAAAGTGTATCTATACAGAGGTCCACGAAATTTCCTTTTCTTCCTTTGCGACCAAGTTGTACGAGCGGTTGTCTCGACTTACTAAATTCCAAACCTATGCAAAGGACGATGCGATCACTCAGTGGACCTCGGAGTTGGTACAACAATTAGAGAATAATATAAATAAGATCATCCATGTGGTAGACCATAGGATCGATCGTGTTCTGGGAGGATTTGTCACTAAATTTTCTATTGATCATTTTGTCTCTTATTCTGAAGCTGAACGAAGGTTTTTCAAGGATCCCAATGGTAAGTTCCTTCACTCTCTAAAGTTGTGGATTAAAATGCTATTGTGTGAGTAGGGTACTTTGTGCAGTCATATAGAGTGAATGTCATGAAGAGGCATGACTCCGCGCAGTGGAAGAACTTATAGAGTAGATATAAATGAAGGTTTTATTTACAGTCCTCTGAAAGTTAAATCTGACAGTGATGAAGAGTCAGAAACTAGTAGCTCTAGTGAATCTGCGCACTCTGAAGAAGAAGTCTCGCAAGATCAGAAAAGTCTTGGGTTATTAGCCATAGTTCATATCCCATCCACTTCACTTACGAACTCATCTCACTCTAAGCTATCCACTCCACCTCCACCACCAATAGATGAGATGGCCACCTCCATGAAGTTACCTACTTTTCGTGGTATTGGGAATGAAGATACAGACCAATTATGGTTTGTCACTGACACTATGTGGACAACGCATCAGGTTAATAATGATGATGTTAAGAAAGTACAGCTAGTTACTTATTTTCTAGACCGTGCACTCGATTGGTACATAAGGTATGTAGCAACGCATCCTAATGCAACTATTGATTATCTGAAGGCCGCACTAAAAGACCAATTCAAGAGGCTGAAATCGTTTGCGCAATTTGTAACTGAGTTGAAGGAGATTCGTCAAGAATTGAACGAATATGTATGGGATGCGAATTAAAGGTTGAAGCACACTATCAAAGATAGAGAATTTTCTATTTGATGATACCCAAAAAAAATAATGGTTTATTGCCATGCTGCTACTACATATGTGCCAGCCTTTAATTCAGTAGAATATTTCCATGCAGGCCGAAGCCATAGCGATTGAAATGAAGCTAGAGGCTTCACCATTACCAGCTGCATAGATCGAGACCGAACCGATCCAAAACTAATTGGAGGAAATGAATTTATAAATACGGAGTCTGCACAAAGATAAGGGAAAGGAAGCATGCACAAATGTATGGTGTATACGCTGCAAATTTTCCTGACATCACAAGGATTAGTGCCCTGTATTCAATGATTATTTGTAATATGCCTAATTAGCCTAAGCTAATAGGAATATTTCATTTTGTGTTAATTTTCTTAATTGATGAATAAAATGTAAAGGAGAACATAAAAACTCCTAAAAACATCCAAATAAATCAATGCCCAATGTGAACAGAGGCAAATCAGGGCTGTCTCAATAAAATACCCTTATAATGTGAAGAGGGGATCATCATAGTAGCTGGATTTTACACTTATGAGTGTGAACAAGGGCAAATGGATGAGGACATAGTCAAGTTTGACTAAGTCAACATGCATGCATGAAGAAGAAGAGATCATCGATAAAACCAATTCAGTGTGAACAAGGATCCGCATAGGCAGAAATTTGTGAACTGGATTGATTGCACTTGCAGATGTGAATGGGTTTGAGCTATGAGATTGGGTCAACCTTGACCAAATCTACAGTGCAGTCTAGATTCAATGCGCCTCATGGAGGGACAACGCAGTTCTAGAAGGAGGCCCTCATGTGAAAGGAGATAATTCCTCAAGGTGGTTTAGGGTTTGCCAAAGCTCTAATATTATAAAAGGAAGGGTAAGGTTCAAGAGAAGGTTGTTGAATGATATTAAATTTTTAGAGTATATTGTCTGTTTAGACATATCTCATTCTCTTGGCTATTTAGCAGAGAATTGTGAGGATTTCCTGTTTAGTGATTCTCTCTCCTTCCATTGAGTAGATCTTGGAGGGCATTATGCTTCTCTTCCACTATTAGGCATATGGCCAAGCTCTATCTCCCTTAGACAACGTAAATTCTGTTGGGATTTACTTGTTTCAGTGAGCTGCAACAAGTGGAATACTAGATCTGCTTAGATCTAGCTTATATTGACGGCTCTTCTCAGTGAGTGTGTCATTTAACCTCCTGGAAGAGTGCATCTGTTGTTGAGCTTCATTTTTGCATCTTGGAACTAGGCCAACTTGTGCTTCAAGTTTCTAGTGCAGTTTATCCTCTTGGACTGTGTTATTTCCAGTTGCAGAGTTGCAGGGTATTCCGACATTCAGTTGGAGGAGTGATCTCTGGTGTAAAGGAGTCTTCCTTGCACTGTGGTGATCCATGGATTGGCCAACCAATCCATGTATGTTTCAAATTCGATTCATTGCTGTATCTACTTCAGAATTTCTGAAGCATTCTGCAGATCTGCTGTAGTAAAACTCAGATCTACTCCTATTCTTTCATGTATTGCTGAAATCCCCAAGGGGAATGTAAAGTAAAGACAATCTAGTGTACCAATCTGTTATAGACCTGATATTTTGTGCACCGATATGTATTAGATCTGATATGTAATGTAAATCTGCTACAACCCCTGAAAATTACGCTATATATTCTTGTTGCAGAGAAATATAGTGTTGCAACACCTCATTCTTGAGGGTTTCTTCATCTATTCTCCATTTTTCTCATGATCTGAGCAATAAAATCCATGATCTGATGTAATACCATGTATGAATGCAAATTCCATCATATTTAATCATAAACCCTCTGAAAAATACGCTGTGAAATCTTCAGTAAATTCTGCATTAGCTAAGCCATGGGGATTGAGCCTTTTCTAGCCATGTCGAGAGTGGGAGACCTATTTAACTTAGCTAGAATGATTTTTTTTAGCTGAAATGTGATATGTGATTCCCATATAGCCTATTATAAGGGATCCAACCATCATTTTCCCTTCATTTTACGCATATCTCTTAAATTCACCTTTTTAGGGCTCAATTTGCTTCTTTTCCCTACTTTTTGGGTCTTAAAATGAAGAATAAGTCATTTTTGTAACATAAAATTATGATAATGTGTTTCTTGACACATTTCATGAGTGAATATAGTGTTGATACTCCATAATTGGATTTACTTAATGTTGCCGTCCCATTATTGGGCATTTTCCAGCCATTCTAGGTGTGAGAGGCTTGTTTATCTCACCTAGTTTCCTTGATTTCTGATTTCCTATTGTATTTGGATCTTATATTAGCAGATATAAGAGATCCAAGGTATAATATTTCTTTATGTATCATACATTTATGGAAAATTCATTTTTCAGGCATGCTTTGCTAGAAATCCCAATTTGGGGATATTACAGTGGTATCAGAGCACCTTTCTTGGCCCAGCCTGTGAGTCTCAGCCAAAGAAGATCAGAATGATGAAGAATATGAGATTAATCTCATCACTTTTCATATCCAAGAAGGACCTTCCCAAGGAGGTTAAGTAGATGAAGAGTTGCAGTGAAACTCCTAGAGGGTTTCAAGAAGAGGAAGAACCATGCACTTCCTATTCTCAGAGAGGAGAAGACAAGAGACATAGAGGAAACTTGGAATATGAGATTCTAAGTGAATAAAAAGCTAAATATAGAGCCTCCAAGGAGACTCTATCTTTACCTCAGTTCATTCAGCTAGAGGAAGAAGGATCTACATCTTTGGATGCTGCTGATCTAGAGCAACAGAGTTGCACTGCACTGTGCAAAGGCAGTGATGAAGAAAAGAGGACCCATGCCTTATGGGAGCATTCACATGACAACTTCATTCATGAATCAAAGGAGGAATAAATGGTAGATAGTATACATCTTGAAGTGAGAAACCCTTTCTCCTTTGTAGATGACACTTTCTCAATGAGAACTCCCCAGCTCAAAGAGAAACTTCTACCTGCAGTAGTTCTAAGGCCTCACTGGTTTTGGAAGACCATGCATGAGGAGGAGGTATCATCAAGATATCCCATGATAGGTTCACTTCAACATTTCATGGAGTGCAAAGTTCTTCAACAGTTTGAGGAGGATCTTTCCTTATCACACTTGGATCTTCATGGATTCAAGGAGGGATAGATAGATGATGGAGGACATCTTCGGATGGATAAAATATCTCATGTGTGTGTTGGACACTTCTTGAGCCATCCACATCATGATGGGAGGTTTTTTCCTACCACCTATTTGGATCCTTATGGGGTCAAATTGATCCTTTAGAAGATTGCATTTCAACATCCCATGAAATGCAAGAGAAGAGATCTGATTTGGGATAATGGTAGCCTTCATGGGAGGAGTACCAAGATGGAGGATTGAAGGAGACATCCACAATGGGTTGAGTGGATGTGGATGGAGAGCAAGAATATGGCGAGCTACTTGCATATCTATGATACAGGGCAGCAGGAGGCATGGCTGCGTTGGTTACTCTTGAAAGAATTTGGTCATCATCTTCTTTCCAAGGGTATGTGGCAGGATACTTGCATCATGGGGTAGCAAGGAGTGGACACATTGTGTTGACATAAAATTCTTCATTTCAATCACCCTGTTTTCACTACATGATTTGGATGATGGAAGTATGAGGAGGTAGAAAAATATTTTGTTGCTTGGGATGTTCTTGGGAGAGCAAGGGAGTATTTTCTCTCATAGTTTTCATGATTTTGCAGGAGTACAAGGTGGCACTATCACAGTGCAAAGGGGCTACTCCTTGGCCTTAGATGTTCAAGAGGTACTTTCCCCATGGGAGAGACTTCTTACATATAGCAGCATTATGGGAGATGCCTTTGACATTCTGCATGTCAAAGATTGGGGCCATGAATTGGGTGGAGCCTATTTGCATAGGCCAACAACGTTGCCACTTTGGAGCTGGGGTTTATTGATGGAGTATCCCTAGGATAATTCCAATCTTGGTGAACTTGATGGAAAAGGAGGAGGTGAGAAAGATGGATTAATGGATGGAGACATCTATTTCTGTGTTATGTTCTTCTTGGCTTGGATCTCCAAGTACATGAGGAAGGATCCTCATGCAGCACATGATTCATTTCTCTTCATGAGAGTATGTCATACCCTTATGGAGTATTTGTTTATGGACCCTATCATGATCTTGATCTTAGCACATGGTAAGGATATTGTTGTTGCATTTGGTGATTTGCATACTCTTACAATTTTTATGTAGTGCATTTCTCCACAAGAGGGCAAGCTTTCCATTGAGCTCCATGGTCAACATTGGGCCAAATTGTATGATGGAGACAACCATTTCTTATATGGCCATGGGAAAGTGTTGTATTACCTCATGTATGTTCATTTGTTGTATGCAGCCATCCCCTATTCATTAGTGAATGAAATAACATACATAGACCACCATGTACCCAACAACCATTTGCCTTGTAAATTTCTGAAGCTGCAGTTGGAAAAACTGCGCTATAACTTCATGGGAGACTGTTGGTACCTTCTTGCACCATATGAAACCTTCAGTATGTTCTTTTCCTTGATGATAATCATGGTTCCAATTTTTGATGTTGGTCTTTATTTTGTGAGGAGCATGATTGGAGAGGAAACAAATTGGCTAGATGTATTCTTTGGGGGAGAGAATTCCCACATTTTCTACATTGCATGTTCTAACGGGAACATGAGAGGAGATATGGCCACCAAAGCCAAAAAAATGTTTCTTTATGAGGTGGGCCATGAGTTTGATGAGATACCATGAATTCCAATCAATCACATATGGGATGGTTTGTGCCAGCTTCATCAATGATATAGGATAGAGGATCTTTGGAGATCTATTTCCTTTCTTGCCACTTGAGGGCAATATGATTGCAGCCACAAATCAGTATGTTCTCTACACTTGCTGTGACTGGAGAGAAAGATAGCATGGGGTAGGCCATCTTGCCTATCATGTTCAGTTATTCATCCCACCTTCTTTGCAGGAGCCTAAGGTGGAGGAGATATTTCATGAGTTGCCATGTTGGGAGGTGACTCATTTTGTATGGGTGATTGCTTGGGAAAAGATGCTTTCCCAATCCATTTCAGTTCTGTCCTTATAGTTGCTTGAGGACAAGAAACATTTTTGGAGGCGAGGACTGTAATATTCCTAATTAGCCCAAGATAATAGGAATATTTCATTTTTTGTTAATTTTCTTAATTGATGAATAAAATGTAAAGGATAACATAAAAACTCCTAAAAACATCCAAATAAACCAATGCCCAATTTGAACAGAGGCAAATCAGGGTTGTCTCAATAAAATTCCCTTATAATGTGAAGAGGGGATCACCATAGTAGCTGGATTTTACAATTATGAGTGTGAACAAGGGAAAATGGATGAGGACATAGTGAAGTTTGACTAAGTCAACATGCATGCATGAAGAAGAAGAGATCATCGATAAAACCAGTTTAGTGTGAACAAGGATCAGTATAGGCAGAAATTTGTGAGATGGATTGATTGCACTTGCAAGTGTGAATGGGTTTGAGCTATGAGACTGGGAAAAACTTGACCAAATCTACAGCGTAGTCTAGATTCAATGCACCTCATGGAGGGACAACACAGTTCTAGAAGGAGGCCCTCATGTGAAAGGAAATAATTCCTCAAGGTGGTTTAGGGTTTTCCAAAGCTCTCATCTTATAAAAGGAAGGGGAAGGTTCAAGAGAAGGTTTTTGAATGATATTATATTTTCAGAGTATATTGTCTGTTTAGACATATCTCATTGTCTTGGCTATTTAGCAGAGAATTGTGAGGATTTCGTGTTTAGGGATTATCTCTCCTTCCATTGAGTAGCTCTTGGAGGGCATTGTGCTTCTCTTCCACTATCAGGCATATGGCCAAGCTCCATCTCCCTTAGACAGTGTAAATCCTGTTGGGGTTTACTTGTTTCAGTGAGCTGCAGCAAGTGGAATACTAGATCTGCTCAGATCTAGCTTGTATTGATGGTTCTTCCCAGTGAGTGTGTCATTTAACCTCTTGGAAGAGTGCATCTGTTGTTGAGCTTCAGTTTTGCATCTTGGCACTAGGCCAACCTGTGCTTCAAGTTTCCAGTGCAGTTTATCCTCTTAGACTGCGTTATTTCCAGTTGCAGAGTTGCAGGGTATTCCAACATTCAGTTGGAGGAGTGATCTCTGGTGTGACAGAGTCTTCCTTGCACTGTGGTGATCCATGGATTGGCCAACCAATCCATGTATGTTTCAGATATGATTCATTGCTGTATCTACTTCAGAATTTCTGAAGCATTCTACAAATCTATTGCAGTAAAACTTAGATCTACTCCTATTCTTTCATTTATTGCTGAAATCCCCAAGGGGAATGTAAAGTAAAGACAATCTAGTGTACCGATCTGTTATAGATCTGATATTTTGTGCACAGATTTTTCTTAGATCTTATATGTAATCTAAAACTGCTACATCCCCTGAAAATTACGCTGTATATTCTTGTTGCAGAGAAATAAAGTGTTGCAACACCTCATTCTTGAGGGTTTCTTCATCTATTCTCCATTTTTCTCATGATCTGAGCAATAAAATCCATGATCTGATGTAATACCATGTATGCATGAAAATTCCATCATATTTCATCATAAACCCTCTAAAAAAGATGCTGTGAAAGCTTCAGTAAATTCTGCATTAGCTAAGCCATGGGGATTGAGCCTTTTCTAACCATGTCGGGAGTGGGAGACCTGTTTAACTTAGCGAGAATGATTTGTTTTAGCTAAAATTTGATATGTGAGTCCCTATAACCTATTCAAAGGGATCCAACCATCATTTTACCCTGTTGTTACACAAATCTCTGAAATTCACCTTTTTAGGGCTCAATTTGCTGCTTTTCCCTACTTTTTTGGTCTTAAAATGAAGAAGAAGTTGCTGCTGTAACATCAACTGATGATAACGTGTTTCTTGACACATTTCATGAGTGAATAGAGTGCTTCTACTCCTGCATTATATTTACTTAATGTTGCAGTCCCATTATTGGGCATTTTCCAGCCATTCTAGGTGTGAGAGGCTTGTTTATCTCACCTAGTTTTCTTGGTTTCTTATTTCCTCTTGGATTTGGATATTATATTATCATATATAATATATAAAAGGGCTAATATTGCTTTCTGTAGCATACATTCTTGGAAAATGCGTCTTTCAAGCATGCTTTGCTAGCAATCCCAATTTGGGGATATTACATTATCTGCAAGCTGGAGGACCAAGCCCGCTAAAGAGCATGACTGAACCAAGTGGGAATCCTAAATTATGGTGCAAAATTTCTCAATCTATGGGTATGCATATGACATAATACTGTATGCATATTGTTAATTATACTCCTGAGCTTAAGCATCCTTTTTGTATATTTTTCTCATGACGAACAACATTGTCATAGCTTTGATATGATGATTGATCTAGTTGAACTATATAGAATGCACATTTAACCTACCTCACCAGAATCCCCTTATGGGCATGGTGGATTCCAAACTAGAGGACAAGGAAGAGGAGGAGGATCTAGTCAAGGAAGGGGGTAGCTGATCTACTACAGTTGTGGAGAAGCAGGTCATTATGCGCCCGACTATATAAACTCAACATGACAGTCTTACAGATACTATAGACAATTTGATCATGTTGTTGAAGATTATCTTGTTTTGATTGCAAAGATGCAGGAAAAGAGAACACAGAATCCTACTCAAAACATTCATATGGTAAGAGCAGAGCCACGCAAAGAAGAACCAAGTGTGATGTTGTCACTAGAAGTGGTGTAGCCACTAGTGAAGAAAAAGGAAAGAAGCCTGAGACTAATATTTGGATTCGAAAATCACCTGGGAAGAAGGAAGGATTCAACTTACAACATGAAAAATAAACCTTTGTAGAAGCGAAAAAGGGGTTCGCAAAAGTGAGCGCCTCAACATCAAGCAAAAATATGGATGTGGTCGGAGTAAATGAAGAGATAAAGACCTTTATACAGGCTTGTATTAAATTATCACGCAATAAGAAGGCAATTGAAAACCTCCAAGAGTCGATAAACAACTACGTGGAGAAAGAACAACCACGGATGGAGTAGAAGGTTGTTATTAAGATCTATAAGAATAAAAGAAGAATTGGATGAGAGATGCACTTGACTGCTCAGATTGGTTCCTATGAGATGGATTAGGTCATTTTGGATCTACAATATTATGCGAATGTTTTACCAAAGAAAACTTGGCAACGAATGGGAGAGCCTATGTTGGAATGGTCTAATATCCAGCTACACATGTAAAATCAACAAAAGATCATCCCCTTAGGAAGGCTCTCATAGGTAGTAGTGGATATTGAAGGAGTAAAAATGTTCGTAGACTTTGAATTCATACATATTGTGGATGATATTGATCCCTATCCTGCACTGTTGGGTTTATATTGGGCTATTGACATGGACGAAATCATCAATCTTAAGCACAAAAGTATGGTATTTTAGAGTAATGGAACCATAGTTGTGGTAGCCTTAGATCCCGTAGAAGGTGAAAGATATCCATAGCCAGTGTGCACAGATGTCGATGTTGATCATATCTATAAGTTGACTGCGCGAGACGAATATTGGATCAACCTGACAGTTGATGGAAGACTCAACTGGAAAAAGGATAGTTTCTGCTTTTCAGATTCAGATGAAGTACTGGATAATTGGTAGAACTGGTTGCATGAAATATCTACATTTTGTTGCAATCGAGTGACAATATGTCTTTAGTGCATATCCTCAAGGGTATGAGAATTTCCTTATTATGATGGTCTGAATAATGTTAAAATTTTTTTAGGAGAACTTGAAAAAGTTGTTCCAGAAGCACAAATATTCCATGCACTTGATATACCACTACGCTCAACCCAAACACGCTGGTGGGAGACACACAAGGGAAACTTGGGTAATTGGGAAGAATGCACCCATATTATGAGACTGCGATTTGAGCATCCAAATATTAGAATGGAAGAGACCGATTCCGGAAAAGGTGATCTGTGCAAACATTTGGCTTAATGGACTGATGCTTGGGGTGTAGAGCCAAGGCCGGAATGGGTGGATATGTTCATCCATACTTTGGGGAAGGTGCCTACACATTGGTACCTGGAAACTAAGCTTCGATGAGGAACCAATGAATGGATTGCGCTGACAGAAATTTTTACCTTGATCTTTAGTTTTGAAAGTGGGTTTGACTGCTTGGAAAATTCATTGCAGGATATTTAGGAGGTCATCTTTGACACCACAAAACCCAAGATGGAGAACGCCTTGCCAACATGGGATGTGCAGATGAGGGACATTGTCAATTTTCAAAAAATTTCAGTTGATGATAATGAGTATGATCCAAGGAACATTAAAATCCCTGAATATGAATGACATCACGCAGTTGTTGGGCCTTAGATTGAGTCACTAGAGGTAACCAAGTCTCTGAAGATTTGGCAAGTAAAAATTGGCTTAGAGGAACAATCGAAACTAGCAAAGATAGGAGATCAATAAGATGATGATATGGTGGGAAAGATTGCTAAGTTGTTGACTGAATATCAGGACTTGTTTCATACAAAAGTTTCTAGGCTTTAAGGGGATAATATGAGATCTCGGCGTGATTAAGATTACCCTGAAATCAAAAGCGCAACCTGTGAAGCAGCACTCATATAGGCTGAATCCAAAATATAAGAATAAATTCAAAGAGGAATTGGAGAAAATGGTTGCTGCAGGAACCATAGAACCAGTGGAGGAATCAGTTTGGGTGAGTCCCATGGTGGTGTAGGAGAAGAAAACTAAGGGAGAAATAAGGATTTGTGTGGATATGCGCAAATTGAATGATGCTTGCATACATGATCCATTCCCGACCCCATTTTCTGATGAAATCTTGGACAATGAAGGAGGACATGAAGCCTATTCATTTACATATGGTTTCTTAAGATACCACCATATCATAATCACTCCGGAAGATATAAGTAAAAATAATGGGGATTATTTTAGTATACAATCATGGCATTCGGTCTGAAGAATGCACCAACTATCTTCTTGTGCAGGGTAGTAGCTGAGTTCAAATAATACATCCACAAATCTCATAAGTATACTTTGATGACTGGATTGTCTTTGGGTTGTTGAAGAAGCATTTATCAAGTCTGCGCGTAATGTTGGATACTTTTTGGAAGTATCAGATCTCACTTAATCTGAAAAAATGTATCTTTTGTGTGCCATTCGAGATCTTTCTCGGTCATATTGCTTCTCAGCAAGGATTGATGGTGGAACCAGCCAAGATCAATTTTATTGTTAACCTGTAAGTTCTTGCAAATGTCAAACAATTGTGCTCAATTTTGGGGCATACAAGGTATTACTAGAAGTTCATTCAAGTTTACACGGTGATCACTGTGCCCATGGAGAATATGCTAAAGAAGGATGCCTCATTTTTTTGGGATGAAGACTGCCAAAAGAGCTTTGAATTAATTAAGGAGAAGATGGTCACTGTGCCCATATTGGTCTTTCCAGACTAGACGAAGGTATTTCATGTGCATGTCGATGCCTCCTGCATCGCTCTAGGAGCTATTTTAGCGTAGCCAGAAGCTGGGGATATTGACCACCTTATTTCATTTTCAAGTAGTAAACTATCAAGCATGGAGCATAATTACTTGACCACGGAGAGGTAAGGATTGGCTATGGTTTACACGCTGTAGAAATTCTTCCATTATCTATTGGGACGCCACTTTAAGATGTTTACTGACCATTATCCTCTGAAGTACCTGGTCAATAAGCATGTGTTGGGGGAGAAGATCTGCCAGTGGTTGCTTCTATTTCAGGAGTATGAATTTGAAGAAATTATGAAACCTGGAAGACTGAATGCTGGGCTAGACCATCTGTCGTGCATTGAAAGTGGAGAAGTGCCTACTAGCTTGGAATATGGGCTACCAGATGCGCAACTATTTTCTATAAAGGTAGTTGATGATAATTTTGCAGATATTATTCATTTCTTGACCACTGGAAGTGCGCCCATGGAGTATACACTACAATAGAAGAAAGAGCTGGTCACGCACACAACTCACTTTACTATGTTTTCCGGTCAACTGGACAAGATGGGTGTAGATGAAGTCCTGTGAAGGTATGTGTTGGAATTTGAAAGACGTGATATCTTAGTTGAGGCTCATGGAGGAGTTGTTGGAGGTCACTACGCAGGAAAAGCCACTGCCCAAAATATTTTACGAGTTGGTTTATGGTGGCCCATGGTGCATAGTGACACACATGCATTTTTTCATTCTTGTGATGTATGCCAAAGGACGGGGAAACCGTCGCATAAAGATGAGATTCTGTTGCACCCACAAATGGTGTTGCAATCTTTTGAAAAATAGGCCATTGATTTCATTGGACCTATTGACCCTCCCGGAAAGAAGAGAGGTGCATGTTACATAATCACTGTGACAAACTATGTAACTAGGTAGGCTGAGGCTAAGCATGTGAAGGATTGTAGCGCAGACACAACTGCGCACTTCATTTTTGAGAACATATTGACTCAGTCTCATTGTGTTGAGATAGAAAACACAGTCAAGTCGGCCATGGAAGATATCTAGAATGACATGTAAGCACAATATAAACATGTGCTCAAGCTAGTTTATTCAGGTATACAGAAGATCAAAATTAAAGTGAGCACGATACAAGCGAGCTAGCTACAAGTGAGAGTGACAAATTCCAGCCTGGGGCAGACAAGTGCGTAGCTCATCAACATGATGTTTCCATCTCCCAGGGATAGCTGCTTGCTTCAGATCCTCGTGCCATCCATAATAGTGGAGCCCCCTACTTTACACTCTTCCCTGAGAACCTATGGAGAGATCAACATCGATCTGGTAGTGCTACCAGGCAGAAAGTTCCATGCGATCCACAACATGATAGTGGATAAATTGCAGTACCAGGAGGCCTGTTCCTTCCACACTGTAAATGAATATCAACATCAAGTAGCGGTGCTATGCCAGAAGTAGTAGACATCAGAAAAGGTATTTCGCGCAACTGAGGATTGGCGTGCTGCATTAGAGGCAATGATCGACCAAGTCTACAGTGACCTGCCAGAGGTCACTGTCCCTACATCAATCGTGCCAAAAACAAAGTTAGAGGGCCCAGTCGATGCGCTAAAGGCATCATGCACAGAAATTCAGACTTTCGGGGCAGAGTTCGAGCAACAAATCGCCAAGCTATAGATGGAGCTCCAGCCTGAGACACTGTTGGAGGTCAAAGCGCAGCGCGTAACAGAGGTAAAAGCTGCTACAAATAGTGTAGTATCCATAGTGTCTGAATGTTGAAACTTATTGGATGAAGGCATGATTGTTGCAACAACTTTTCAAAACGACCTGATGGTACATCAGCTAAGAAATGAGTTGCACTTTAAGGAACAACAGTTCACTGAAATCATGATGGGGGCACCCACTTTTGTAACAACGCAGAGACTTGCCAAATTGCATGAAGGCAAGGAAATTCAGACAGAGATTGATGAACTGCGTTTCCAAGAGTAGCTTTTGGAAACATGGATTTAACCTTTGGCTAAGGAAGCCTTGCAGCTCTTGCATAATCTTAATGGTACCTTTAGAAGCCTCCAGAAAACACAACGAAGCATCAATTTGGCAGCTGAGGGGCCAATGGAAACAAAGTTGGTTGATGAAGCGTAGAGTGCTGCTACGCAAAGCGTCGAAGTCATCCTACCACTCCAGAGCTTTTTTGAAGCTCTGAAAGCGAAGATGAAGGCGATCATCCGACAGTGACTCAGGATGACTCACGCGATTGTGTTGGGGGCCTATTGGAGTGGGGTCCCCTGGGGTGCATTTTTGGGTAATTTTGTATAAGTTTTGTGATGCAGGAATTCTGCTAGAAAGCAGATCCTAGCATATAAAATTCAACTCCTTCACTCATTATGAAAATGCTCAAATTTTCTATAATATAAAACCATGAAAAAAATTATTCAACTCAAATTTACATGAAGGTGGAAAGAGCCATGCAAATCAACTCCATTAACTATATCTAAATTCTATGGCCAAATATTACATTGGGTGGCCTCTGGCTCTTGGCCCTTCAAACCTCTCCTCACTCACTCAACTCTTCACTATCTCAATTCTTCAACTATGTATTTTTCTTCACAAAAACACTCACATTTATACACAAATAATGAATTTAATTCATTCCAAAAATCTCTCCACCTAATCCTCAACTAAATCTAATTTAAATTCATTTTAGGTGTGGTCTCAACAAAGTCATGTACATAGAATTCCTACTCCCTAAATTTGCTACCTAATTCTATTTCTCTCATATCCTTTTAATTATTAAAAGAATATATACAAAATCCTCACCTTTATAATTTCTCTCTTATTTTATTTAAAAATAACAAATTAATTAATAAAACAATTAAAATGTCACACCCCCCTTTATTACATAATTAAATAATGAAAACTGGCCTTGATGCTCCTACATCATTTTGTTGTACGCGCTGCACACAAAATGTCAAAGGGGATTTGGGGTGCGTCAAAATCCCTTAATCATTGTAATGGGTTTAAAGGGAAAACCACGAATCCCAAACCATGGTTTGAGACCATGGTATGTGTGCATCTATATATTATAAATATGTAAGGATCGAGTTGAGTAAGGATATGAAATGATCCGATATGAATGTATTTTAATGTTTTGATCAAAGTTTGGGTTTGTCTGGGTAGAAAAGCTCCTGCTGGCTGTGTGCACAGAGACCTAAGTCTTGGCTGTGTGCAGACTCTGTTGGTTGTGTGCACAAAAGGATTGAATGTACTAAAATTGATACATCTCTTAATAAAGAAGACAGTTTTGGAAAACCTGGACTTTTATGTGATTTGTTGTATTAATTATCTGTTATTTTCTTTAAGATCTGAATCTGTTATGTGTTGCATATTTACTCTGTTAACTGTTAATTGCATCTCTGCGCGAATATCAGTTGATGTTAGATGAATATATATGATTGCAATATATTTAATGATTGTGTGCACAAAATATAGTAAAGTATTCTGTGATAATATACGAAGGGTTAGATATGTTGATTGTGCATGCACGCAGCTATTATATCATCTGCATTAAGTATGATTAGGGCCACTACATCAAAAAGTTCCCTCAGGGTGTGGAAACCTGGTTCTAGCACCCCCCCATACAGCTTCGGGCGAGACTTTGATCCGCGCAAGTAGATCACTGCCGAAAGGGCCAGTAGTTGGAGGGTTTTGTTGGTTGTGCGATAACTCCGAACTTGGGTTAGGACCCCTCAAACCAATAGAGAGCAAGGTAAGTCATCACCCACTCATCATGTAATGAAGAATAAGTAGGTATATTGGCTTCCCATTCCATATAATCATTTGAAGGATTAGGAAATTCAAAAATTTTGTTGTATCTTAAGTACATACACATGATCTTAACATGAGAAAGTGCTAGACTAGCTATTGCAAACAAGAAAGAAGAAATAATAATTTTTTAATAAATTTTACCAAGTAACCAAAGAGAAAAATTGAATTACTCATAACATTTTATTCTAATATTAATTTTGAACATGTAAACAATAATAACCTCTCCCAGATAGAAAAAAAATTAAAACTATGTTGAGGTCGCCTTGTGCATTCACTCAGTTAACTAGTTAGCATTCCTATAATAGCTAGTAAATAAAAAATGGAGTAAGAGACTCTAAATTAGAAAAATATCTAATAATGGAGTTAAATATAAATACTTGGAGTTAAAAATAAACTATAACTAATGTAATAACACTTACATGCAATAACTCCCTTGCAAATTTCAAAATTAAGACTGAAAATCAATAGCTAAGGTAGGTAGGTGAGTGGATAAGGTGTTTAGATTAGTTATCTCTAGAAATGGGAGAGGAAATTCATATTAAACTTCAAAAATAAGATTGAAAAATCAATAGATAAGGTAAGTAAGTGAATGGATAAGGTAGCTACGTAGGTTATCTCCATAAATAAGAGAGGAAATTCAAATTGGACCTTAGGGATAAGGAAATGCATAATAATTGAGAGGAAAATAGCCATACCATAGCCGAGTTAGTGCCTAGTCACTGCCACATGTTATCCTAGGTGTCATTCCCTACTAAAAATAGACTTACTAAAAAAGAAAATGCTAAAAGTGATGATCCTAAACGGTAGGGAAAGTCTAGTAGTGAATGAAAAGTCATCATATGTGCCCCTAATGAAGAGGGTCAAATGATGGTCATCATATGTGCCCCTAATGAAGAGGGTCAAATGATGGTCCATGAATGCATTGTACTCTCATATATGTGTAGGTGCAAATTAATATGGAAAATAGAGGAAAAAAAGTTAGGATCATGAAAATTGCTCAAGAATGAAGTCATACATGAGATCAATAAGAAAAATTCTAAATCTATATCAAAATGCATCGAATTTTCCTCTTTCACCTACCTTGTCAAGCATTTTTCTTGTTTTTTCTACCTCTCTGGTCATTACCATGAGGGGTTCATAACCATTCCCACCTCCAAAATTCATTTCAAAACATACAAAAATAGTGAACATCAATATTCATCATTTACAATCATGTTCATATCACCATTAAGCCAAATACATCAAATATCAAACAAATTGACCAACTATTTATATATCAATACAATCAAAGCATAATCGCTCTTCCTTACATTCTTATTTTCTTAATCACAAAAACAAAAAAAAAAATATACAACAAATCTTTAACTTAAAGACATAAAATAAACTCTACTTTGATTAAATATTGTTAAACCAATTCTATGACAACCCACTTTCATTTTCACATTATCCAAAAACACATTCCAAAAAAGAAAAACACCTTTTTTTTTCAAATCTCTACCAACTTTGTGATACTAAAAAAAAAATAATTAATTAATTAATACATAGTTAAACACCAATACCACAACATAATTAATACTAAAGAGTGACACAATTTTAAACATTAATAGAATAGTAATAAGTTTGATACTGATAATTAAGAATCTTATTTTGCAATTAAAAAACATAGATATGATGCCCTGTAAATAAGAATTCTACTCCCAACTCAGAAAAAAATATGATGCTTCTTGCCTCATTGTGACCACGAAAACAAAAAGTTAATGGAGATTATTAATACCAGAGACGCTTCAGATAGACTAATGACATTATCACAAGTATGCAAATGAAGTCAAGTCACATGGTTAATGTTATTAGTCTCGATCGTGCCCCATTCTTAACCAATGTTTTTCCCGCACATCAATTTACAATTCTGTATAACCAATGTTTTTTTGCGACACATCAATTCATCATCTTATTTGGCCTCTTCCGAGGCGAGGAGGAAAAAACACAGGTTAAATTTATATTTGGTTTATAAATTTGAAACTAGTAAATGCTAGTAAAACTAATGCATTAGTTTAGACTCAGACATTATAGTTAGTTTAGCTTTAGCTTGTATATACCACAAGCTAGTTTAGGCTAAGTTGGCTGCCCCTAGACCACATGGCAGCTACATGTAGTAGCCAACACACTATCTTCACCATGAAACCTAAAGCCCTTTCACCTACACTGCTCTGCGAGGTGCGAGGCTCCATGTAAAGATCAACAGACTGGGTCTTACCAAGCAGAGCTCTGCGAAGCCCTAGCTCTGTCAGGTCAGGTAAGGCCGTAACAAACCAATCTCCAGCTCCGCTCAGTTTAGCGAAGCCCTAGCTCCGTCAGGTCAGGTAAGGCCGTAACAAACCAATCTCCAGCTCCGCTCAGTTTAGCAGCAAAGGAAATGTGATATTTTTTCCTGTTATTGATTTACCATGACTGAATTTGTTTATTTTCTTCAAACTAGTTCTATCCATGCTTATGTTTATTTATTTTCTTCAAACAAATCTGTCCGTGCTTGGCTTTCAATTACAACATTTTAAATGTTCAAATTGCGCTATTTACAATATGCAATGTTTATTCTGACCGAACAGTTCTGTCCCTTCTCGGCTTTCAATTACAACATTTTAAATGTTCAAATTGCGCTATCTACAATATGCAATGTTTATTCTGACCTCCTCTGTTCTCATTTCTGGTATCTGGCAACTTAGCTGCTATCAACCCAACTCAGCTACAAGATTATGTTGTAACCACACCGACTGGTGCCAAGTGATAAAATGGGGACATCAGAGGCATGTAGAAGCTTACCTGGTACACAGCCTCAGACTATGGAGTCAAGAATTCTTGGAAGAGAGTGGTTCAAGGCAAGAAGGCAGTTTATGAAGACAACATCCAAGGGAGGCGATGAAGAGGGCATGCCCACAATGTCCCCTTGCCTGCATTTCACACTGTCGTGGATCAATCAAAATTACCTAGTTACTTCCGTTTGTTTAAATGAAAGGTGGCCCAGGGAATGTTTCACCCCGACCCTCATAAGCTTGTCCACTCATTTCATCACGCTCAAGATGCGGCTTAGGGTCATGCAGAGGTAATCCACAAACTTTTGGGCATTGAAATCCAGGAATATCAAAATTACTAAATGTGATTTGCGCATGTTAGGTTTTTGTGTATTATACCATCTGTAAAGAACTGGGAGCTCTCCAGAGTTGAGAAGCGCTGGGGTTTTGCCATTGGTGGCCATATGACCAAACGCAGCTCCACTCAGATCAAAATGTGTTCTACCGAACGCACAGTATCCTCCTGGGAATTCATCGGCAATCACGATAGTAACAGGTTTCTCAGAGCATAAGCCTTTCTCCATGCACTTAACCTGCAGTTTCCATGAATGAAAATTAATTTGGTAAATAAAAACAAAAAAATGTATTCCTAGCACTGATCTAAGTCCTTGCAGTCATCGGTTACCTTGTAGCATGCTCCACAACCCTCCCCACCTTTGAATAAAACGGGGCTTACAACTCCTACTCTCGCTCTCAGATGCTTCTGATCTACAAGGTTGTCATACCTGCAAGCCCCACCTGTATTGCGACAAGAGTTATTAGAATTAAATGGTTTCATGCTATAACTTAGTATGTAACTTAGTATGAGGGAGCATTGCGACAAGAGTTACTAGAATTAAATGGTTTCATGCTGCATCCACTACCCTCTTCATCTTTCCATTTGATTCCCTCTCCATGATTTCGAAGTCAGCAGAATCTGAGAGAGTGGCCCTCGGAGCTGTTTTGATAATGCAAGATAAGAAGGCCTGTACTTTTTCATATTCCCAAGGCCTTTACTTTTTCATATTTCAAACTTTTGGACGAAACCTTGACGAAACCTTTGGAGGCGTAGGAGATGCTTGCTTGCTCATGATTAGGATGCCATATCCATAATCAAGGTGCCATAGCCATAAGCAGATGGAAGCTCAGGTGCTCACAACGAAGGCAGGGTTGTTTACAACGAAGGTGATAACGTAAATGCTGGCGCCTGTACCTCGACTTGGCAATGATGGAGTTAAAGGACACTGATTCTGATTCCTCGACAGGGTAGTGATGGAGTTAAAACAATTTTCCCAGGTTAGCCTAGCTGTGCATGCCGCTAGTGATTTAAGTGCACAAGTGTTTCAACATTGCGAACAATAATAATAAAATTATGTAATAAACATAGTTTTCGATTGTCACGACATGCATGAAGCTACGTGGATGAATGGTTTTGGTAGGCTCGTGTATTTTATAATACATTAGCTGTATACAGAATACTGTGATCCAAGAAGTAACATGTATAAACATTGTAGGAAAACTTCCGTCATTGTTTTAAAAATGAATAAAAATTAATGAAATCATAAACTTGGATGTCTTATCACTTTCATATATCATAAAAATAACTAAAAAATTTGAATTATAATTCTATTTTAGCATTTTAATTATGGCTTCAATTATTCTAAACCAATCTTTTATACCAGTGGTTTATATTTGAACATAAAGCACACATTAAAAGAAACCTTAAAACAAAAGGGCCAACAGTAAATCGAGATTTGGGACTGTAAATAACAATTTTATCCACTGTCTTAATAAATCAATAGGCCGGTGACTAAACTGTGTGCAATTACAATAGTTTCTGGGTTACAATAGCTTCTGCGACACATTTGAATACGCCATTTCTGACAATGTCGAGAAATGCAAAGCTCTGAACAATGGCAGAACAACGACCCACCCATAAGCAGGATCCCATATTTCCACAATCCAGTACCATGGAGGGAGTGAGAGAATGGCTTGATAAGATGGCCAACAATTTGCCCCCTTCAATTGATGAGCTGCCTTCAGGTTTCTACGATGCTTTACTTCTCCAGGGTACCCAAGTCGATCACGCAAAGTTATATAACAATTTACTAAACACTTTTAAACCCTTATCATAACTTTTATAACAATTATTGTCCCGTTAACCAGATTTATTTTCTCTTTCCGGATGATTCCTAGTATTTATATATGCCATTTTTGAAATTTTTACTACATATATATGTTTGTTTATAATAGTTAAGCAACATTTAACCTATTTCTAGTTCAGGTTTTTCCGGTTTGGTTACTCTTATGCTTTAGATAAATTTCACTTTAAAGTTGGATCAGGATGTATAAGAATATCACCTCCCTTTCGAGAGTAATCATCCTCGATTTCACAGGCTACTTTTGGAATATAGTATAATTCTTTACCATTTTAATTGAATGCTTTATCTTTGAATTCTAAAAATGGTTGTTGGACTGCACTGACCCAGTGCCATGTTTATTTATTGACCCATAATAATAATCTTCACTGATATCACTTGCATCGATTATTTTCGACTTCTCAAAATAAACCCATTTTATTTTGAATATGATTTGTCTGGGCTAAAAACTTGTTTTATTTGTTGTGGATGAATTTGTCTATTGTAATTCAATACTGATATCAGAGTAATTTCAAACATCCTAACATCGTGCTACTTGCTCGCTTGTTACCGATCCATACTGACTAAGCCAATTGGAAGCTGATGTCGCATAGTTATTTTCCTAAAAAGAAATCGAAGGCTGAAGCTGCGGCTGGTCCATTTTAGCTTTCTACTTAGCTGTCAAATCTAGGAGTGGAAAATGGCATTTGACTGAGAAAAGCCCCAACTTATCCTGAAAAATCCTACTCAGCAGCAGAGCATAGATATTTTGCAAAGGTTGAAATTGCCTCAGGGACTGATGCTGCCTGGCCGCAAGGACTTGATGCAGGCTGTTGACCATTTCTCTGGCTGGCGGCAGGGACTTCTGCCGGGCAGCCCTCCTTGTTATTATTGAGTTAGGTTGTTTTTTAATGGAATTTCAGTCAATTAGAAGTGGTTATCCTGAAAGACTACAACACTAAAGGAAACAGAAAGGATCCAAAGAAAAACCATGAATGCATACAACGTTGCTTTATTTGGCACATTGATTAACAAAATGATAATCATGATGCAAGGATTATTATCGGAGTGTTTGAGGTCTGAAAGTAATGAAAGGAAATGTAACATCTCACTGAGCGTATAAGGATGAAAACAAGATTCAGTAAATATTCCTGTTATAATATTATTTTGTAATATAATATATTTTTACGCTTAATAAAAAATTAATACAATAAATACCTCTTCAAAAAAAAATCACAACTAACTTTACAATTTTGTTAAAATATTATAAAATAATAAATAAATAATTAAAATATGTTAAAATATTATAAAATAATAAATAAATAATTAAAATATATATAAATATTAGTATTAAAAAATAATTAAGTAAAAAAAATTACTTAAAATATATGGGGTATAAATGAATTATCTAATATTTTAGGGGAGTATTTCATTTATCATTAAAAAAAACAAACAAAATGATAAATAGTGTTAGAAAATAAAATTATATATATATATATATATATATATATATATATGTGTGTGTGTGTGTATGAAGAGTTAAAAAAATTACATATTTTTAATAAGAAAATTTAATAAATTTAATAATAATTATGTTGTAGAGATGTTGTAATGTCTTATTCTTTCCTATTTAACATTTTGACTTAATGAAATTACATAAAATTAAAATTAAATTACAATTAATTAACAATTGCTCCAGATGTTGCAAAGGAAATGGGGTAAGGCTATGGTACGTGGAATAATAGCTTAGATGAAAAAAATATGCGATTAATTTATAAAATATTTATAATCAACAAAATAAAATAAATTAATGAAATTTAAAATGTAACCTTTGATCTTGAAATTGATAATTGAATCTTTGAAGAGTGACGTGGCAACAAAACTTGAAATTGATAATTGAATCTTTGAAGAGTGATGTGGCAACAAGAAAGGGAACATGGGAGAATTGAAACAATTGAAATGTTATTGTGTTGCCCTCACTTGATATTGAGGATATCTATTTCAGAAATTTTGTGTACTTGATGGACAAAGAAGTCCATCAAAAAAAATAACAATTCTCTAGGAGATTTGATTAAAAAAAAAAATTACATCAGCACAGTCTTTGACATTGTGCCCTCATGAGAATATTGATCTGACCAATGTGATAGAGAAAACCACTATCAAGATGAGTAATGAGGAAATTATTTCCAGATTCCTAAGCAACCATTTAGTAATTTGAAAAACAACCAACTTTAGATACACTAAGAGAATGAAAATTTTCCGGGTATCAAACTCGGATACGATGACTAACATAGTTAGCGACACTACCTTAAAAATAGAAAACTACCAGAGTATTCAACCTTTGTGAAACATAAACATAATGAAGATGTAAGTTGCTATAGAATACTAACAATGCAAGTGTGATTTAGATAATCAAACAATTATTGTATAAACACAAAAAAAAAAATTACAACTGCATAAGCTTATGGCATTCATGTAGATTATAGCCCAAAATTCCCCAAAAAAAATAACAGGGAAAACCAAACTATTTTGCAAAAAAATACATCAACAAGTATCAATAATGTTAAAAAGACAACATCATCATGTAGAATTCATATCAAGCAAGGACCTTGAAATGCCAGAGTAGCCTTTTAGAGTCTTTTAAAAAAAATTCAAGATCTTCTTTCCATTTCCACTTGAGGTTTTGAGAGTATGTCTGCTTCATAATTCTACTCCCTGTAAATAAGGAAATGCTAGTAGATAAGGGGTTGGTTCTTCATGAGGTTCCATAAAACTGTAACCAATAACAATTGCCAAAAAACATCAATATCGTGCAAGGAATGATCCAACTGAAATAATAAAAAGTAAGCCTCTATTTGAAGCTTTGAATTTGTTTATTGTTATTATTAATAATATTTTTGGAAAATCTATATTATATTTCAATATTATAAAACAAAAAGTATTATGATGACAACGTTTTCCATAAAATGGTAGCCTGCAATTCCAAATCAATTAAAACTCTTTCATTTCCATAATTGAAAAGTTAAAACCATTCTAATTTGAAAAATCATTATTATTCTTTATAATTAAAACATTAAAAAAATTTAATTTATTATAAAAATAGGTAAATGATGATGTATGGAAAACACTAGATGGATTTATAACACTTGGATTTATTATAAGAGTATGTGAATGATGTTGTATGTGGGTGTTTGGTCTACGATGAAAAATATGGAATTTTCTTTAAGAGATAACTGCAATTCCCTTTGTCCATGAATGAGATTAAAAAATGGAATAAATTTTACCACAATGGTTATCATTGTAATTACAAAATGCCATGGATTCTGATAGTTGATAAGGTTGTGATTTATTTTATTTTATTTTAAAATGAAATAAATTTTATCACAATTATTATCATTATAATTACAAAATGCCATGGATTCTGAAAGTTGATAAGGTTGTGATTTATTTTATTTTTTATTTTATTTTTCTCTTACTAAGAATAAAAATAACTAGTTTTTTTTCTTGCTTTTTTAATGACATAGTTAGCGACACTACCTTAAAAATAGAAACTAACAACCAAATATGAAATGCAGAATACTCAACCTTTGTGAAACATAAAGTAAATGAAGATGTAAGTTGCTATAGAATACTAATGATGCAAGTGTGATTCAGATAATCAAACAATTATTGTATATAACTCCAAAACAAAATTACAATTGCATATGCTTGTGGCATTCCTCTGGCTTATAGCCCAAACTTCCCCTTAAAAAATAATAACAGGGGAAATCATTAGGGATCCACTTTGGACATTATGACTGTCACTTACTAATCAAATTGTTCTAAATTTGTTTGATGTAAGAAGTGATTGAAAATATGGGCCGAAGGAGTACATAAATCACCTTAACTTTGGGCCAATTGGCTAGTCCTCACGAGAATATTGATCTGACCAATGTGATAGAGAAAACCACTATTAAGATGAGTAATGAGGAAAGTATTTCTGGATTACTAAGAAACCATTTAGTAGTTTGAAAAACAACCAACTTTAGATACACTAAGAGAATGAAATTTTTCCAGGTATCAAACTCGGATATAATGACTAACATAACTAGTTAGCGACACTACCTTAAAAATATAAACTAACAACCAAATACGAAATGCAGAGTACTCAGCCTTTGTGAAACATAAAGAGAATGAAGATGTAAGTTGCTATAGAATACTAACGACGCAAGTGTGATTCAAATAATCAAACAATTATTTTATATAACACCAAAACAAAATTACAATTGCATATGGTTGTGACATTCCTATGGCTTATAGCCCAAGATTCCCCTTAAAAAAGAATAATAGGGGAAATCATTGGGGATCTACTTTGACTTAGAAAAACCATGTGTTTTTATTGTAGTGGTTAATGCCATCTTAATTCCTATAATTTGGACATTGTGGCTGTCATTTACAAATCGAAGTGTTCTACTTTTGTTTGATGTAAGAAGTGATTGAAGATATGGGTCTAAGGAGTACATAAATCACCTTAACTTTGGCCCAATTAGCTAGCCCTCATTAGAATATTGATCTAACCAATGTGATAGAGAAAACCACTATAAATATGAGTAATGAGGAAAGTATTTCCAGCTTCCTAAGAAACCATTTAGTAGTTTGAAAAACAACCAACTTTAGATACACTAAGAGAATGATGAAATTTTTCAGGTATCAAACTCGAATATGATGAAACTCAGATATGATGACTAACATAATTAGCGACACTACTTTTAAAATAGAAACTAACAATCAAATACGAAATCTAGAGTACTCAGCCTTTGTGAAAAAATAAGCAAAATGAAGATGTCACTTTCTATACAATACTAACGATGCAAGTGTGATTTAGAATCAAAAAGTACATTAACGCTAAAATTATCAAACACAATGGATACATAATCTTGCAATACAGTTATATAAACCAATTACATGTTCAAGTCATATGCATTCTAACAAACAAACTGTAGCTAAAATAAACAAGTAACAACATGCATAAAGCCAATCAAAGCATCTAAGTTCCAGCTAAAATGCACTTAAAGATCATAATAAAAGGCAGATAACTAGAGGGTTCGTAGCACCCTGAAATTTTTTTAAGGCATTTTAGATGATAGAAAGTAAACATTTAAATGAATTCCTACTTTAAATAGTAAAAAGTAAGAGATTTGAATAAATTCCTGCTAAATTTTATACAAATTAAATTTAAAAAATAATCCAAAAACTTAAAAATAATGTTAAAGTAAATTCCATTTCCACATAGATCCAACAACCTTATAGCCCATTATTATCTGAAACCTTTAAAGAAAAATCTTCTTATAGATTACCTTTATGTGAATGAATACAATTTTTTCTAAAACAGAAGTTTGGATCGCTACATATCTCTCGAATTGAATCTACGACAAAGACAATAAACATAACTAATGCATATGTATCTTCCTAAAAGATGTTAGGGATAAATGTAGTTTCAGTGTAAGATATTCAAAAATGTACTATTAATCAACAAGGACAGTGTAGAAAGCCAAACACGACACCACATAAAGGGCCGACGCAGTGGCTAAATGCATTGCATTCCTGAAAGAGTTAAAGGGTGCAACATATTGAAAAATGTTCTTTAAATCACAAAGTCGGGGTAGAAATCGAAACGACGTACCACATAAACAACCAAAAAATTGGAAAAATGAATTTCACTCCCCATGTATTTAAAGGGGAAAATAAATTTGACCAAGATGAGAATGAGTCGTTGTATTAGGAAAAATATTATACACAGGGCCGTCATACTATGCCCAAGGGGTAGCTTTGCCTATTTTACCTTCACATTCAAACTCCAATGGCACATCACTGGGAATTGTTGAGAAATCCTATTGATAGCTAAGTTGTATTGCTCCATTATGAAAAACGTGATAATTGATTTTCTGCCCATCAATATTTATATACAATGGTCACTACAAGGAAAAGACACTCTAGCGGAGGTTATAAAGGAGGTTTTTAGTGTTATAAAATTGGCCAAAATTGTTAAAAAAACAGTTGTTACAACATTCGTTTATGGTTACAGAGGTTTTGGCAGAGCTTTTAATGAAAATTAAACACAACTAAAAAAACTGGCAGCCGGAGGTTATTACAGATGTTTTTTTCATCGGTGCGCTACTAAGGTTTCAACGCACTAGTGGGTGTCATCTAGAAGGTGGCCCAGGGTGGTCGAAGGTGCATGCACCGGGTCGTCAAGGTATAAAACCACATTGGGTGCAGTGTTGGTGATACAATGCATGGGGCCTTTCTAATTGGTCTTGGGATTTGTGTGGTTCCCATAGCTCATCTCAACGCACCAATACGTAGACTTATAGAAACATACCAGTGCGTTGTATCAAAAAAACGCACCGAGATTTATAATTGGTATTCGTATTGTGGTGCCCATAGGTCGTACAAATGCACTGGTGCGTAGTCTCACATAAACGCACAGGTGCACAGTATCGCACAAACGCACCGAGTTTTTAATTTTTTTTGGTATTTTTGCGGTGCCCATAGGTCGTAGAAATGCACTGGTGCACTGCAGCATATAAACACACCGATGTATAGTAATTTACATGCACCGGTGTTTTTTTGTATTTTTTATAAGCATCGACCTGTGACAGTGCAATTATTGTGATTTTTTAAAATGCTTTATTCATCAAAAGTCAACACATCTTATAACAGTATTCATATTAATTAAATTTTTATTAATGCATTTGAATGTGATGTTTGGATTAATTTTATATATCATATCATAATTATTGTGAGTTTTTAAAATTCATTATTCATCAAAAGTCGACACATATATATCTTATAACAGTATTCAAATGAATTAAATTTTTCTTAGTGCATTTGATATCCAAACATAGTGATCATCATTCTTCGCTTGAACTGTTGTCACTGCTAGAGTTACTTCCATGACTTGGGTTATTTTCCAGAATGTTTTGTTCGCGGTGTTGATTGTTTTCTTCTTCTACAACTTCCATCTACAAACATAAAAATAAACTATAATGAGTGTATATACATTGGCGAGAATAATAAAAATTGCAATATTAAATAATATACATAAATGTAAATCGAAAATAAATGATGTACCATAGCAACAATTGACTCATAAACTATACACATTCTTTCAAAACCATGTACCATGCCATCTTTCAAGATTTCATCGGTTGGCGCAGTTCCATACTTTGTTTCCTGCAAGTTTTATACCCCATAACAAATCATATATTTAATATAAAAGATATTTTGTTCTACTAATTATAGACGGAGCTAAGTAAAACAAGATCGATAAATACTTACAAATTCCACAATTAATTTATGATATGTCAACATATACTCACAACCCATATTTAACCCAATTTTAATAAATTCATGTGATGGTTTTTCTTTGTATGTTAGCACCTGTTTGAAGACATTCAATGATGATTTTTGTAAAACAACTTAAAAAATACAAAAATTAAATCTAGTTAAGTTGTTATAAGGAAGTAACAATTACTCACAAACTTAGATGTCAACCTTTTCTTCCTTGTCGTCATGTTTTATGTGTTGAATGGGTTCTATTTTCTTTTCTTTTCTCCAAGAAAATACTTATACATTAATATTTTCATTATTCTTGCCATTAATATTTAATTCTAAATTGTTTATTTATTCTACCTAATGATCGAAAAATTCAATGATTACATATTACATTTGAAGCACGTTGTTGTTGATATGGCTCCTCCTACGACGCAATTTTGTCCATTTCTTTGACCATTTCCTTGTACACAATTTTGGACATTCCTACGGGCATATTTTTGATATCAGCTCGTTCATCTTTTGAGATTTTCATAATCTTATTGAAAATGTAATGTGACAATAAACTATTTAATTTTTATATTGATATATGAAAAGTAAATATAACAAAAGTGATATTTATAAATAATTCTAGAGAAACATTTAAAGGACTATTACTTTTTCATTCCTTCTTTTTTTTGTAGTACATTTTTGTTATTAAAAGTATGACATGTCTCATTGACCAATTTTTTGGAAAATCTTCCTGTAGTTTAGATAAAATTTGGTTCTTTGAATCATTGGATTGATTTTGTTTCTAGCGGGGGTTACTAGAGGAGGTTGGCGGGTGGAGGTTTTTGCAGATTTTTTTCATCTGGTGTGCTTATCATCCTAAACTGCACCAGTGCATTCAACAAGAGAAAGCACTAGTGCACACAAAACATTGGCACACCAGACACCATGTGCTCCATACACACCCTCCCGGTGCATATTATTACAGTAGCACATTGGTGCTTTACTATGCTTCAGCAGTGGTGCATCATAAAACCCCGCGCCATAACAAAAACCGCCCAGTGCTGTCTTAAGTAATTGCATCGGTGTGCCTATAAAACCCCGCGCACCAGAACAGGGTTAAATAAAAAAAAAAATTATGGCCAAAAAACCACATTTTTCACTTTTCTCAATGCTTCAGAGCTCTCAAGCACCGATGCAAATTATCCTTGTCTGAGCCTCCTTGACATGGGTGCTCCCATTGCACCCATTTCATGCACTGCTGCTGTACATTGCCCACCAATCTCCAGCTTGAATTTTGCAAAACAGTGGGCAATTTTTCTTTTGAAAATTATATAGCCAATATGCCTCCTCGACTGCCAAATGTATAGGTATTTTTCTTGTTTTTCCATAATTAAGCCTTTTAGCGGATTAGAATTTCAAATTACCTTAAAATTAACCATTTAAAAGAAAAAAAACAAATTTTTCGCATAGTGCGCTCGAGCCGTTCGGCTCGCACCGGTTCGCAGTGCTGCCTATAAATTTACAGGCCGCACCACAACCGGTGCGAACGGTATCTGTACCAGTTCCGAGGTGGTACCGAATACGCACCATATTATTTTAAAATTTAAAAAAAAGTACCTAGCCGCACCTTTGACCATGTGGAATAGCGGAAATACGGTGCGTTGACTTAAATATCCACCTCGGGGTAGGTATTTTTGTTAGCACATCGCATTCTGCATTTCTATAGGGTCAGCGGTGTGGCCTGATAAAATACCGTACCGTTGACTATCTAATGACTTCAGGAGGTCGATGTGCTAACCAAACTATACGCCCCGGGGTGTAGAGTTTAGTCAGCGCACTGCACTCCCGACACCATCCATAGTCAACGGTGCGCTGAAAATTTTCCGGTGCACCGCCAGTGGTGCACTGAACATTTTCTAATGCACTACCGCCGGTGTGTGACAAAAAATGATGCACCAGTACTGGTGCATGCCTATTTTTTGTGGCGCACCAGCTATTTTTTTTCCCCTAAAAAAATTATATATGTATATTCCTAAATACATGTCTCATTTAATAAAAAAAATTGTATTTAATATTTCAATCATTCAGAGACGTGAAATGAGAGAAGATGGGGAAAAACAGCAACAACAGGTGGACCAATATAACATGGTTCGCCTGTGGGAGGCATGAGAGAGGGAGATAGATGTGTACCCTCACCCTATTACAACAGCTACCCAGGGGCACCTAAGGTAGGTATGCCTTCTCAAGTTATATGAGGAGGCTACTTCCTTAAAGGGCCATGGTCTGTTTTTGAGACATCTTATCCGGAGGTGGAATGCCCACCTACAGGCTTTCCGGGTTGGTCCTAACCAGTGGTACGCACCCACTAAGGAGGGCATATATTTCATTACATGGCTATCGAGGAAAGCGATGGATTTTCCCTCGTTCCTAGAGGTTCTAGTTGGCTATGCAGCAGGGAGTCAGTTGGTGTACTCCCAGAGATACATCAGCACACATATACTGTCTCCTTCAGATTTTCAGGTCTCCGGAGGTCAGTTATGTATTGGTGCACTTGGTAGTGAGGAGGTCAGGTGCCTCTCACTTCAGATTTCAACCATTTCACACAACACCAGTAAAGGAAAACGCATTAGTTGCTCGCTTCTATATTATGTTGATTCTTTAGTATAGGAGCCACGACTTGTCAGGTGGTCTGCCATTTTTTTACAGCAATTTTGTACAGCCTTAGATATATTTCATGCTCATGCACAAGGGAGGGTCAAATTCCCTTTTGCTTCAGAGCTTTTATTTTTATTTTTTGAGAGGTTTCCAGAGACAAGGCCTACTTTTGTTCGGCAGCCTCGTAGGCCGATGTTCAAGGCACGGATGCACATGTGGCAGAAGATGATGCCCAAGAGGGTCGAGACTATGTTTCCAGCGAGGATATTGCATGATGCAATGGAGTTGCTAGCCAATGTTGATGAGTATCCCTTCATTATGTTCTCCTATCCTTATGTTGGTTTGGATTGGTGAGAGTGTGCCAACATCCTTTTCACAGATGATGAGCCACCGAATGATAGTGGTAATATTACTGTTTTATTTAAATTTATTCTAACATGTTCTTAAACTTGTTTTTATTAAATTGTGTAATGAAATAGTCTAATTATTGTTGTGTACTTGTATATATTTTGCAGACATTGGGTCTTTCGATGGTGAGGACATGCCATCACCACCACATGATCCAGGTGTGGATCCTGATGACGATCAGGGTATGCTAGATGTTGAGGATCATCAGGACGTTGGTGCAGAGAGACTTTCTCATGCTGGTGTGCCGGTACCACCTTTTGCTAGGCACGGTAGGCTTGATAGCAGATACAGGATGGAATTGGGCAACCAACTCACTACATTGATTATTGAGGATAGCAGTTATAGATGTGTACGTGATATATATTTTTTAATATAAAATATATATCACGTGATATTTGTTTTGATGACATTAGCAAATTTGAATGTGTTTTTTAGTCAAATATGATGTTTTTATGATGGTTATCATGAACGTGATGTTTATTAATTAATTTAATATTAAATGATCATGATATTGTAGAATTGTAATATTTGTAATTCTAATTGTATGTAAAATTCTAAGATTGTAATTGTATTTGTATTAATTGTAATTGTATGTAAAATATTTATAAAATTTTAATTGTAATTGTAATATTTGAATTATTGTGAAATGATTATAATTGTAATTGTAAATATGTAAAATTCTAAAATTGTAATTGTAATTGTAATTGTATGTAAAATTCTAAAATTGTAATTGTAATGGTATATATGTAAATTTTTAAAATTGTAATTGTAATTGTAAATTTTAAATTTGTAAATTTGTAATTGTATATATATATAATTCTAAAATTGTAATTGTAATTATAATTGTACATGAAATTGTAAAATTGTAATTCTAATTCTATGTAAAATATTTGTAAAATTTTAATTGTATTACTGTGAATTGATTGTAGTTGAAAAATTGTAATTGTATGTGAAAATTTTATTTGTATTAATGTGAAATGGTTTTATTCAAAATTTTAAATTTGTAAATTTGTGAAATTTTATATAATTGCAAAATAATAAATCTAATATGAATTATTGTGACATAATAAAGTTTAGAAAATAATGCAAATAAATTCATGTCCTTCAGAATTATCATTATTTTATTATGATCTTACATACAAAAAAATAACTTTATACAGTATGCCATTGTTTTTGAGATCAACATAATTACAAATTATCAAGTGAAATATTGATTTTCACATTAACACAACGCAAATTACCAGTTAATTCAAAATACATATTATAATGTTTCAAAAAACCCATCTTTAAAAGTATAAATATTGTTGAAATAACACATGTACCATATCACTCTAGGTTCTCATGATCACCCTCATTATCTTCCAACTCGCATGGCATGATAACACTATTGTTCTCAAAAATATGTTTTGATCTAGGGTCATGTCTCAATGCGAACCACCAATCCCTATCCAACACATCTGGGTAAAAAAACACCTAGTTGCAGTGTTTGGGGATAACATAGGGCTCCTTAGCTTCATCCCATATCTTTCCAAAGTTAATACATATCAGCCTACCATCGCGATCTTCCTTTACATTATTCCGATCAAAGGTGTCCCACCACTTGCACCTAAAATTAACACATTGGAAATAAGAGAGATCCACTTCAATTATCTCTTATATCTTTCCGACGTAACCTAATGTCCCTCGTACTAGGTTTTGATCACGGTGGCTAAATCGACTAGATTGATCAAACTTGACTTCCACCTCCACAGTCTTGTGTGATGTTTCCAACATCAGCATTTTCTGTGCAAAAATGGTGTCCATATGCCCACATAGATGGGAACAAACACACGTATTATAAAAAAGTAAAAAAAACATAGTGTCATGTGTATTATAATAACCTAATAGTTAAAATATGAAATATAGATGTCTTATAAGTTTCAAATTTACATATCAATTAAATATATTATTACCGAGTTACTGCACCCAATCCCTACGTTTAGCGCATCCTCTTCAGCACGCTGGTAACGACTGGTTGCACCATATTTCTCTCTCACTTGGTTAGCAACCCAACTGTTGGGGCATATTTTTGGCATATTTTATTTTAAATGATTGGGATAAGGTACACTTCTACCATTCAACCATCTAAATTGTTTCCTGTCACTATCCCATTTCATCCTCTCTTTTTTTCGTACAATGCGACCCACGGTTATGTCGCTTTAGAATTGTAAACAACAAATTTATTGATTGCTTGAATCTCTGCATTTGTTGATGAAATAAAACCAACATTATATAATACTTAGAGATCAAAATATACATTATATCGAATTTCAACATGAATATTTACTTGGTGTAAATTTGAAAAATTATAAGTCGCTTACTCTTTATCCAGGACTTTTTTCCACTCATTTGGAGCAACTCCCCTTCTCTTTTGTCTTCATACCTTTCATCATCCCACATCACCGCACCTAGTATGTTGTTGATCTACTTGATGTACTCACTGGAATAATATAAATTCTCATACGATATGTACCCCTCTGCCATAGACCCCTTTTGTTTTTCCATTTGTCGAACAAAACCTTTCAATTTCTTCATGTACCTCTCTAAGAAGAACATCCAACGACAAGAAGCCACCCCAACTAATTCAACCTCATCTACTAGGGGGATTAGAATATGAACCTGTAAGTCCATGAAATGCATCGGTAGTTCCTTCTCAAACATACAAACAATCTCAACTATCTCTTGATTCCACTATGGAATGCTAGCCACATGAATCTCCTTTGACGTGATCCAATGTACAAATGCAGATAATTTAGATATGGCACATCCTAGGTCTTAAGGGAATTCATGTTTCACACACCCACACACGAATAAAGGATAATGACACTGCAAAGTTATAAACATGTGCAAGAATATACAAAATTAGTTATGTTTTACGATCCTCGCATGGGATAAAATTTATTAATATAACAAATAATAAAATCATGATTTTGACATTATACATACTCTTAGAAGATTCAAATGGTCATGCGATTTCAACCCCGACAAATGGTCATCCACGGTGAAGCAGCATCATAGTGAAGAACCATATGAATTTGGCACCCTCACACCCATTATAACTTCCTTTACCAAAGAAATATCATATTTTTTAAAATCCATGGGACATCACCTTGTTTGACAAAACAAGAATTAGAGGGACCAACGCCTGCCTCTGATCTTGTACTTTCTAATCTTCTTGGTCAATGTTTCTTTTTAGTTTTTGAAGTAATGATATCTTTCCTAACAGTCAATGTGTCACTTTGTTTCGATGATATGTGCCTCCATAAAGAAGATGAAACATTTTTAAATATATGCATGGGATCTAATAAGTGGGTAATCTTAAGATGCTCCCAATATGGGAGGTTATAAAAGATAGATTTCCTTTTCATCCCAATGAGAAATTTCTCAACATAGGTGTCGAAGAATTCTGGATCATCGAACATAGGGTCCCCATTTGAATCGAACATTTCTATGAACTCCTTCTCCTTCTCTCTCTCATATGCTCTAAGCCATTCAGTCGGTGTCGTTATTGGAGGCCTTTGGGTTCTCTCTCGTTTACCATTGAAAGCGGATGTTGCTCTTCTGTAAGGGTGTTCTTCTGGGAGGAATACCCTAGAGCAATCATACAATGGCTTTCGTAGGTCCTTAGACCATCTAGCTTTTAGAGAAGGTCCACAACATTTACATCCAAAATACCCTTTTGTTACAAGACTTATGAGATTATTGTATACAATAAATATGCATGGCACATAAAGAATATCATGAAGATCAGAAAAGTTACAATGAATTAAATAAATAATATATTGAATATTGTTACGTATATAAACAAATCAATAAATTAAACATGTAATTTACCATAGAAAACTCCTAAGCCTAGATAATCATGTGTCGCGTAAGCACATAGGCCATACCACGTAAAAATCATCTCTGTTGTGATGGGTCTTGATACATCGTATACATTTATCCCATCCCATAATTCCTTCAATTCATCTATCAGTGGTTGCAAGTAGACATCCATATTCTTCACTTGTCTTCTACCAGGGACTATGAGAGCCAACATAAGATGTTCATTCTTCATGGACAACCATGGGGGGATATTGTTATTGATCACTACTACAGGCCAAATAGAATAGTTGGTGTTTTGGAGGGAATATGGGTTGATGCCATCCATGGCTATGTTGAGTCATAGACTTCGTACTTCATCCTTGATTTTTTCGGGCCATGTATCCTCTATATGCTTCATGGATATTGAATCTGTTGGGATTTTCACAACTCCCAAATCAATTCTATGTGAGGCATGCCATCCCTGCAACATAGCTAATTCTTTGCAACAAAAGAGCCTTTGAATCCTTGGGATTATAGGCATGTGCCACAATATCTTAAAATGAGGACCGGTATGTGATTTAATCTTCTTTTTTGATTTATCATACCTGTCATGCCCACATTTCAGACATATCTCTTTGTCTACATATTCTCCTCTATATATAATACAATCATTTGGACATGAATGATATGATATGTACTGAACAGCAAACATTTTCAACAATTTATTTGCCTCTTTGTAGCTACCGAGCAAGACATTATCACTCGGAAGAACCTTATCTTTGAATAACCTGTAGTTGGTGATCATGGAAAAATATATTAATAAATGTACATTAATGTTGATATAATTATTAAAGTTCATAAAATTTACCATTTGTAATGTTCATTGTACTGTACTGATTATATTTCTCAAATTTATATAAGGGAGGACTTTATGGTAACTTACCTCAAAATTTCCAAGAAACATGCATTTGACAAGCCAAAATTTTCTTTCAAGTTGTATGGTAACATCATTGTCCCAACTGGTTAGAATTTGACTAACCGCCAAGTCCAAAGAGAGGGGTGGTGGAAGAAAATTTAAGGCTTTTGAAAAAGGTGATAGCGATATGAGCATCATCCCCTAGTTGATCATCGTTTTGGAATGCATCTAGTAACACTCTCTCCATGGTTGTTGTATCCCTTAAGTAATCATCCATACCAACCTCTATTTTATTTCCTCCACTTCCAGCTTATGAAGAACAACTATTGTTGTAGCCATTCCTAATTGGTGAATCTGGACGTAGCGGGAATTGAATAAGTGGTTGATTCAACCATTCTTGGTATCTTTCCTCTCCAATTTTTTCTCTTGATTCAGTCTTCTCTCGATTTGACATCGTCGTGGGGTGCAATGGAAGATGGTAGGTAGGTTGCTCATCATCACTAGAATCCTAATAATTAAAAAATATATATTTGAACATGATTAGTGCAAAATATATGATATCAATTAGTAGTCACGTTGACAATATTACATGATTAATCTGTTTGACGTTGAAATAATTACATTAATCAATATACCAAAAAAATATAATTATTACCATCATTAATGTCCCAGGATTGTGGCCAGAAGATGCAATATTGTTACAATTGGCAGGGTGAAGCGGCTATCCATTTTCATCTACCAAATGCGCCTTGCAGTATGCTGCTCATGATAAGAGCTTCCGACGTTTTAAAGCTGATGTTCGAATATTTTGTGCATCTGAACTTGATTCTGAATTTGTGTGAACCTACAAATTTTTATACATTATAAATTTAATTAAGCTCTACATGATTGACATGGATAAAAACATAAATTCAATTAGATAATGAAAATATAAATAAAATCTGAAGTAAATATTACGTCTTGAGATGGATAGGGAGAACTCTGCGATGGACTTTGAGAAATATTATGGAACGAGCAGGATTTTGAAGAATTTTCCATTCGGTATAATTATGATATTTTCTCCCTGCATTTGAGCAAAATCAAAAATAAATTTTGGTGCACACACCTAAAAGTAATTTCAGTGAATTAAAAATGGACTTCTTGTTATCAGTGTTAATACACAGATCACCGCACCGATGCGTTTTCGTTAATGCACACCAGTGCCGTGATATAAATGAATGCACCGGTGCGGTGATATTAAGTGACACACCGACGATGAATAACTGCAAATAAAAAAATCACAACTCTATTTTATTTAAGTGAAAAAAGGCGGTAAATTGAAAAATGGACAACAATATATTCTTGAAAATCTAATTTCGTAAAACAATTCTTTAAATACTAAACACTTTTCATTATTTCACTATTTTTGCAAAAAACATCAGCAAGATATTTGTAGGAGACATACCTGGAGCAGCAGAGCACGAGATCACTATGGAACAACGAAATACGTTCGAACAAAAGTATTCAAACAATCAGAATTCTAAACCTTTGGTGATTCAAACCCTGTAGCATAGAATTTCAAATGATCTCGTGATTAAATTTTATTGTTTTTTTACTTTTTTGCAGTATTTTTTACGCAGTAAGAAAAAAATTTCAATTTCTTTTTCATTTTCAGAAACAAAATAAATAAATAAAAAATACATTTTACCCTAAGCCCTACATTATTTTTGTTTCTACCCTTTCTTCTCCCTATTTCTATGATTTCAGAATTAAGGCTTTTCATTTTAGATTTATAGGGTTTTTGTGTTGCTATATATAGGCCTAAGAAATCCAACCCACGGGATGACTTGCATAGTCAGATCCCAATCCATGTTGACCCTTGCGTGAATTTTTTAAGGAAATATTTTGTTTTTTTTTAAATCAGTGCACCTTGCATAACCTAGCAGACCGGTGCACTATATTATCTCGGTGCACCATGAAAGTACTGTGATAAAATTTTAAAAAAGAATATTTTTTAAGGAGTGCGCCATATGTAAAATAGGGCACTAGTGTGATATTTCATTATGGTGCACCGCGAACATGATGTTTCACAAAAAAATGTTTTATTGTGTTAATCGATGCACCATATAACATACAATGCATCGCACCAGGTCTCCTAGTTGACAGGGAGCACCGTATGATGTTCCCTTTTTGTGCGGGGCGATTATGCTACAAAAACTAACACTCGAAAATTTTTATTATTTTTTTGTGTTAATTGGTGTGGTGGTTAACATGTAACGCATCGGTGCTTCTTGTTGACACAGAGCACTGTACGATCTATTATACTATTTGTGCGGTGCATTTATAAGACACCCACGTACCAACATAGGTGCGTACACCATGAATGGCGCACCGGTTTCTTGAGATTTTTTTTTTACTTGAAAAGTTGACAATTTATTTATAAAATATATTAATGAATGATATGGTATAGGTTTCATATTGATAAAGAAATGGCTAACAAGAGATTTTACTGACAACACATCAAGAAAAGAAAAAAAGGAAAGTTCTTTGTAAATTCTTTACAAAAAAACTTATTTTTGAAATATATGTAAGTTTAATTAATATGTATTATTTATTGTGTTCATGAAGAGCAACAAAATGACGAAGCTCGATAAGATTATTTCTGATCTAGGACCAGAAGAGCGTAAAAGCTTGATGGAAAATTTGCAAAAGGATGAATCAGGTGAATAAAAAATACTATTGATCCAATATGAATTTATTTTTCAAATTTCATTAATAATATACTTAAAATTATTAGATAACATGTTTCAAACAATATATTAATTCACATCTATTTAATGTTCTACAGGGACCAAAAATTTAGAAAAGTAATGTTGTTCTAAGAAAAGAAAAAAAATATAACATGCAAATGAAAATGAATTGCTCCTTAGCTCATCTGGAGTGGTGTTGGAGGTTAACGAAAGGGGGAAAAACTTTTACAACAGTTTGAGGGATCTAGTGGAATTAATTTATAGAGGTTCTTTCCACTTAAAATACAAAAATCAATCCAATGATTCCAAGAACCAAATTTTATCTAAACTACAGGAAGAGTTTCCAGAGAATTGGTCAATGAGACATGTCGGAATTTTAATAGCAAAAACGTACAATAACAAAAAAGAAGGAATGAAAAAGTAATATTCCTTTAAATGTTTGTCTAGAATTATTTATAAATATCACTTTTGTTATATTTTCCTTTCATATATCAATAGAAAAAATTAAATATTTTATTGTCATGTTACATTTTCAGGAAGATTATGGAAATTTCAAAAGATGAATGAGTTGATATTAGAAATATGCCAGTAGGAATGTCCAAAAAGGTGTACAAGGATATGGTCAAAGAAATGGACAAAATTGCATCGTAGGAGGAGCCATCTCAACAACAACGTGCTTCAAATGTAATATGTAATCATTGAATTTTTCGATCATTAGGTACAATAAATAAACAATTTAGCATTAAATATTAATTTTCAAGTATTTTCTTGCAGGAAAAAAAGAAAATAGAACCCATTCAATGCATAAAACAAGACAACAAGGAAGAAAATGGTTGGTATCTAAGTTTGTGAGTAATTGTTACTTCCTTATAACAACTTAACTAGATTTCATTTTTGTATTTTTTAAGTTTTTTTACAAAAATCATCATTGAATGTCTTCAAACAAGTGCTAACATACAAAGAAGAACCATCAGACGAATTGATTGACATTGGGTTAAATATGGGTTGTGAGTATATGCTGGCATATCATAAATTAATTGTGGAATTTGTAAGCATCTATCGATCTTGTTTTACTTAGCTTTGTCTATAATTAATAGGAAAAAATATATTTTATATTAAATATATGATTTTTTATGGGGTATAAAATTTGCAGGAAACAAAGTATGGAACTGTGCCAATAGATGAAATCTTGAAAGATGGCATACTACATGGTTTTAAAAGAATGTGTATAGTTCATGATTCAATTGTTGCTATGGTATGTCATTTATTTTCGATTTACATTGATGTATATTATTTAATATTGCAATTTCATTATTCTCACCAATGTATATACACTCATTACAATTTATTTTTATGTTTGTAGATGGAAGGTGAAGAAGATCAAGAAAACAATCAACACTGTGAACACAACTTTCCTGAAAATAATCCAAGTCATGGAAGTAGCTCTAGCAGTGACAGCAGTTCAAGCGAAGAATGATGATCACTATGTTTGGATATCAAAGCAAGGCGTTGTATTTTATGGAATATTTATCTGTGAAATCAGACATTTTGTTTAATGTAATGGCCATAGTGTCCCAATTGAAAGACAAAGAGATACCAATAACAGTCCCATTTTTTATGACAAATACTGTGTTATATATATATATATATATATATTAGATATATATATATATATATATATATATATATATATATATATGTTTTAATTTATTCTATTGCATTCTCCATTGTCGCTATGAAATGTAACACCGCTGATTAAACTATGGATGATTAAATATTATAATGAAAAGACGTGAAATTTGATGATATGATATAAAAAATTAATCCAAACATCAAATTCAAATGCACTAATAAAAATTTAATTCGTATGAATACTGTTATAAAACATTTGTCATCTTTTGATGAATAATGAATTTTAAAACATCACAATAATTATGATATGATATAACAATTTAATCCAAACATCACATTCAAATGAATTAATAAAAAATTAATTAATATGAACATTGTTATAAGATATGTCGAATTTTGATGAATAATGAATTTTAAAAAATCGCAATAATTGCACTGTCACAGATCGATGTTTCTAAAAAATACAAAATGAACACCAGTGTGTGTCGGTTACTGTACACCGGTGCGTTTTTATGATACAATGCACCAGTGTGTTTCTACGACCTATATGCACCACACAAATACCAATACCAATTTTTAATCTTAGTGCGTTTGTGAGATACTGCGCATCGATGCATTTATGTGAGTCTATGCACCGGGGCATTTATACGACCTATGGGCACCGCAAAAATACCATTACAAATTAGAAAAAAATGGTGCATTTGTCGGATACTACGCACTGGTGCATTTCTATAACTCGACGTACCAATGCATTTAGATGACATATGGGCACTGCACAAATCCCAAGACCAATTAGAATGGCCCCGTGTGTTGTATCACCAACATTGCACCCCAGTGTGGTTTTTAACCTTGACAGCCCGATGCATGCACCATTGACCGCCCCGAGCCACCTTCTAGATGATACGCACCAGTCTGTTGATACCTTCATAGCGCACCAATGAAAAAATATCTGTAATAACATCATGCAGCCGAATTTGTTTAGTTGTGTCGAAATTACGTTAAAATCTCCGCCAAAACCTCTGTAACCATAAATAGATGTTGTAGAAAATAATTTTTTTGACAATTTTGGCCAATTTTGTAACACTAAAAACCTCTTTTATAACCTCCACTAAAGGGTCTTTTCCTTGTAGTGTAAGGAGCAATTCATTTCCATTTGCATGTTCTATTTTTTTCCTTTTCTTAGAACAACATTCCTTTTCTGAGTTGTTGGTCACTGTAGAACATTAAACAGAGGTGAATTAATAGACTTTTTGACACATGTTATCTAATAATTTTAAGTATATTATTAATGAAAATTAATAAAAGAAACTCATATTGGATCGATAGTATTTTTTCATTCACCTCATTCATCCTTTTGAAATTTTCCCATCCAGCTTTTACACTCTTCTGGTCCTAGATAAGAAATAATATTATCAATCTTCATCATTTTGTGGCTCTGCATGATACACAATAAACAATACATACTAGTTAAAATTAAATATAGTTCAAAAATAATATTTTTTCTAAATAATTTACAAAGAACTTACCTTTTTTGCTTTTCTTGATGTGTTATCAATATTTTTGTTACTTGATCTCTTGTAGGTCATTTATTTATCAATATGAAGCCTGTACCATGTCATTCATTAATATATTTACAAATAAATTCTCAAATTTTCAGGTAAAAAAAAAATCTCAAGAAATCGGTGCACCATTCATGGTGTACGCACTGACGTCAGTGCGTGGGGTCCTTAGAAATGCACCACATAAACAATATAATAGACCGTACGATGCTCTATGTCAACAAGGAGAACCAACGCATTACATGTTAACCACTGCACCAACTAACAGAGAGAAATAATAAAAATTGTCCAGTGTTAGTTTTTGTAGCATAAACGCCCCGCTCAAACAAGGAACCACCATGCGGTGCTCTCTGTCAACTAAGAGACCGGGTGTAGTGTGTTATATGTTACATGGCACACTGATTAACACAATAAAACATTTTTTTGTGAAACAACACGTTCACGGTGCGCCATAATGAAATAGCGCACCGATGCTCTATTTTACATATGGCACACTGATTAAAAAAAAGTTTAAATTTTTTATTACACAGAACTTTCACAGTGCGCTGGGATAATACAGCACACTGATGCACTGGGTTACACAGGGTGCACCTATAAAAAAAAAATCTATTTTTCAAAAATTCACGCAAGGGCCGACATGGATTGGGATCCGACTATGCAAGTCATCATTTGTGTTGGATGTCATAGGCATATATATAGCAATACAAACCCTATAAATCTAAAATGAAAAGACTTAATTCTGAAATCACAGAAATAGGGAGAAGAAAGGGCAGAAATAAAAGGAATGAAGGGTTTAGGCTTAAAATATATTTTTTTCTTTTTTTTTTGCTGAAATTGAAAAACAAATTGAAATTATTTTCTTACTTCGTAAAAAAACTGTAGAAAAAGGAAAAAGAATAATCAAATCTAATCACGAGATCGTTTGAGATTCTATGCTACAGGGTTTGAATCATGAGAGGTTTGGAATTATGATTGTCTGAATAATTTTGTTCAAATGTATTTCACTGCTCCACAGTGCTCTCGTGCTTTCTTGCTCTAGCTATGTCTACTGCAAATATCTGGCTAAAATGTTTTGGAAAATAGTGAAATAATGAAAAGTGTTTAGTATTTAAATAATTGTTTTATGAAATTAGATTTTTGAAAATAATTTGCCACCCATTTTTCAATTTACTGCTTCTTTTTTCACTTAAAGAAAATAGAGTTGTGCTTTTTTTATTTGCAGTTATTCATGACTGGTGTGTCACTTAATAGCACCACACCGGTGCGTCCATTGGTAACATGACACCGGTGCGTAGTAACTAAAATGCACCGGTGCGGTTATATGTACATTATCACCGAGTACAAGAAGTTCATTTTTAAGGCACCGAAATTACTTTTAGGTGTGTACACCAATATTTAGTGAACTCCAACCATAGAAATTGAGAATTAGAGTTTTGTTTATTCTTGATGATAATGTGCAATTAGAATTATAATTTTGTTTATTCTTGAGAATTAAAATTAGAATTAGGATTGAGAATTAGAATTGGATAAATTATTGATGGAAATAACTATTCTTCCAATGCATTTTGTTTATTGCAGGAGGTCCCCACTGAGTACTATGTGGAGAGAATGCAATGTGGGGTGTGTGAAGACACAATACTACAGGGCCCAAGTGGGCAATTGTGGCATGTGAACCTGTGCTATGCTAAGACGTGGGAAGTTTTCACAAATGGTTTGGAAAGTTTTGTTTCTGAGCAGTTTATTGAAGTTGGAGATATTTTAGTTTTTAGACATGTTGGAAATTTACATTTTGCTGTGAAAATATTTGGGCCATTTCTTTTCAAAATTAAACGTCTTCTTCCTTCAGAAAAAGAAACTTGAACCTCTCCACAACCTACAACAAGAAAATGTGCCAACAGGAGCCTCTGACATGCATATCTACTTCTTTTGTTGAGGTCTCGAAGGAATTGATTATGGCCAGTCTACTTCGCTGAGGAATTTGCCTAAATTTTATTTGGTTCTACCGAAGGGCACAGTTACTAACAAATACAGGATTTTAAGCTCCCTCCAACCCTCATTAAATCGCAGAATATGGATAAAACTCCATAAAAATGCCTATCATTTGTCTAAAATGCCTCGAAACACATAATGGAGTGTTTTATTTTTTGAAAGTTGTGTGTTATTATGGTGAAAGAAATTATTCTTTCTATTTTGTGCTAATATGGTGAAGAAATGGATTAGTGCTCAAGTATATGACAACAGTCTTCAATCATATTCTCAAAATATATGGGTTCTTTGTTAAATGCATAGCTACAAGATTCGGTCATATCACTGCTAGGAAAAATTCAACTGAAATACCAATACAACAGGGTCGGTACTGTCTATTTTCCCATGAACCCATAAAATCCACAGAAAATCTCAAAAACCTTTTAATAAAATGAAAAATAGTCCAAAAATGTTTTATTTTTATTTTTATCTATTGCACTAGTGCTTGAGAGCTCTAGAGCACTAAGAAAAATGAAAAATGCAGTTTTTTGGCCGTAAATTTTTATTTATTTAACCCTGTTCCGGTGCGCGAGGTTTTATAGGCGCGCTGGTGCGATTTCTTAAGATCGCACCGGGTGGTTTATGTTTTGGCACAGGGTTTTAGGACGCATTGGTGCATAATCTTTGTAAAGCACTAGTGCGCTATAGTAATAAGACGCACGGGGTGGGTTTGTACGGAGCGCACAGTGTATGGTGTGCCAATGTTTTGTGTACACCAGTGCTTTCTCTTATTAAACACACCAGTGCGGTATAGGTTGATAAGCGCACCAGACGAAAAAAAATCTACAAAAACCTCTGCCCGCCAACCTTCTCTAGTAACCTTCGCTAGAAACGGATGTCTGGGGTATTTTTATAAGGGGTTCCTCAAAAACATTTGCTAGAGGGTCTTTTCCTTGTAGTGGGTATGCCCAAGCCTAATTCATCATATCTAAAATTTACACGATCCTTGCAATCATCTTGATCCTATGCCTGATTATTACAGTACTAGTCGTCCCATATAATTCCTTGTCCACTAAACTGGGAGCGATAATTAAGTGATGAACATTCCTAATTGTTGGTATTCTCATATGTAAGAAGCTTATTACCAATTCAACTTCATGGGAATTAATATCTATTACTGTGATTTACTAATGACATTGATGGAGTCAGGATCTTTTTCCCCGATTAGCTGGTTAGGTCGGTGCATAGAATTATGTTCTACTGTGGTTGGTAGTGTTGCTGCAGGTTCAACTGGTGGATTTCATTTGGTGCAGGTTCCGCTGGTGGATTTCGAATCGCAAGATTGGTTAACACCTCTAACGCATTATCTGTTTGATCCAGTACTGTGTTCTTGGTAACTGGTGTCTTCTTTCTCTTCTCATTCTCGCACTCATTTTTATCGTACTTGCCTGTGAGCTTGTTCATTTCTACTTCAATAACCTTTGGTGGCTTTATGTGAAGATCGATGACTAGCACTGCTACAACATGTTTTTTTTTTTTGGGGGACTTTCCATTAATATTGATCTCAGAGTTCATATTTTATTTCAAATTTAGGTGGAAGAGATAGGGTGGTGAGTTAATTAATTAGTTAGAAGAGAGTAAATGAAGGAGGCATGGGTATAATGGCCTAAAACATTTCAATTGTCTAACATTTGATCCAATGGTGCAGAGAGAGACAAAGTGGCAGTGAGGAGAGTTGTTTTCAAATAAAGACGCCTTACAGTGTAATTAAATAAAAAATTAAAATAATATTAAAGTAAAATATTGAATTGAGGTTCAAACATCTTTACTCTTTTCTAAAGCCATACTATTTCTTAAATCAAAGTAAACAGGTTAATTCAACACAAAGAATCCAAAATCTTGCTCCAAAATATTTTAATATTACTTTTAACTAAATATTTCTAAAATGAATCCTAAAAAAAACATATCTTATGGATATATTAAAATATTTAAAGACATAATATTTCCGCATCAAAAAAAATTATTTAAAAATATTCATTTGATGTATTTTTAGTATAAATTTTGTTATCATGCCATGTAAAAAATATCATTAAATCTAATATTAATATTAATATTATTAAATTTAATAACTTAGGATTAATACAATATTGCATTTTATATAATATTAAATTTGTTATATTATAATATATATTAAAATATCATGTTATATACTAACTATATATATATATATATATATATATATATATATATATATATATATATATATATATATATATATATATATATGGGAGGGGAGAACACATACATAAAGTGATGGAGGTGGATACATAAAGGGAGTGACAGAAAGAGAGAGAGAAGGGGGTAGGAGAGAAAGGGAGAGAGTAGAAGGACGAGAGAGAGGACTTGGGAGAGATGAGGAGAGGGGGAGAGAGAAGAAAAAAGAGGGGGGGATAGGGAGATGGAGTTGGAAGGGGAGAGAGGGAGGGAAGAAGAAAGGCATATAGAAAGAAAAGTGGAGAGAGAGAGAGAGAGGGAGTGACAAGGGAGAGGTAAAGATGGAGTGTGTATGTTTTGTGGTGAGATAGAGAGATAAATAAGGAGAGATGGAGAGAAGGAGAGAGAGAGGAGAAAGAGAGGGGGATGAGAAGAAATATAGAAAGAGAGAAATGTGGAGGGTGAGAGAGGTAGTGATAAGGGATATGGAGAGAGAAAGAGCGAGGGGAGCACGAGGGATTTGATCCAAAAGTTCTACACTCCAAAAATAAGGTTTGCACCTAGAGGGATTTGATCCCTCTCCGCTCATGATAGATTAGGAGTTAGATGGATCTAGGCTATTGAATATACTATTCTTTAGTATAATCTTTTTATTTATTTTTAAAAAATTATTTAATTTTTAACTCAGTGAAAATAAAATAAAAATAATCCTAAGTGAAAATTTTTTTCCTGATTCAAGATAAAATAAAATTAATAAAAAAAATTAGCATTAAAATAAAAATAACTTATGGTATCCAGCCATTGTATGAGAAGTCATGGTATTGACCCATGGTATTCATGTAGAATATAACCTATTTAAATGGGAAAATTAAACCAACATAGATCCATCTTAACTCTCTATATATAAAGTGCCAAATCAAATCTCTTTTCACTTAAAAAAAAGGTTTGTCTCTCAAGAAATTTGATCCTTGAGAAAGTTTGATAGATAAAGAATTAAGATGAATCTAAACTACTATATAGAATTTTTTTTTATAATTATCCAACCTATTGTTCTTATTTTATTTTTTATTTTCTAAAATTATAAATTCCATTTTCAATTAACATGAATACATCATGAATATCTCTTTTCCACACTTTCCCAACTTTGGGCATCTACTTTTATAATATAATTAGTAAAAAAAAAATTATTTGAATTATTTTATAATAAAAATTTATTTATTTTATAATTTGCAAATATTTTTTTTTTCTAAGTAAACGTAATCTATTAACAATGAAAATTATTTACAGCAGGCTATAGCCAGATCCTTGCCCGGTGTAGTGGCATTTTGAACAAAAAACCATTGTTGAACACTGCCCTTCGCATGGGAAACTAGTGTTGAGTTTTTTCCAAGAAAAATCCCACGCAGGGGAGACATGGAGATCTGAGTTTTGATATCATAGCTGAGAAAAAATGAAACATAAAAAACATGACAAACAGGAACAAGCCCTGAAGAAAGGGCCGAGACAGAGCACAAAACACAGATAGAGGGTGGTTCTACTCATCAGGAGCTTCTTCAACGACCCTGCACCAGAGTTCATCCGGTTCCTCGTCATCCGTGTGCAGGTCTGCAATTGAATGAATCACCTTACCGATTACAGAAGGAACCTGCACCACGCTCGCTTGACCTCCAGCATTCTTCATCTCACTCGCTTGACTTCCGGTTTTCAGCTTCTCGCTCGCATGCCCTGCAGGCGCAGTGTTCATATTTGGCTATTCCTGTGAGGCCAAGCTGCATATGAGATCCCCTTCAACCATGAGAAGGTCATCCATTGAAGTAACCATATTCCCTGGTGAAGGAGGATGGGCCTACTTAGCATAATCGTCTTTCACCACTTCCTGCTGGTTACTAGGCTGTCCAGCCGCGTCTTTGCGCGCGTTGTTCTGAGTGGCCTTGCCCTCCAAATCCAGCAAGTCCATGCTGTCAGTAAGCTTCTTGCCAGCATTCTGCCTCGAAAACTGAGCTCCCTCGGTGCTGCATTCCGCCCTGCCAGAGCAGGGAGTCCTTTCCTGAGGTGTTTCCTGAAAGAAGACCGTGATGAAATCCGTCACTCTGGGATGATTAAGAGAGTTGTTGAAATAAAAATGCACAGTGTGGGGATGAGCAGGAGGAATCGGAGGATTGGGGGAACGAAAGCTGCACCCCGAGCGGTGAAGGCAACCTCTATGTGCACTAGAAAGGCTGTCAGAATTTGAAGAAGACACAGAGGAGGTGCTGGAGGTGGTGGGGGAATGCCGAATCTGGTGTCTGGTGGAACCCCTTCTGCAATGTATTCTATGCCTTAGAAGCGGCATTTCCTCCGACGAGATAGCAGTGAGGGGAGGCGAATGAAGGACAGAAGACAGGGGCGTTTGAGGAGTCAATGTAACCATAGAAAACATGCAAGAGCCTGCAAGAGAGTAGTGGAGGCTATCTCCTAACTCCAAACAACAATTGAGACTGGTTCTCTTTCCAGTCACAGTGCGCGCAGAAGAAAGCCCAGCCTCCGGAGTGCAGCACAGCTTTACAGGCAGGGGAGTTCTGCTTGAACCATAACTGCGCTCCATTCTATCAACCCAATATACCATGCAACAGTGAGTCCTTTGCAGTAAACCTTCATAAATTTGAGCCGAAGACATAGCCAAGTCGTGGCGTGCGAAATGGTCTCGAGAATCGGAGGCGAGGTTGTAATGAGCGCCGGGAGTTAAATGCATTAAACTCTGAACAAACCAATTTATTAGCTGAATGAAGGCTTCAAGGCAGGTTGGCATATGGCTTCCCATTATGCCACTATCCCGTCCCATCGCCTTAAACCTCTGCATCATCACCCGCATCCAGGATATAATTTGCAAATATTATTATGCTGATAGATTTGTTTATTTTCAAATAGAGTTTTTTAAATTTTAGTTTAGATATCATCATATGAATACCAGATTGTATAAGTCCCATATTAATTTTTTTTAATAATAATGATAGAAGTTATATATATATATATATATATATATATATATATATATATATATATATATATATATATATTTTAAAATTTTATATAATTTAAATTAATGAAGAAATAATGGATTTTATTAAAATTATAGAAATATAGAAAGTTTATAGTTATTAATATTTTAGCATGTGAAAGTTTTAACATGTTTTGAAATAGAGTAGTTTTTAAGTGTTATTTTTTGGAAAGTTTTCCAGTTTATTTCTATTCTAATGTGTCTAGAATCACACAAAGATTCATTGAAATCATGTGTTTGATGAGTGAAATATTCAAAATTGAAGTGCCGCATGAGTTTTTGCAGGTGAGGAATCCACATATGTAGTAAAAAAAACCAGTTGAACAAAACAAATCAAGACTTGGCCACAATTTTTTGGTCCCATTCCAACAAAAAAATCCACCAAAAACTCTAAAAATTCACGCTTAAGGACTATTCCATTTTGAAATTCCTTTGCAACTACTAGAAATATGGTGAAAATAAATGTATTTAGAAATTCATTTACAACAGAATGACATGTGGATAGTTTCCCATCATTTTTTATGCAAATACTTGCTTAAATTATGATGGGAAGCGATCACATGGCATTCTTGCATAAAAAATGGTGGGAAACTATCCACATGGCATTATGTTGTACAAGGTTAAGACATTTGAATAATTTTTTAGAATGTAAAATGTATCATGAGATAAACATTTTGATAACCATCATTCATTATTCTTATTCATGTTTACCATTATATTCAAGTAAGAGTAGATTGAGTGATTGAGGTTGGTTTTTAACTCTCTCATCACTAATGTTCAATTCCCTCAAATGACATGCTCTTAACCATTAAAAAGATTCATATAAATAATAAATAAAATACATAATAATTATAAAATTCAACAATTAATATAATATAAATAATTATTTTTAATATAAAATATAAACCAATAAAATAAACAAAATTCACTGTACCACCTTTCCAATCTTTAAAAAAAATGGGCTTTTGGTCATTAACTATTAAAAATAATTACTTTTAACTATAAATGTATCCATGAATATAAAAAATATTCAATTTTGATGGTAAAATGTAAAACAATAAAATAAAATAAAATAAAGAAGATTCCATCCACTATGGATTTATTTTATTAAAATAAATAAAAAATAAACACACTACATTTTATTTTATTTTCATGAGAAAAGAGTAAATTTTTTTATTAGAGTAAAAAAAAGTACATAGGGCAGCATGTAATTGATAAATCTCCATGAGTTTTTCCCCAAAAAAGACAAGGTTCTTAGAAGTTTTTAATTGATAAATTTTCATGAGTTTTCCAAAAGTTTTCCAAAAGACATAAAAATGTCTTTTAAAAGCTTTTAGAAACTAACGTAGAAACTAGTAAAATCAAGCAATAGACTATAAAATTCTGATATACATATTACATACAAAACAGTAAGCAGTCTATCTATTCTTATTTTACTAATCATAACAAAAAAGAAAAACACTCCAACTAAAAATAAGCCTCATCATGAGCAAAATAATACAGTATAAGGAAATTAAGTCAGACTATCAAAAAACTGATGCCCCAATGGCATCCTCAGTTTTCCATCCCTTACAACATAGTGACCATGCCTTTCTTGAAAATGGACAAATCCAACTTGAGCTATAAGTGCTTTCTTGGAAAGAGAATCAACCTTCTAATTCCATTCTTTATAAATATACTTAAACTTGAGGCCCACAAAGTTCCTTCTCATGCCTACTATTTTGTTCATTGAATGGTTTAATTCCATACCCTTCAATGTTAAGCACCATTTAACTAATTGGTTACAACTTTTTAAGTCCCCATATATCTGTAAATTGTCAATTTTGAATTTACAACGTTTTGAAAGAAGCTGCCATTAAAAGAGAAAAGAGTCCAGCACACAGTGATTTCGGCTATTGTATTTGATCCTCTACTATATCCATCCCAAAGAAATGATTTCTTCATTTTTGTATTTTATCCTCTGATCCTCCCCTATATGCATCCAAAAGTATAAGTGTGAATCCCCTTTACGACATATTACTACCCCTCCACAAATTTTACTTGCAATCACTTAAACCAACCAATAAACGGAAGGTAAAAAAATATAAAATTATCAACTCCAACATGCTCTTCTGCTATTTGTATCACCTCCTTCCCACAAGGCAATGTATTTTGGAATTTATGAGAATTCCAGAACAATATAGAGAGAATGATACTCTCCTCTAAACACAGAGAAATTAATAAAGACTTTGCTTGCTAGAGACAGAGTTTGCACACAACAATACTTCTATTCCATTAAAAAAAAATGTTTCAAAATCTTCCTCTGTCTAAGGGATTACAAACAGGACTGCTACAAGACGCAGTGCCAAAAAGACTTCACCGTCTCACAAAAAAAAATGCACTCTCTGTCTCTCTGTTACAAAACAAAATACACTACACTGTCTTTTTACAAAAAGCCTGTTCTTTTCATACACCGCTGTGTATTAAAAATTACAATGCCTCTTGGGCCTTTTATGTGGCGCAGCACATATTAAACATAAAATAAAACATATAACAAAAATAAAACTAAAACTAAACTCTATAACGTATATCGCCCTTTCGGGCCCACCGTTACAAACGCACATATATATCATATCATATGTTATAACATAGCACTCAAAGGTTTAAAACCTTGCACGATAAAACACTGACCAAAGCATAAACAAAACTATTCCACCGGACTTCAACGAAGATTAAACCAATATGCAATGCAGAAATCGCGTAAGAAAATTGCCTTGCTGACATCATCATTTGTGCGCACGATGAAAACTCCAATTGAGTTTATAATTGCTCATTGGGTCTGCCAAAAGGTTTTGGGTACAGGCCCAAACTGTAACGTGAAAACAATATCAAATCCACCTCATAATAAGATCGGGACCAGAATTGCATTGCGAACCGGCCCATATAAAAAATACGATCAAATAGTTTGTTGTTGCGTGGTCTGTGGGACCTCTGCTCCCGTGGAATTTGGTTTGGGCGGAGGGCGATATATGTGACTTGCGATTGCGATTGCACGATTGCGCCAATCGCATCGCAACTTTTCTTTGCACATAACAAAAGGCGGTAATAACATATGTGTGATTGCAATTTGCGATTGCGATCGCATCGCATTGCGATTCTTTACATCAACAAGACACTTAACTTAAAAACTCCGTTGCCGAGATTTTGCGATTGCGGTTCATAAAATGGATTGGTGGGGACCACCAAACTCAAAAAAACTCCCGCATACCTATTTCCTGTGTATATAAAATTAAATTATCTGTTCTAAAATACAGAGGACTATTTTCAAACTAAAATGATTGTTCAATGAAAATGGAAAGTGGCACTATGACAGGGTTTTACTTCTGAATTGACCGTGCAATAATTTACAAGCGGCTCTAACAGAATCCTTCCAAACAGAATTAGAAGGTGGCGTTTTCACTACACAACGGTTGAAATTAACATTTCAACACTCCCCCTTAAGTTCAACTACTGGGTTATCAGTCATACCCAGACATTTCCTTAAAAAATCAAAACTCTTCTGCCCCAATGGCTTGGTTAGAATGTCTGCAAACTACTCCTGAGTTCTGCAATGTTCTAAAACAATTTCTCCATTGTTCACCAATTCTCTGATGTAGTGAAACTTTGTGTCAATGTGTTTCGTTCTCTTATGGAACACAGAATTCTTGGATAATGCAATAGCTAAGCTATTGTCACAATAAATCATTGTGCCCTTTACCTGTTCTTGACATAAAATTCTTAGCATCCTTCTCATCCAAACTGCTTGACACGCTGCTGCTGTAGCTGCCACATATTCTGCCTCTGCTATAGATAACGCTACAATAGGCTGTTTCTTAGAAGCCCATGAAATGGATCCTGAACCCATGTGAAAAACATAACCAGAAGTACTTTTCCGGTCATCTACACTTCCAGCCCAATCACTGTCAATGTATCCAATTAAATTTGAACTTTCTTAAGTAGTATATAATATGCCATACCTTTTAGTTCCTTTAACATACCTCAGAATCATTTTTTCTGCTTGCCAATGTGCTTCTTTTGGCCTCTCCATGAATCTGGAAATCAAACTAATAGCATGCATAATATATGGCCTAGTTGCAGTAAAATACATGAGGCTACCAACTATGCTCTTGTACAAACTAGGATCAAAATCCTTGTTGCTGTCCTCTCTGTTGAGTTTTAATCCCATTACTGTGGGTGTTATTGCTGCTTTGCAATCCTGCATGTTAAATCTTTCCAAAACCTCATTAAAATATTTTTCTTGCGAGATAAAAATCCCATTTTCATTTTTCTCTACTTCTATTCCTAAGAGGTACTTCAGCAAACCCAAATTAGTCATTTCAGATTCTTCTTTCATGACCTTTTTAAAATTTTCAATGAGGTAATCATCATTACCTATAAAAATCACATCATCAACATATAACACAACAATTAGCATTTTACCATATTTTTCTTTAATGTATAGGGTGGGTTCTCCCTCACATTTTTCAAATCCATTTTCCAGTAGATAGGAATCTATCCTACTGTACCATGCTCTTGGTGCTTGCTTTAGCCCATAAAGAGCTTTCTTCAATCTGCACACTTTGTGCTCTTGGCCTTTCTTTTCATAGCCTAGATGTTGTTCAATGTAAACCTCTTCCATTAACACTCCATTTAGGAATGCTGACTTCACATCCATTTGGTAAACTTTCCACTTGTTTTGTGCTGCTATGGATAGCACTGCTCTCACGGTTTCCATTCTAGCAATCGGTGCGAAAGTTTCCTCATAGTCTCTCCCATGCTGCTGCTTATACCTTTTGACCACAAGTCTAGCCTTGTGTCTTTCAATTTTTCCTTCAGCATTACTCTTGGTCTTGTAGACCCATTTAACTCCAATAACTTTTTTCCTTTTGGGAGTTCAACCAAATCCCATGTCTTGTTTCTTTCTATGGCATTAATTTCTTCATCCATAGCTCTATCCATTTCCTATCTTTAATAGCTTCCTAAAAATGAATAGGGTCATCAACATGACAATACAAAGCAAACAAAGAGTTCATACCTTCATTTTCTGCCTCTTGCTCATAAATCTCATTTAAATTTTTGAACTTTGTTCCTCTTTCATTTGGTGTATGAGTGCTTGAAGTAGCACTCGAATCTCCTCCTTGTGGTGTGCTTGGAGAAGCACTCTCATTTCTCCTCAAGGGTGTCCCTTTGTGTCCTTGTGTTGGTGCTGCTATTTGGGGATGTATTTCAGCCATCTCTTCATCATCTTCATCATGAGACAAACAGTTTTTAACATTCACTGTTTTCTCTATGCTTCCATCCCATGCTTCCTCTTCAATAAACTGAACATCTCTTCTCACAATAAACTTCTTGGTGGATGGGTTATACAACCTGTAAGCTTTGGATTCCTCACTGTATCCAATAAAAATACACTTCTCCCCCTTGCTGTCCAACTTCTTCCTTAGCTGATCTGGAATGTGTGCATAAGCCACACAACCAAAACTTTCATGTGGGTGACTCCTTGCTTTGTCCCACTCCATGCTTCTTCCGGAACTTTTTTCATGACTACTTTTGTTGGGAATCTATTTAAAATGTACGCTGCACAACGTACAGCTTCAGCCCAATAATCATTCGGCAAATGCTTTTCCTTTAACATACTCCTTACCATATCCATGATTGTCCTATTCTTCCTTTCGACTACTCCATTTTGCTGCAGAGTGTACCTTGCTATAAACTGCTTATGTATGCCATTTTCTTTGCAAAAACGCATATATTATTTAGAAATATATTCACCTCCTCTATCAGTCCTTACGACTTCGATATGCAGCCCACTTTGGTTCTCCACAAGTGCTTTGAAATTGTAGAATTTTTCAAGCACTTCACTTTTTTTTTTCAAAAAATAAACCCAAGTTTTTCTAGTAAAATCATCAATAAAAGTTAACATATAGTGGCTGCTAGCAAGTGATGGAGTTTTCATTGGTCCACATAAATCTGAGGGGACAATTTCTAAGGGTTCCTTTGCCCTTATGCTTTTCCCAGATGGAAAACTTTCTGTGTGTTGTTTACCCAAGATACAACCTTCACAAAGGCTGTCAAGTTTCTCAATCAATGGTAATCCTCTTACCATTCCTTTACTGTGCAACAAGTTAAGACCTCCAAAGTTGAGATGTCCAAATCTCAAGTGCCATAACCAATTCTCATCTTTTGTTTCTCTTTGGAAATCCTCTTGTGTCACTGCTTCCATTTCTTCTCCATTCTTCAAATCTGCCCTCATCCCGAGAGGAAACATTTTGATCCTTGTCATCTTCACTTCAACAATACATTTTTTTCTGGGTGGTTTATCCATTATGGTGCATACATCATCCTTAAAGAAAACATTGTACCCGTTTTGAACAAGCTGTCCAATACTTAAGAGGTTACATTTCATTCCAGGAACATAATAAACATCTGCTATGGATTTATTTTCTCCTTTCCTTGTTAAGAAATTTACATCTCCTTTTCCCATAACAAAAACTTTACTATCTGTCCCTAATGTGACTTGTGACTTCACATTCTCATCTAACATAGAAAAAATGGATATGTTTCCTGTCATATGGTGACTGCAACCTGAGTCTAGAAACCATAAATGTTCACTCTTTTCCTCAGCCATATTACAAGCTAAAAACAATTTATCTTGGCTGATATTTTCTCTAGTGAAATTTGCACTAGTTCTATTACCCATATCGTGCTGCTTCTTCCTACAATAATTTTCATAATGCCCATATTTTTTACAATAATGACATTGGACATTGGATTTATCATACCTTTGTCCATGAGCATGTTGTTGTCCACCTTGTTGGCTTCTGCTTTGGCCTTGGTTCTGATTTTGATTGTTGCCCCTTCCTTGAGCATTTGCTAGACTGTTTCTTCCACCTCTGTTTTGGCTTCTACCTCTTCCTCTCTTGTTTCCTTTACCTTGACCTATTCCTCTTCCAAAATACATCTGGGTCTTAAAGGCATGCTCTAGAGATGAGTTTTCATTTCTACCCAATCTCTGCTCATGTGTCATCAGTGATGCATGTAGCTTATCGACTAAAAAGTTTGTGAGATCCTTTGTCTCTTCTATGGTGGTGACAATCACATCAAACCTTGAGGGTAGACTCCTCAAAAGTTTCTCCACAATCCTTCTTTCCTCAAGTGTCTCTCCATGAGACCTTATCTGTGTGACCATTCCAATCACATGTGTGAAGAATGAGTCAATGTTATCTGACTCCTTCATGCAGAGAGTCTCAAAATCTCTCCTCAACAACTGCAGTTTTGTTGTCTTCACTTTCTCCATGCCTTGATAGGTTGTCTTGAGAGATACCCATGCTTCTTTGGATCTCTTAGTTGTTGTATCCTTGGAAAAAAACTCTCATGCACTGCTTGATACAAATAGAAGAGGGCTTTAGAGTCCTTCTTCTTACTACTCTTCAGCAAGTCCTTCTCTACTTGTGTCAATGCTTTAAACTCATTTTCGACCACTGGTTCTTCAAAACCATCCTCAACAAGTTCCCATAGGTCTTGAGAGGCAAATAGGGCTCTCATGGTTATTGCCCAATAATCATAGTTTTTCCCATTAAATTGTGGGAGCTGAGCATTACCAATACTCATGCTAGTGCTGGCTCCAGCCATACTTGCACTCTAACTATGCTTCAAATACTTGACTTTTTTTTTAAAACAAACTGACTGTCTTCAAAAGTAACACAAAAAAAAATTGTCTTGAGAATACCTTGGATTTTTTTTTTACTGAGCCTTCACTCTGCTAGAGAAGCTGCTGCAACAAAGAAATCCTTCCTTCAACTTCTTTGACACCTTCAAAGAGCCTGGACTAGCTCTGATACCATGTTGGAATTTCTGAGAATTCCAGAACAATATAGAGAGAATGATACTCTCCTCTAAAAACAGAGAAATTAATAAAAACTTTGCTTCCTGGAGACAGAGTTTGCACACAACAATACTTCTATTCCATTAAAAAAAAACTGTTTCAAAATCTTCCTCTGACTGAGGGATTGCAAAAGAGAGTAATACAAGACGTAGTGCCAAAAAGACTTCACTGTCTCACAGAAAAAAATGCACTCTCTACCTCTCTATTACAAAACAAAATATGTTGCACTGTCTTTTTACAAAAACACTGTTCTTTTCATACACTGCTGTGTATTAAAAATTACAATGCCTCTCGGGCCTTTTATGTGGCGCAGCACATATTAAACATAAAATAAAACATATAACAAAAATAAAACTAAAACTAAACTCTATAACGTATATCTCCCTTTTCGGGCCCACCATTACAAATGCACATATATATCATATCATATGTTATAACATAGCACTCAAAGGTTTAAAACCTTAAGTGATAAAACATTGACCAAAACATAAACGAAACTATTCCAACGGACTTCAATGAAGATTAAACCAATATGCAATGCAGAAATCGCATAACAAAATTTCCTTGCTGACATCATCATTTTTGCGCGTGATGAAAACTCCAATTGAGTTTATAATCGCTCATCGGGTCCGCCAAAAGGTTTTGGGTATGGGCACAAACTGTAACACGAAAACAATATCAAATCCACCTCATAATAAAATTGGGTCTGGAATTGCATTTCGAACCAGCCCATATAAAAAATGTGATCAAATACTTTGCTGCCGCGTGGTCTGTGGGACCACTGCTCCCGTGGACTTTGGTTTGGGCAGAGGGCGATATATGTGACTTGCGATTGCGATTGCACGATCGCACCAATCGCATCGCAATTTTTCTTTGCACATAAAAAAATGTGGTAATAACATATGCGTGATTGTGATTTGTGATTGCGATCGCATCGCATCGTGATTCTTTACATCAACAAGACACTTAACTTAAAAACTCCGCTGCCAAGATTTTGAGATTGCGATTCATAAAAGGGACTGGTGGGGACCAACAAACTCAAACAAACTCCCGCGTACCTATTTCATGTCTATATAAAATGAAATGCTCTGTTCTGAAATACATAGGACTGTTTTCAAACTAAAATGACCGTTCAATGAGAATGGAAAGCGGCGTTGTGACAGGGTTTTACTTCTGAATTGACTGTGCAATAATTTAGCAAGCGGCTCTGACAGAATCCTTCCAAACAAAATTAGAAGGTGGCGTTTTGACTGAATAGTGGTTGAAATTAACATTTCAACAATGTAAGACCTCCTTCAAAGCTGAAAAATAGTCAAACAAGACCATCAGAAAAAAAGCAACCGTGTGCCATGGATTGCATCAATGATGCACGAATTTTGCTTGTACAACAATATTTTGGAAGAATGTAATTACAATAAGACAATAAAATCGAATAGACTACATCCATGTCAGCAAACTATATTTATAATAAAAACAAGAACAACTGACTGGTAAGAGCTGCTTATTCCATGCCCTAATTTCTGGCTGACGGGTTACACTCACAGATGCATTGCTTTAGGATCACGAATTCTTACAAGAGGTGGCCATCTGCCACATGGTGGGAAACCAGATTATGAACAAAGTTGGTTCCGGGAGCTACATTCTTACAATTATATAAGAAAAAACATGAAACCGTTTAACGACAGTGCTAGACATGTCATTGCCAAGAACAGAGAAGCTATCACCTGACAATGTCAATTTTTTTGAAGTCATTATCATCCTCCACGCGAGCTTAAGACAAAACAATTACACAGCCACACATTAACAACTATACTAGAGATATTATTTACTTCTTATACAATAAATATATGAATATATTCATATAAACCCTTATTTCAATTTTTTGTAATTTGAGTGGAGAGAGAGATTGTTTTCATCCTCCTCACCTAGTTTGAATTTTTTAGTTAGGACATGTTTGTGCCGTGGGAGCCTTTTGCAAGGGGATTACCTTCTAAATTCCTCAATAGAAATAGAAGGAACATATATCTTTTTTACAAATAATATGACTTGAAATTTTTTTAGTTATAAGATAGACAGTAAACTAACTACTAGGGAATATAAATTATAGGTATTGTACTGTGTTGGGTTTGGGTATTGTGTTAAAACTGTTTTTTCTTGGATGCAAGGAAAAAATTTAATAGCCAACGACTTTGATGCATTTTTCTTTACATATATTCCTTTCAAAAATAATTTGATCTGAAATTTTTAAAAATTGATTTAATATAGACAGTAAACTAACTGTTACTAAATAAAAATGATAGATATTGTAATGTGTTGGTTTTGGAGTAATATGTCTTTAAAACTGTTTTTACTTGGATGTAAGGAGATGTAAGGAAATAAGTTAATAACTCAAAACTCAAAAAAAATTTGTAGCAGTGAAAATTTGTTTCATTCTAGACCACCAATGAATAATTCCAGGAAACATAATTTTCATTATATAAATTATCAATCAACCTGCATTCTATGACATGGTTTTCATTAAATAAAGTATTATTCAACCTGAATTCTATAATGAGTAATGCCTGAGGGACCGAAAGAAATTGAGCATTGCAAAGTTTTACACTGGAGGAGGAAGGACGAGGCAATGGGCATCGTGGTTGTGTGATATCACAATCCATATTAAGCTGAAAAAACCAGGGGATGCAAAGCACCAACCATGTATCCAATTGAGAAAAATAGTGTGTCTTTCACAATAATAACATAATGTTATGTATAGCTCAAAAGGATACTGCCAAACCCGCATCTCGAGCACATTACATTCCAATCAAAATTACATTTCATTGAAAATTTGTGTCCACACTTTTGTACAGAGGTGTTACAAAATTACATGGTATGGGAGTGGTCCGAATGGTTCAGGAATTTTATGTTGTTGTACTAGACTTGTGTCAGTGCAAGGGTATAGGAAATCATGCAAGGTGGGAAATTTTGGTCTTGCAGGTATGCAACTAGGATAAAAATAATGATAGAGAGACAAAACCTCTGGGTGGCAATGGGCATTATAGCGATACAGATACAAAATATCTTGGTGGCAATAGGCAAAGTTGTCATGGTGGAGACAAAATCTCTTGGTGGCCATAGGCAGAGTTGTCATGGTGGGTTGCTGGTTCAAATGAATTCGATAAAGAGAGCACAATTTAGAAGAGATGGATAAAGTTTATAATCACAAGAGTGGTGAATCAGGAAACGCGATATATATGTATATATATGGGGGTATCATAGTTATCAAAACCGACTGGTTTAAATCGGTAACCGGTCAAACCGGTCGGTCAGCTCCTCCTCTGGTCAGAACCGACCATGCAACCGGGTTTAGAGGAGGGCTTCACCAATTTTGGGTGGTTAACCACACCTAACTAGACCTAACCGACATAAACCGAACCTAACTGGACCTAACCGGACATAAAATGGCCACCTAACCAGCCGCGACAGAGGTTCCCTTGTGACAAGTTATGTGGATGTAGCAAAGATTAGAGGCAGAGATTTGAAGGGCCTACTCTTGCAAATCATACAGGGATATTTTACAAGAAGTAAAGCAACATATTGAAGTCTATTCATTGCCTTGGAAGTCAGGTTCCCCTATTTTCTCAGATCTTTAGCCTATGCCATTAAATGATAATGTGACTGTATTTTCCAGCATGTTGTTAATGCAATGTATATTCATGGTTTATGCTAATTTTTGAGTAAATATTGTATAAGAGTTGTTGGATTGAAGTCTTCTTACATATTCCTGTCTCTGTATGTTTATATTCGAAACAAATAGAAGAAAATTACACCTACAGCAATGTGCTAAAAAACTGTATGCCAGAAACTCTCACTGAAGACTTCATTAAAAATCAGTCATTAGTTGGAAAATTTAAGGTACTCCCAGGGGTGGTATCTTACCCAAGTTGCATGTGCCTCGATTTGGGTATTTTTTGTTAATGTGGTGTGATTTTTCCTTTGCAGGGCCTGCATCTCATACCCAAGTGGATCGCTTTCCACTTGAGAAGCTTCCACCTTACACTGATGTGGCTTTTCTCTCATAGCTAGACCCTATTTAATTTAAGCACCAAATTGGATTCCGATGCATCTATTATTTCTCTCTTCTTATGCTTGATACTGGGCTATAATAGCATGACAACTACATTTTGATATATTCACCTTTGCATGGTATATAAATGAGCAAACTTTGCATATTTTGTCTCTATTGGCTTGGAATCATGGTTGCAAATCTTAAAAATAGTTTTTTTTATTAAAAAATAATTATTTAATGTATTTTTTTAAAACCGGTTCATTGAGATCTGACCGCTACCGGTAAGACCGATTCCGGTTCGAAACCCGGTTCATTAGGTCCACCGGTCCAGTCACCGGTTCCGGTTTTAATAACTATGGGGGGTAGTAATTTTATTTAGGATGATTTAGTGTTTGGTAACCTTCACAATTCAATTTAGAGGTAGGTCAAGTTTATGTGATCATGAGTTGTGGATAAAGAAAGTTGTGATCACGGGTTTAGGTCAAGGAAAGAAAGTTGCTTTGATCCAAGGAGGTATTCATTTAGATCATTTAAATGGTTGTTTTTTTCTTTTTTTCTTTTAATATATATTTGAGTTACTTATGTACTTATAATATTGATGTTCTAAAAAATTTAAGTTTAAAAAAAAAAATTTGTCAAAAGCTTTTTAATAACTTATTATGTATATAAATTTGAGTTCATAGTACAAGCCCTATAACATATTATTATTTTCCTTATGAATAGTGCTTCATCATTGTTTTTGTTAATAAGTTTTTGTTTTTGGCTATTTTTAACATATTTGAACTTTTTTATGTAAATTATAATTAAATAACATATTAGGATTTTGCTTTGAGTTGGAAAATAAATCTACGTTGTCTATTTTATTATGTTTATTTAATTTTGGAATTTCTTTAGTTTACTTATCTATTACACATTTAATCTTAAAATTTAGTATGCATTCACCAAATTTCTTTTAAAGCTCAAATTAGTGGTATGAAAAGCCTTCAAGCATGTATGGAAAGTTTAATATATAGTTGCATACCTCCACATTAACTTCCTTATCCATCAAAACCAACATATCTAAAGGAAAAATAAATCCTATCACATTATTGCTCCATGAAACCCCTCTGAATTAAAGGAATATGAAGATGACCTAGTTTCCCTAGTTCTTTCAGCAAGTCCCATCCATTATGAGCATAGTCTCATACAACTAGTGGAACACCCAACCCTTTGGGGAACAAGTGTAACATTTCGAAAGTATAAGTTATTATTTCATATTTAGAAAAAATTAATGTAGATGCATTAGAAATATTGTTAGATGAATTAGAGGGGCATTTCCCTTATAAGAAAAACACACAAAAGCATGGGCTTTTTTGGAAGTTATTTTAAACGTTTCTTATTTGTGGCAGATTGTGGAATTTATTTTTAGATTCCCTATTTATAAAGGTATTTAATGAAAGTTTTTTCAAACATAGGTTCACATTGTGTTAATTTTCCATAGATTCACTATTGCGCTTAATATAAAAGAACATTGGTGCTTCATGACCAAATGGAAACCAGACCAACGACATGTCTTTTGGGTGCATTGATGCTCCACATGAGTCTAAGAACACAATTGTTCATAAATTGATTCACACCATAGTCCCAACCAGAAAAAGATAAATAATGTTCCACTTTAGCATAGACACACGAGTGCTTTGATTTGGTCTAATAACTTCTACGCTCTATAATCCATGCACATCAAAGTGAAAATAAGCCACAAAATATTGGTGCTCCACTTTTGTTGTGGCACACCAATGCCACCATTAGTTTGGGTGCAATAGTGCTTTCTTTTGGTATGGAAACACTAGTGCTCCTAATACACTCATAATACACTAAAGCATTAAACATTAAATTGTATAAAGTGAACCATCAAACATTAATTTGTATTTTTTTAACTTAAGATAAGAGAAAACATGAATTGTATCATGGCATAGTTATGAATATAGGAAAAAATAATATTTAGTGAGGTAACCTTTTTTTCCTCCTTCCCCTTATCAAATTTATTTCTATTATTTTCTATTTCTCACTTTTGTTCTCAATTTTTCAATAGGTTTGCTAGATTTTTTATATTTTTTTTGAAGTTCTTTCCTTTATATTTAGGTAATGGTGTTTATTTTAAGGTTTTACATCAATAAATATGGCTAGTAGTGAGGGGTAAATTTGATCAAAGGAAAATTGTATATTTTTGTGTTGCATGGGTACATAGTCAAAGAGGGGAATTTTGAGGTAAAAAATAAGTCTCAAAACAAAAAATGTATTGATAAAATTAGCTTTAAAAAAAACAATAGGATTCAAGATGACGGTGTCATCCCCATGGCTAAAATTTTTAGAGGGAATAAAAGAAGGTTATTATTTTTAATTGTATTTTCTCCTTATCTCATTAAATTTTTACTCAAATGTCAAGTATAGACACCCGTTGGATGCAGAATTAAATTCTACAACTAATGAATATCGTCCCTAAATAATTTTCATTAGACCCACATCGAAAAAAAATGAAAATACATAAAAAAAAAAACATAATAATTTTTATTTATGTATTTTCAAATTTTTTTTATGTGGGTCTACTTAGAAGTATGCACAGTGGGTACTCGTTGGATGTGGAATTTAATTCCGCATCCAATAATTTTCTGCACTTGACATTTTAGTTAACCTATAAGGAGATAAACCAAAAACACAATTAAAATATGTATCTTCAAGTTTTTTTTCTTTGAAATTTCATTAATTTAATTTTATTATTTTAACTATTATTTTATTATTTTCCTTAAGAGACCCATTTTATACTTCAAAATTTCTAGAATAGTAAAAAATATTTTATAGAATATTCAAAATGAAATTTTATGCTATCAAACTATTTTAATAATCATGTGTGTGTTGAATTTAATGGTTTAATGTTAAATATTCATAAAAATTAGTAAAAGCAAAATGAAATTGTAAAAATAACTAAAAGTAATAATTAATTATTAAATAAAAATGATTTTTCTAACACTAAAAAGCTAATTTATGTTTTATTTGATATCCCAAACTCTCAATTGCATTGAAGCAATAATGATCATCTTCTATGTTGGAGTATAGATGCTCCACTATTATCTTGGAGCATCCATACCAATGCACCAATGGAGTTGGATCATGGATGCACTACTTAGTCATAAAGCGCTAGAATTGATGCTTCACTTTGGTCTTGGAGAAATAATATTTTTCCATTGCTATTGAAGCACCAATGGAATAGAATTGGTCTTCCTACAACCTTGGAGCACTAAAATAAATGATAATAAAAAATTTACATAAAAACCTCTACTAAAATATTCTCACCCATCAATACGTTTTTTGAAAGATTTTAATGGATATTATCCTAGTTGTTTTATCATTTCAACATCTTTCCATGGACTTTAGGTGAGATTGACCTCACTATTATGTTTTGTAGATGTAAAAGCCTTGGTTTTGCCATAAACTCAATATTTTATTAATATTGTTATAGGGTGATCTTTTCTAGGCTATCATTGGTTGTTTTGAATCTTGGATTTTTTGGTTGGATTTAGCCCTTCTATGATCATTTTTGATGCTTTCAAATGCAGGACAACACTGAACCCTACCAAACAAGGCAAACCTTGTTAGGATATTTGGAAACTTAGAAGTTGGTTAAGTTAAACATGGTATGTTATGTATCCATATTAAAATAACACAGAAACCTATGAAAAGATAGATCAACAACTAGATAATAAACCACTTCGAAGGGGCAACCTCCCTTTACATCACATAAAATAACAATTCTTGGATGATTAAAATGAAAATACGTTCTTGTTATATATAGGAGTGTATAGAGTCAAAATATAATTAGGGCCTCCATAACAATAATAATTTAAGGGCACAATAATAACAATAGTGGTGTTTTAAGGGGAAAAACAAGAACAATATGGGTGTTATACTAGTATTATTGTGACCAAACATGCCCCTCTCCTTCAAAAAAGTGTTTTTTGTAATGCTTGAGTATTTTTGGATGCTTCTATATAAAATATTCATCCTCCCATGTGGAATATTTAGCGAGTTCTTCCACTTAATAGATACTTTGGAATTGAATGATTTTGTAGTTGTCAGATTCTTGTTTCCGTTATTGCTTTAGGCTCCAACATGATTTTTCCTTCCTTGTAAAGTTCTGGCAATATAGTTTGAACTGGGAGCTTGTCACCTATAACCTTCTTTAAGCATGAAACATGGAAAAATGTGTGTACTCACAAAGATGCAAGTAGATCCAATTTATATGACATAGTACCAATCTATTGCAACACCTTGCAAGGGCCATAACACTTGGGTGATAATTTATTATCCTTATTATCTTACTTGAGGGACATTTGTTTGTATGGTTGTAGCTGTAAAAATACCCAATTTCCCACATGAAAAATTGTTTCAATGTGATGTTTATTTTCCTGTTGTTTCATTCGATTATGAGGCAGAGTTAGGTTATCATAGAGTTGGAGATATTTTTGTTGATGCATGATGTGATCTTCCAATACTTTAACCTTATAATCAATTATTAAAGATGATGTGATGGATGGTGGATGATATCCATAAAGTACCATAAATGGAGTCATTTTTGCTACAATATGGGAGAAAGTGTTATAACACCATTATGCCAGAGGTAACCACTTGACCCATTGTGTTTGTTTATCAGATACAAAGCAACAAACATATCGTTCCAAACATTTGTTCACTATCTCAGTTTACCCATCAAATTGAGGATGATAAAATGAGCTATGAGCTTATTGAGTACCAAGACTAGAAAATAATTATGTCCAAAAATTTATAGTGAAAATGGGATCTCTTTCACGTCAAATAGTCTTTGGGTTTTCATGTAGATTTTGAACTATTTCCACAAATGCAGTAGGGATTGTAATGGATTTGAAAGGATGACATATTGCACAGAATTATGCATACTCGGTAAGTCACACTCTTTCCTTTTTAATTGGGTGAAAATGTAAAAAAATCAATTGAAATCTCCTCTCAACGTTGACTTTGAATAACTAATGGTTGTAAATACCTGGGGTCTTAATTGTCTCAGCTTTATTCTATTGAAAAACAAAACATTCTACCACAAAATTCTGAATATCATATTTAAGGCCATCCCAAAAAAAATCCTTCTTGATCATGTGGTAAGTTTTTAAAAATTCTCAGTGCCCTCCCATAGGAGAGGTGTATAATTCCAAAATAACATTGTGTTTGAGTTGGGAGTTCTTACATAGATATAAGCAATATTTGTACCATAGTGAATCATTTTTTTTGTTGAAATTTAATACAAAATATGTAATGCCTATATTCTCCTTATCTAACAATTATATGCCACTGTTAAATACATAATTTCTTCTACAAAATCTTTGCTGAAATTTAAAACACAATTGCCAATAGCCATATCATGAAGAAATATCAATCACACATAACACAGATAATTTACCTAGAAATGATAAAGCTAAAAACCCCTCTATCATATATTGTATATTCCACAAGGAAACATGAAACAATTACATAAAAAACTCTTCTCACAAGAGCCCTCGGTACATCAGCTAATTGTCTCACATGGCCATACAAAAATTGGCAAGTTCCTTAGCCAATTTATTGTCCCCAGACAACTTGCCTTGCTTATGCAATTCCTGATGAATGCAATCCTAAATCATAAATACTTTTATCCTTCCTCAACTATGTTGAGTATCATGGGCATCTTGTGGTGTCGTAACTACACCTGGGTAGCCTCCTAGTATCACAACTGATAGTTACACTTCCCTTTCACCTACATCTCAATTGGGTATCTACTGGAACTGACATGCATGCAACTAATAATAGTAACAATCAGTTGCATGTGATATCACTACATGTGAATCAATTAATATTTAATTCACTTGATCTCTCACTAGTGTATCTGCAGTTACAACTAGCACAACGGGCCTTGACTCACATAACTGAGTTAAACTAATTTACAACTTGCATTATCTAATGCACCACTACACTTCCAACTCTGTTATAACTCAATTCAACCTGCATGTCCCAAAAACCAACCACTTAACTCAAAATTCACTTAGCTAATTGATTTTCCACTTTAGTTAACTATTTCCAAGTTCTCATTGAGAATATATTATAGTTTAATGTCCATCTAATATTAAGGGTTAATAAAAAATATACATGAATCTATAAATAGACATGAAAATACATATATAAATAGACATACACCTAAAAATAACCTGTGTGAGCCCCACCCTAGTGTAGGTGCTTAATTTTCACTAGGATCATGGATGTTTTTTCAGGATGCCAATTTCACTGTTTCTTGTTACAAACTTCAACACTCCCTCTCAACAAGAAAGGAATGTCCTTGCATGCAACATGCAACTCCATGCATCTAACATGCAACCCTTGCATGCCACATACAACTCCATGCATGCAACATGCAACTCATGCATGTGACATGCAAATCTTGCATGTGACACTTCTCAAGTGTTTCTCGCACAAACAACTCTTGCATGCAACACTTTGCTAGTGTTTATCGCACATGCAACCATTGCATGCAACACTTCTGAAACTGAATAGCCTCTAAACAACTGAATCAATATAATTCATCTGTCATCAAAGTCTTCTAGCTTGTTTTTGGTACCAATTGCACATGTTTTTTGGATCCACTGCATTGTTGACCTTTGCATCCATGCACTCTGCACTTGTTGTCAACTCTGATCCGCACTCGAGTATCCGACACTGTCACTTTGATTTCATGTCCTCATGACATCTGACTGCATCAATCCAACTGATCTTGCTACTTCTTCTATGTGGGCTCCTCGTAGCCATGTTCGATTCATGAGATCAACGCCATCTCAATGAATACTGACCATAAATTTCTTCTTGGGATTATCCATGTATGTCGCCCCACCTCTCACCTGGTGGTATAACTACATGCACTCCCTCTACCCATTTGGCACGAAATTTCTCTGCATGAGTGGTTTCTCCCACTCCATGATCCTCATCTTATGGCTACCCCACATCCTGAGGTTCACTCTTACCTGCATGAAAATCTAGCTCACTCTTAAGGGTCAATTGCATGGCTTTCTCACACTTCCCAATAGTAGCAAGCCCTGTAGAAATCCCATCTACATCAAGTCTATAGAGATTCTTAACTTGAATCCCAACCTTCCTGAATTTCCCTGTTTCTTTGTGTAGCAGGAAAAATTTTCCTTCAGTAAAGACAACATCATAGCCTCTATCCTCTAACATTGTGATTGAGACAAAAATTTTCTTCAAAACGGGTACATGCATTACATTTTTTAAATGAAATATTTTTCCTGATACCCTCTGAAAGGTAATTGTACCAATGCTAGTCGCACTATATATTCCATCATTTCCCAACTCAATATGCATCTGGAGATCTTTCTCCTCCAAGTCACTGAAAATTTTCTTATCTCCTGACATGTGAAAGGAAGAACCACCCTGATCCCAATGCACTTGAAACCATGCATGCGATCAATGAGAATTCAAGCTCAAATTGCAAGGCAAGAGCCTCACCAGCTGTAGCGCCAACAACCAAATTATTCTTCTTCTTTTGTGGACAATTTGTGGCAATATGTCCATGCTTGTGACAGTGAAAATACCTCACTTTGGACATGTTGTGCTCCTTGCCATCGTCACCGACCTCATATTTAGAATGGAATTTCTTCGCCTTCCCCTTTTTCACCTTGGAAACCAAAGCACAATCCTCTTAATCATCATTCATTGATGAAGAGCCATCTCTGGTGTTCCGCCTGAACTCCTCCTGCACCAGATCTGACCACAGTCATTCTCGACCCAGAACTTTTTCCCGTCCATTGACAGAGTCTTCATAACTGTGCCAACTTTTAGGAAGTCCAAAGAGAGCCAAGCTCACCAAATCATCATCAAAAACACTTATTCCTACACTCCCAAGCTCATCCTAACATTGGAAAAACTTTATTAAGTATACCAGAATAATGTAGTTCTTTTCCATCTTGATCTTCCTGAGTTTATCTTTGAGCGCCAATTTTCTATGGTCGCTGCTACTTTGGAATATATCCGTCAAAGCCTTCAACATAGAATATGGTGTGCCTTTCCCATGGAGGCTTGAGAAAATGTGGTCCCGTACTCCCTCTAACAGGATCCTCCTCACCTTTTCCACTTTCTTTCTCCATGCATCAAGATTAGCATCATCTGTGACATCTGGCTTAGGAACATCTTTTTCAATGAATTCCTTCAAGACATTATCTTTGAGTACTGCCTCCATCCTATCCTTCCAAGAAATATAGTTCGAGCTGCCCTCAAGTGCATAATCTAACCTCAAGCCCTTGAAATCCATTTCGATCTTGAATCAGCTGTAGCACCAAGAAAGTATTTCTACAAATTTGAATTCTTTCCACCAACAAACTTCACTCTTGCTTCACAATTGCAATCTCCTGTGCTCTGATACCATGTAGAAATTTAATACAAAATATGTATTGCTTGGATTCTCCTGATCTAAAAATTATATGCCACTGTTAAATATAGAATCGCTTCTACAAAATCTTTGCCGAAATTTAAAACACAATCGCCAATAGCAATATCATGAAGAAATGTCAATCACACATAACACAGATAATTTACAGGAAAGAATAAAGCTAAAATCCCATCTATCATATATTTTATATTCCACAAGGAATCATGAAACAATTACATACAAAACTCTTCTCACTAGAGCCCTTAGTACATCAGTTAATTGTCTCACACTGTCATACAAAAATTGGCAAGTTCCTTAGCCAATTTACTATCCCTAGAAAACCTACCTTGCTCACGTAGTTCCTGATGAATGCAATCCTTAATCACAAATAATTTTAGCCTTTCTCAACTGCGTTGAGTATCATGGGCATTATTTGGTGTATTAACTACACCTGGGTAGCCTACTAATATCACTACTGATAGTTACCCTTCCCTTTCACCTACATCTCAATTGGGTCTCCACTGGAATTGACGTGCATGCAGCTAATAATAGTAAGAACATCAGTTGCATGTGAGATCACTACATGTGAATTCATTAATATTTAATTCACTTGATCTCTCACTAGTGTATCTGCAGTTACAACTAACACAACTAACTTTAACTCACTTAACTGAGTTAAACTGATTTACAACTTGCATTAACTAATGCACCACTACACTTCCAACTCTGTTACAACTAGAACCACTCTTTTACAACTCAAATCAACCTGCATGTCCCACCAACCAACCACTTAACTCAAAATTCACTTAGCTAACTAATTTTCCACTTTAGTAACTATTTCCAAGTTCTCATAGAGAATAGATTATAGTTTAATGTCCATTCAATATTAAGGGATAATAAAAATAGACATGCATCTATAAATAGACATGAATATATATTAGACATGCACATACATCTATAAATAGACATACACCTAAAATAGCCTGTGTTGGCCCGACCCTAGTATAGGTGCTTAATTTTCACTAGGATCATAGATGTTGTTTCCAGATGCCAATTTCACTGTTTCTTGTTGCAAACTTCAACATTTTCTAGATAAATGTATGAGATGCACTATGATCTCATTGTAATTTTTGAAAGAGTGTCCACACCTCTTTTTCATTATTCCATTCATCCCTTGCTTTAGTTATCCAATCAGGTTAGATGATAGAAATGACACAGAGAAATACCTCCACATCCTCATCCCTTCTTGAGAGTGCATCTACAACAACATTTTTCTTCCCTTTTTTGTAGATGATTTAAAAGTCATAATCCAACATATTTGTGACCCATTTTTTTCTAATATTTTGAAGATAATATTTATTCCAAGAAGTATTTAAGACTATAATGATATGTTTTTACCTTGAAGTGTCTTCCCATTAGGTATGGTTGTCTTGCCTCAGGGCATGTAGTATTTCCAACACTTCCTTCTCATAAATAGGCTTGTATAACTACTTTCCCTTGATTGGATGACTTTCAAAACCAACAGGTCTTCCTTCTTGCACTAAAATAACACCAATACCATTTCATGAGACATCACTTTACATAATAAAGGTTTTTTTGAAGTCTGGCGTAGCTAAGACCAAATCTTGGAACATTACCTATTTAAGATGTTTAAATGCTTTAGTTGCTTTTAGAGTCTAAAAAAAATCTTCTTTCTTCAGTAATGTTGTTAAAGGTCTTGTTATTTTCCCATAATTCTTAAAAAACTTACAATAATACCATGTCAACCCAAGAAATCCTCAAATATGCCTCAAGGTTGAGGGAATTTTCCATTCCTTAATGGCTTTAATTTTTTTAGGGTCTACCTTAACACCATCATGAGATACAATAAGAATGAAATATTCCACTTCCTATACCCCAAAGAAACATTTGGAGGTTTTTTCATACAATTGTTTCTCCTCCAATAGTTTGAGCACCCTGTCAAAATGTTGAACATGATATTTCGAAGTCTTTTTGTAGATTTGCATATCATCAAAAAATACTAACACAATTTCTCTAAGGAAATGTTTGAAAGTGAGATTCATCAAACCTTGAAATGCGGAAGGGGCATTAGTAAGGCCAATAGGCATGACAAAAAATTCATAATGACCTTCATGAATTTTTAATGTTGTTTTCAATATGTTTTCTGTATTCATTCTAATTTGATGATTTTCTTAATGAAGATCCATATTATTGAAGAAAATTTTTCCATGTAGTTCATCCAACAATTCATTAATGAAAAGAATTGGATATTTACCTTTAACAGTGAGATTGTTGAGCTCTTTATAATATGTACACATACACCACGATCCATCTTTATTGTGCACCAATGCTACTGGAGAAGAGAAATAACTTTGGCTAGGCTGAATTATACCTGCCTCTATCATTTCTACAACCATACATTCAATTTCACTCTTTTGGGCATCGGAATATCTATAAGGTATAATGTTTGGAGGAATTATTTCTAGAATCATGATATGAATGGGAATATTAGTGTTTGTTGAGCTAAGATCCCATTCATAATATAAACAAAGTTCTTGAGGAATATGAGGTAAATTTAAAGTTAAATATGAGATTTTATGTGTTTTTATGTGAATTTATTGAGCAAATTAACATAAAAAACATTGAAAAACAAGTTACATCTAACAGACATGAACATCACCATAAACAGTAACACAAAAACACATGATGAAGGATTTCACCCCGCCTAGGTTACGTCTCCTTGGTCCAGCTTCCAATGGATTGGCCCTATTCTATTATGCTTATAAGTGTAATTATATATGTTGACAGTGCTCAAACAGCTCTGAAACCTATTACATCAGCTCCCGAATGCCAAAAAATGCATGTGTAGCCTCTTTCTACCTCGAATTTGTTCAAAATTTGAGTAAGTTATGACTTCCCCAAGTTTTTGGCACTAACTACTCCACAAATTCCTCAAAATTTGGCACCATCCTACAAATCGGCCTGGAATTTCACTAACTAATCTCAAATTTGCCCAAAAACTGGGCAAAATTGTCAGCGCCTTAATTTTTCCAATAAGGCTTAAAAGCCAAATTTATAACCATAACGCATATGGTTAAATATACATATTTTTATATTAAAAATATCGCAGTTTTTTCGCTAACTTTTGGGCTTAACACTAAGTGTTGACACATATGGTGGTTGGCATTTAAATGTTACATTTATTGCTTTGTGGGGAGGCTAGCAAAACGACGGTCTCGATGGTCTCGTGGCATTCGCATCTGTCGGCGGGTGACATTTGTTGTTGTGGTTTTGGTTAGGGGGGTCGCAGGGCTAGCCTCCCACCCATGGTCATGCCCTCGCAGTGACCAGGGTTGGGGCTAGACCCCGATCCCCACCCCCAATGTGCAAACCATGTCATAAAAGACCATATTAAAACCATAGTATGTTAAAACACAATAGCATGACGTATTGGTAATGTGGAATGCTTTGTATTATGAGGTCACTGGTTCGACCCCCGTCCACTCCACTCAGTCTATAACAAAAATTTTGGTGGCCCTCGGGCTGCCGGATGGTGGCCCCTGACTGGGCCATCTGGCAGCCTGTGATTGTCCACCACAACAACCAATATGAATTCAGTATTTCAAACCAACTAAACAGTGCCACTTGGCACAATTTCATTCTTTGAGGAGATTCGTTGACTAAGTCAACCTGCCACTGTGCATACCCAGTCAGTAGTATGGATTGCTAATTGGGTTGTGCCTGCAATTTTTTTTTTATAAATTTTGCATGTTTGATAAAGAGGAAAAAATGTGTTTATGGGAGCATACGATGTTGGTTTTCCGTGAAACAAGTTGCATCAAATTTAGAACGATAAGATCTACACGTTCATTCAAGTTGGACACCATTCTGACAACTTTCATTTTTTAGCATAGTTTTGAGCACATGATCACTCCTCCCCATTGGAAGATTTTGGACCCCGAAATATCACTTTCAGTTATTCAGAAGATGAGGGTACATTTCCCTTAGCTTTCCAATATTGATCCATTTGGCCTTAGAAGTATTTGTTCCTTTGAGCCCCACACGAAGATAGTCTAAACTCCCTCATTTTGATGTCCTTGTTCTTATGTCAAGAATGGTGTCTTGTTGAATCTCATCAAGGTATTCTGGAGAAAAATCCTCAATGGAAGGAATCTGAACCTATTTTCCTTGATCTTCAATCAAAGGAGGCTCATACAACCTCAAGTTCTCAACATTAAAAACATTGTAAATTTGCATGTATGAAGGAAAATCTAACTTGAAGGCATTTTCACCAATCATTTCCAAAATTATGAAAGGACCATAATGGATCGGTTTCGATTTTTTTTCTTCTCCTTGAAGCCTCTCCTTTATAATGTGAAACCAAAATTTGTCACCAACTTGGAACTTGTGATCTACATGATGCTTGTCGTGCCTTGCTTTGTACTTGCCTTGGCTCTTTTCAAGATAATTTTGAACTGTTTGATGTATCAATTGGATTTGTTCTATGAACTTCTTGGCTTTCTCTATGTCGCTACGGCCATCAATAGAAACATCCTTCCTAAAAATTATATCCAATGGCGATCTAGGCAAGTATCTAAGACATGCCTCAAATGGCAATGTTTGGGTAGAGGAGTGTTTTGCACGGTTGTTAGCATGTTGAATGTAGTGCAAGTTTTCATCCAAAAACTTAGGATGCTTGTTACAGTATCCTCAAAGAAGATGTATGACTTTTCAATTGACCACCTCGATTTTAACATCTATTTGTGAATGAAAGGTTGTACTCTTCTTCAACATGGTATCAATTAAGTCCCAAAAACTTGACCAAAAATTCCCAAAAAATAGAGAATATCGATCACTAACGATGGATGTGGGAAATCCAAAATGAACCAAAAAATGTGGAAAGAATAAGTGAGTTGTTTTTTCAGTTGTGATTTTATTTTTACATGGAATTAATGTACAAATCTTGTTGAACCTATCCACAACTACATACAAATAATCATGACCTCTTTTTGACAATGTAAGACCTCCTATAAAATCCATAGAAACACTCTCCCATGGACATGAAGGTACAGGAAGTGGTGTGTACAATCCTAACTTCCTATTTCTAGGATTACTGACTGCACATAATGAACAACCTTTAACGAAACATGACAATATTTCAAGCATACAAGGCCAATAACAACACCTATGAAGATGTGCCACTGTTTTGCTTACACCGAAATGTCCAACAATAAGAGAAGTGTTTTCTTCCCTTACGACATTCACTCTCTCCCCTTGTAGAATACAAATCTTTCCTAAATGATACAACAAGTTATTATGTACATGGTAATAAAATTCCTCTACTTGGTTTTGTTAGACGGACAAATCCCTCTTGCAAACAAGAGTGATCTCCCTAGTATCCTAACGATATCTAGAAACAAACAGACAGATGTAGACCTTTTTCTCTAGACCATTATGCTTAAGAATTATTAATTAACTATGGAGAGATGCTCCTACCTGAAGTCCAATGCTTACTCGGTCTTCAATCTAGTCGTTCCAGAAGGTATCGATCCAACATATAATATCTACAATCAAAGACAAGCAAACAAGATCAAAAGCATCTACAAGATATGATGATTCAAAAGCAATAATCTATATTAGTGATCAAGAAATCCAAGAATTAAATTATTCAAAAGATAGATGAACAACTCAACGATAAAATAGAATTCATTTGTACTAACTTTGAATAAAAAGAAGAAACCTTACAACATTGACACCTTGATGTTTTTACAGGTTCTTCCAAGGTCTCGAACAGTCGTTTTCCTCAGTTTGACAAGACTCCAACTCTCTGAATCAACATAAGACTATGGCTATGAGTATGTAATCTCTCTCATGCCAAGGATGTCAAATGTGGAGAGTATAGTTTCTTCAGCAATTCACCTCAAAACTACCAAGTTCTAAGTACATCAATTTACAGTCTCCCATCTAACCTTGAGACTGAAACATGGTCTCAATTAATAGCTGAAGGAAGGTAGTTTTAGTTCCATTAAGGAACGGATAAAGTCCTCTCATCATGGGATTTTAGCTCCAAAAACCAAGGGATAGCTCCATTTATGCAGGGATAAATGTTCATGAATGGAAGGGGCAAAGCTCGACCAGATAGCGCTTCTAGAAGGCTCCAGTTGGGAGAATATTCAACCAGCTGGGCTTATAGAACTTAATTTTTCTTTTATTTTACCCTTTAAGGGGATCCGCAGTTTTAGTAAGTAGAACGTGTAGGATGTGCTGCAGTTTATAGAGCAAGAAACCGTGGTACCACGGGTAAGGACTAGGAAAATTGTAGAGTTAGGCTTTTTAGGGTTTTAATGAGCTTTTTCCAAATCCCAAGACTTGGTTTAGGAACTTTATAATTATGGACCTCCAAGGGAGCATAAAATGGGTAATGATGAATCCATATAGACAACTAAATGTCATGGTGACAATTTTTAGTGTAACAGATTGCCCCCTAAAGTGCGAAGTCTGAAGTAGTTCTAAAGAATTATGAAGAGTCAAGTGCTTTATCATTCCAAGGATTGGGCTGCAGGCACACTGGTTGAAACCTAGAAAAAACATTCAATGCAAGCATATATATATATGTATATCATCGCTCAGGTAGGCATTCCCATAATCATATCAAAACTAACTACATGTTCTGATACAGAAATGATTTTAGAATTACATTAATAGTAGACACAACATGGACGTAGCCATCTGTCATGAGTAGTCTACTATATGATAAAAAATCATCGCAGCCTGGATGGTGGAAACTAGATCCAGGGTCTTGATTTCTACTTCTTGAACTAGTACGATTTTGTCCATGCGAGTGATTGTGTCTAAATCGAACATGGTAGAAACCACCTGATTACCAGTCAATGATGTGAACTGTTAACAAGTATGAGAGAAACTACCAATAATGACAATGGCCCTCAAAGTACTCAGTACAATCTATGAAATGTGAATTTGTGATATGAAGCCAAACATTTCATAGAATCATTCTATCGAAGGTCTATGATGTAACCTATATTCGAAGGCGAGAAACCTGCCATTAAGGCATGCAGATCCCAAGGTACTAATAGGTTTCTAGATCAACTTTCTAGATGATAAGCTATCGTCGATAAAAAGTGACCCGGCATAGGAAAGCCCATGACACAAAACCATTAGATCAAGTTTTGAAGAAATTTTAGCAAGGACTGACTCAGGGATGGTCAACGGAAATGGAGACAAATGTTTGCAATGAATGGTTTATTTTAACTGTCTCTTGAACACATAACGACACTGCAAATGGTTTGGTGACAATTGACCTAAAGCTAATACCCAGAGACCGGCTGAAGATCTTCAATGTGGTTTGATTAAATTTTAGAAAAAGGATTTTCCCAACCCAAGTATGAGTGTAACAAAAAGCGTCGTGTTCAAGAGTAGTATACTGCTTTTTCAAAACAAAGTATGACAATTGGATTCATTTTCTCTCTTTTTCCCCCACAATTTCTGGCAAGCACCTCTTTATTTTTGACAAGCTTGAGGAGGATAACATTTGCTTGTTTGTGTAAGCTCATCCTTCAGATGAGTCCAACTTAGTATTAAAATCGAACCCTAAGAAGGAGTGGTTCGTTCCGGTTTGTAATCGACATGTCCTTTACTGTTAAGTTTTAATGAGTCTAGTATAGGCGAAACTCAATGTTTTTCAGTTTTAGGGAGTCAGAAGAAAAACTTAAGAAAAATATGTGGTTGTTCTTTTTTCGTAAATTTAGTCTCTCAATCCTAAAAAAGGATAAAATAATATAGGAGAGAACTCTATTGACCATGATTAGTCAACGTATACCTTTTTCGTAAATAGTCCATTTCAGTCTGGAAAATGGGTAAACTTATACTAAAGGGAAAACTGTTCATTTACTTTACGAGTTTGAATAGTCAAGTACTCGACGATATTTTCATATTTAGAGAGTCTGAAAAGGGCTTAAAAGAGAACTCCAGGGTTTCTTTTTTTCGTAATTTTTCAAGAGCCCAAAAAATTGATAAAAGTATACTCAATGGCTGACTTTCAATTTAATTTACGAGCATGAAAAGAAGGAAAGAACTCGGAATTTTCATATGTTTTACGAGAATGAAAATATGGCTAAAGAATCTCAGGATTTTCATGAGTTTAACGATTCTTGAAAATAATAACCGAAATGGACTCAATATAGGTTTCATTTTTATACAAGCTTGAAGCACAGGAAAAATTATGCTTGAGAGGGTTTCATTTTTACAGAAGGTTGAAACATAGGAAAACTACGCTTGATAGTGGTTTCATTTTTACACAAGCTTGAAACATAGGAAAACTATGCTTGAGAGTGGTTTCATTCTTACACAAGCTTGAAACTTAGGAAAACTATGCTTGAGAGTGGTTTCATTTTTACACAAGCTTGGAACGTAGGAAAACTATGCTTGAGAGGGGTTCATTTTTACGCAAGCTCAAAACATAGGAAAACTGTGCTTGAGAGTGGTTTCATTTTTACACAGGCTTGAAACGTAAGAAACTTTGCTTGAGAATGGTTTCATTTTTTCACAAGCTTGAAATGCAGGAAAATTTGCTTGAGATAATTTTAAATGCCCCTTAAGCGTAACTTGCTAGAGTGCATGCCCCCCAAGTTTCATTGCATTCAACTAAGTAGATAGCTGGATGGAATGAAGGTTCATTAAGAGATCATATGAAAGACTCGACTCAATTAGGAGAGGATTTGTTGCATTTTTTAATGAGCTTGACACAGAAAAAGAACTATGCTCATGGAAACTTGTTTCATTTTTTAACAAGCTTGACACAAGAAAAGGAACAATGCTGAAAGACATGTTTCATTTTTTAACGAGGTTGACACAATAAGAGGAGGTCTCCTCATGGTGAAAGACATGTTTCATTTTTTAACGAGGTTGACACAATAAGAGGAAGTCTCCTCATGTTTCATTTTTTAACGAGGTTGGCACAGGAAAATAATTATCCTCATTGAAACTTGTTTCATTTTTTAACGAGGTTGACATAGTAATAGAAAATCTCCTCATAAAGGTATGTTTAATTTTTTAACGAGGTTGATACATTAAAAGAACTATCCTCGTGGGAACTTGTTTCATTTTTTAATGAGGTTGACACAAGAAAATAACTATCCTCAAAACCTGATTCATTTTTTATCGAGGTTGACACAGTAACAAGAACTATCCTCTATATGACCTGTTTCATTTTTTAACGAGGTTGACACAGGAAAAGAACCATCCTCATAACCCACTAATTCATTTGTTAGACGGAAAAATCCCTCTTACGGACAAGAGCGATCTCCCTAGTATCCTAAGGATATCTATAAACAAACAGACATATGTAGACCATTTTCTCTAGACCATTATGCTTAAGAATTATTAATTAACTATGGAGATATGCTCCTACCTGAAGTCCAACGCTTATTGGGTTTTCAATCCAGTCATTCCAGAAGGTATCGATTCAACATATAAGATCTGAAATCAAAGAAAAGCAAACAAGATCAAAAGCATCTACAAGATATGATAATTCAAAAGCAATAATCTATCTTAGTGATCAAGGAATCCAAGAATTAAATTATTCAAAAGATAGATGAACAACTCAATGAGAAATTGAATTCATTTGTATTAACTTTGAATAAGAATAAGAAACCTTACAACCTCGATGCCTTAATGTTTGTACAGGTTCTTCCGGGGTCTCGAACAATTGTTTTCCTTAGTTTGACAAGACTCCAACACTTTGAATCAGCATAAGACTATGGCTATGAGTATGTAATCTCTCTCATGCCAATGATGCCAAATGTGGAAAGTATAATTTCTTCAGCAATTCACCTCAAAACTACCAAGTTCTAAGTACAACAATCTACAGTATCCCATCTACCCTTGAGACTGAAACATGGTCTCAATTTATAGCTGAAGGAAGGTAGTTTCAATTCCAATAACGAAGGGGATAAGTCCTCTCATCGTGGGATTTTAGCTCCAAAAACCAAGGGATAGCTCCATTTATGAAGGGATAAAGGTTCATGAATGGAAGGGGAAAAGCTCGACTAGATAGCGCTTCTAGAAGGCTCGAGCTGGGAGAATATTCGACCAGCTGGGCTTCTAGAACTTGCTTTTTCTTTTATTTTACCCTTTACGGGGATCCGTAGTTTTAGTAAGCAGAATGTGCGGTATTGCGGGTAAGGACTAGGAAAAGTGCAGAGTTAGGATTTTTAGGGTTTTAATGAGCTTTTTCCAAATTCCAAGACTTGTTTTAGGAACTTTATAATTTTGGACCTCCAAGGGAGCATAAAATAGGTAATGATGAACCCATATAGACAGCTAAATGTCATGGTGACAATTTTTAGTGTAACAGGTTTCCTTGACTCAAGTTTGCATAAACATCTTGAAAGTCATTATAAAATGCATATTTATCAACATAACTTTCATGAAAAACATAATTATGCTTGAGTAAAGTAGTTGCACTAAAATTCGGCCTAGAAAGCATATCAGCAATCTTGTTGTATATACCTTTCTTATACCTAATGACCAAGTATACTTTTTGTAGGAAACCCATCCATCGAAAGTGCCTTGACTGCTACAACTTAGTTTGCAATTGAAAGTATTGCAATGGTTGGTGGTTGGTGTGTATGATGGTTTCCTTTCCCATTAAGTAGTGTTTCCACTTTTCACACTTTGAACCAATGCATAAAGCTCCTTGTCATAAGTAGGATAGTTAATCACTACACCATTTAAAGTTTATGAATGAAATGAAATGGGCTTACCATGTTGCATAAGGACTGCACCCATGGCATAGTCACTTGCATCAGTTTGAATCTCAAAGGACGGTCTCAAGTCTGGTAGTGCAAGTACTAGGGCTAAACTTATCTTCTCTTTCAAAGAATCGAATGCTTTTTGTGGCTTTCCTCCTCACTAGAAGAATTTTTTCACACTAGTCAATGAATGTAATGGAGTTGCGATAGAAGATAAGTTAGCAATAAACTTCCTCCAATATTGGGTTTCTCCCAAAAAACTTCTTACCTCACTAACTGTCCTGGGAGTTGGCCAATTATCAATGACCTCAACCTTAGATGGAGCTATCTTCAACTCACATCCTCCAACAATATGCCCCAACTACACCAAAGAATTTTTACCAAACTCACATTTTGACATCTTCAAAAAAAACTATTCTTGCCTTAAGGCATCAAGTAGTTTTCTTACATGCATGACATGTTCATCAAGTGATTTATTGAAAATTAAGATATCATCTAAGTAGACAATGAAAAATTCATCAAAAAATTGCCTCAACACATCATTCATCACACGCATAAAAGGTAGTAAGATCATTACGTAAAATAAAAGGCATAATAAGGAATTCAAACAAATATTGCTTTGTGTTGAATGATGTCTTCCAAATGTCACCTTCAACAATTCTAATTTGATGGTAGCCAATCCTTATGTCCAACTTAGTAAAATAATTTTCTTATTTCAATTGATCAAGTAAATCATCTATTCTAGGAAGTGGATAATAGATCTTTAACGTAATTTTGTTCAATGCATGAAAATATACACACATGCGCCATGTTCCATCCTTCTTTGA